>CANIUD010000098.1:672500-980000 GCA_947470075.1 Closterium sp. Yama58-4
TATGTGTCCGGCTGTTGTCCACATAAATTGCCCTCTCAACTCTCCACTACCAATCATGAACATACCTCAGATGTAGAATAGGCAAAGAATATATCTGCGCATCGATTCCGCGTCGCGCTCCGGAACGCATTTCCTCTCGATGTAAGCACACACCTTCCTCTCATTCGCCCCTTTCCCTCTCCAAACCACGACAAATGCAAACCATGCAGCACACACATTCACTACTGTACTTGCTTTGTGCTGGCTCCCATCCCACGTACTCGAATGCTCCAAGCAAGCTACCAACACGCGCACCCTGCGTCTTTCGCCACACACGCACATCCTTGCACATGGTCCCCTGCTCCTAACGCCGACCAAAGATATCTTACACCAGACTTACCTATCACCGACCAGTCGCTTCGCTATATCTACTTTATCACCGACCATCCGTTAGACCTTACCTATCACAATGTACGCTCGTGCTACTCAGAGGCTGCAATGGTCCTATAAAAGCCAGGACCCGAATGTTAGTCGGTACCAGTTCCCGTCTATCCCAAACAGAAGCATTGAAGCTTCACCTAGGCTACTACCAGAGGCGTTACGCAGTACGCAGTTCTCTCATTCACCGTCTCTTCCTGTCCGAGGCACCACCACCCTAGTAAATCCTCATAGTCAGCGACAACCGGTCCAGCTGCCCTTGTGAATCCAGCAACCGGTGCGGTTTGAAATTTCACTGGCGCGGGGATCATTGTTGGAGTGGTTACTACCCAACCATCCGATTGAGTCATGACACGATCCAGGCTTTTCTTCGCCCTGCTCGCGCTCTCCCTCGCTGTGTCGCTCGCGCTGGCGCCTACGTGTCGCGCGAATGAGATCTTCACGGTCGAACCAGAAGACTTCGACGACGACGACGACGTGGCGGACGCCGCCATTCCCGCCGCCGACGCGTCGCTTCCTGGTGCGTGTGTCGCTATGTCGCGACAGGGCGCCGCCACGCGCCTCCGTGGCGCCGCCACGCGCCTTCGCCCTGTTTTTCCTCGGTCTCGCGATTTTTGGCGTGAATTTCAGCGCAAACATGAGGTGTCTGTGCTTCCCTCATTTACATAGTGCTAATTCGTCGATTTCATCTTGGCTCTTTCCACCCCACTTGCAAATCTGATGGGCAAGCTCTTCAACGGGAGCAAGGGGTTCCTGTGATTCCATTCTTGTATTTCCTGCATTTATCCCTTAATGTTAAACCCTGAACTCATTCTGTTTTCTTTTGCACCCCGTTCCCAGATCTGATGAGCAACCTCTTCGGCGCGAGCAGGCGGTTTCTTTGGACGTCTGACATGCGCCGCGAGCTGTCGTGCAAGTCGGACTGCGAGGCGAAGAACAAGAAGTGCAACACGGATTACAGCGAGTGCAAGCGCGAGAACAAGGACGACGAGCACAAGCACCACAAGTGCACGCACAAGTACAAGAAGTGCAAGAAAAAGGCCAAGAAGTGCCGCTCCAAGTGCGATTAGAGGACGGGCAGATGTGGGAACGGGAGTACTGTGCCCGAGTGGGCTACTGCGCATTATCTGGTATTGGTAGGAAGAAACACTGTGCCCGAGTGGGCCACTCCGCAATCTTCAAATAGAAAAGGATCAAACATGAAACGGTAGAATATCGGTGCATGGAATTGAACTAAAGTTGAATCAAGGATGGACACGTCATGGAGTTACCCAGGAGCTCTCATACAGATGACAGCCCTTCATTTTGGGCTGCAGGCTGCTGCTAGCGTCTACACTCACCCACACGAGGATTTGCATTCCCTACGAGGTTTTCTTATGTGTATAAACACCAGAAAAACATGCAGCAAAGCCTGATGGCTGAAGCTCCCTCATGCCTCTTCAGGGCTTGATGAGTGCAACCAGGGCTCAGAGAGCAGCCCATTCTATGTGCAGCTCTCCCAAAACATATCCGCCCAAACCTGAAACTCAACGCTTAACCAAACCTTAAAAGAGCTTCATATATTGTGCAACCTTTCCTCGCAGTATGCCCCACCCTTCACTTCACACTTCACCCCTGAACGCAGCTGCATTCCTACTGCAGCCTCTTTGCCCCTGCTGCATCTTCACAGCCTCCCTGTGCGGTGCCTGCTGCCCAGAGCCCACTCTCTGTTGCTCCCTTCACTTTTAATAAGGACCATGTTCGTAACCCACTCTTGGCTTCACCTGCCCTTTTCGAAGTGCCTGAAAAACAGCCTCGTGCCTTGCTGTGACCTGCTGCACACACTCTGCTGCACCCCTCACTTCCACACGAGGTCATGCCAGTCGCCCACACTCGGCTTCGTCTGCCTCGTCTCCCCCTGCCCGCTTTCCACCTTGATTTGAAAACCCATCTGCCCCAATATTACATCCAACACTGTATCCCCATGCACATGCGCATGCACATGCCCATGCCCATGCCCGTGCCCATGCCCATGCCCATGCCCATGCGCATGGGCATGGCCATGGGTATGTGCATGCCCGTGCACATGCCCTGGCCCTGCTGCTGCAGCAGCTGCCGCTGCTGCTGCTGCCAGTGCTGCTCCTGCTGCTCCGCCTGCACCTGCTCTTTCTGCCGCTGCTGCAGCAGCCGCAGCGGCAACAGCAGCGACAGCAGCGGCAGGACCGTCACCAGCGCCACCTGCTGCAAAAGCAGCTACTGGGTTTGCAGCAGCAAAAGCAGCTGCAGGATTTGCAGCAGCAAAAGCAGCCGCAGGATTTGCAGCAGCAAAAGCAGCCGCAGGATTTGCAGCAGCAAAAGCAGCCGCAGGATTTGCAGCAGCAAAAGCAGCCGCAGGATTTGCAGCAGCAAAAGCAGCCGCAGGATTTGGAGCAGCGCCAGCAGCACCAGCAGCACCAGCAAATCCACCAGGAGCCACAGCTGCTCCTGCCACTACACCGCCCCCCCCTGCCTGGAACACATTAATCTGCCCATCCCTTATCCCTGCAACACCAACCGCCTGCCTCTGCCACTGCTCCACCACAACCCCTCCTGCCGCTCCTTCTGGAGCAACAGCACCAGCACCAGCAGCAGCACCAGCAGCACCAGCACCACCAGCAGCAGCACCAGCAGCAGCAGCACCACCAGCAGCAGCACCAGCAGCAGCAGCACCAGCACCAGCACCAGCAGCAGCACCAGCAGCAGCAGCGGCGGCAGCACCAGCAGCAGCGACGGCAGTGCCAGCAGCACCAGCAGCGGCGGCACCCGCAAAATCAGGCCCAACACGCAGCCCACCCGCACCTAACGCAGAGGCTTGGCCGTGCGTCATGGCTTGGTACGCCAGAACCATGCGTCTTGTCTCCTCCACCACCTCTGCATGGCTTTGTGGGCCCCACTGCTCTTGCGTGGGGCCCACAGGCAGGAATCTATCCACAACAGCACCGGCAAGACCGGCAGCAGCAACAGCAGCACCACCAGCAGCGGCAACAGCACCACCCGCAGCAGCAGCGGCAGCAGCATTAGCTGCAGCTGGTTGGGCTTGTTCAAATCTAATTTCTCTCTCTGCCACTCCCTGCCCCATGTCCATAGGCCCTGCACCTACCTCCACTGCCTCCCCTGCTGCCCCCACTGCCCCTGCTACCCCTGCTGTCCCTGTTTCTTGTTGCAAGCCAGCATCTGCAGGCACTGCCCCTGCTGCTGCTTCTGCTGCTGCTGCTGCTGCTGCTGCTACTGCTGTTTCTTCTGCTGCTGCTGCTTCTGCTGCTGCGCCGTCTGCCCCTGCTGCTGCCCCTGTTGCTGACCCTGCTGCTGTCCCTGCTGCCTCCACAGCCGCTGGGCCTAGAACTCGTAACACTAAGGCACCTGCTTCTTGTGCTTCTGCTGCTGCTACTTCTGCTGCTGCTCCTGCTGCTGTTGCTGCTGCTGCTGCTGCTTCTGCTGTGCACAGCCGCTGCTCCCACAAGTGCTGCCGGTGCTGCTCCCACAAGTGCTGCCGGTGCTGCTCCCACAAGTGCTGCCGGTGCTGCTCCCACAAGTGCTGCCGGTGCTGCTCCCACAACTGCTGCCGGTGCTGCTCCCACAACTGCTGCCGGTGCTGCTCCCACAACTGCTGCCGGTGCTGCTCCCACTGCTGCTACTTGTGCAGCCGCAACAGAACCTGGTGCTGCCAGTGCTGCTGTTGCGGGAGCAGCAGCACCTGGTGCTGCCGCTGCCTCTGCAACAGCACCTGGTGCTGCCGGTGCTGCCGCTGCCCCCACTCCTGCCCGTGCTGCTTCCCCTGCTGCCGCCCCTGCTTGGGCGGCAACATCAGGGTGGGCGGCGGCGCCATCCGGTTGGGCGGCGGCGCTATCCAGTTGGGGGGCAGCGCTATCCGGTTGGGGGGCAGGTTCGACATAGCGAGCGCGGGAGGTGACGGTGACGATGCAGTCGACTGCCAGGTTGGTGTGCGCGAGGGTGCCTGGGAGGGCGAAGTGGCGTTGAAATGTGGCATATACCGTCCTGAGAGGGACATGAGACAGAGTCAAAGGGAGATAGAGGGTCAGTGGAGAAGGGAGGTGAGGTGACGGTGACGATGCAGTCGACTGCCAGGTTGGTGTGCGCGAGGTCGCCCGGCAGGGTGAAGTGGCGCTGGAAGGTGGCATACACAGTGCTGCAGGGAAGAACATGAGACATGAGAGGGAGACGGAGAGTCAAAGGAGTCAGTGGGCAGGGAGGTTTTGGTGACGATGCAGTTCACTGCCACGCTGGTGCGTGCGCGAGGTCGCCCAGCAGGGTGAAGTGGCGCTGGAAGGTGGCACACACAGTGCTGTAAAAAGAAGGGGATGAGAGAGCGTGGTTCGCATTGAGCATGCCTGGAAGCGAAGTGGCGCTGGAAGGTGGCAGACACCGTGCTGTGGAGAGAGGAATGACAGAAGGCATTCGGATGGGAGAATCAAGGGGGGGATGAGTTCAAAAGAGCACGTGGTTCGCATTGAGCATGCCAGGCAGGGGAAGTGGCGCTGGAAGGTGGCATACACACAGTGTTGCTTGGCGGGGAAGGGGGGAATTTTATTTTTTGAGAATTCTCAAAAGGTGGCTCACACAGTGCTGCTTGGGGGGGTGGGAGAGGCGAGGGGGGGTGGGGGGAGGCAGGGGTTGACACAGCGAGGGAGGGAGGTTTAGGTGACGGTGACGATGCAGTCGACTGCCACGTTGGTGTGCATGAGGGTGCCTGGCAGGGCAAAGTGGCGTTTGAAAGATGGGGTATATCGTCCTGAGTTGACTTTCAACATGGGACTTGGGGAGAAGAGATGAGAAGCGGAGATGACAAACAGAGCACATCCAGAGTGCAAGGCATGGATTCAATCGAAGCAAGGGAGGGACGGAAGGCACAGCACGGAAGACACGGAAGGAAACGAGGCAGTGCCATACCCGCCAATGGTGCTGTGCTGTGAGGTGGCGGCGCTGAGCAGCACAGCAACGCGGCCGTTGCGACCCTTAAGCACCACACACACGACACCTGCAGCTGCAGCTGCTTATTGAGTGAACTAAACTCAAGGCGCCTGGAGGGGAGCGAGGCAGAACCTTACCCGCCAATGATGCTGTTCTGTGAGGTGGCAGCGCTGAGAAGCACAGCAATTTGGCCCTTAAATGCCACACACGAAACCTGCAGCTGACTTGTGAGTCAGTCAACTGGGAGCGAGGCAGAACCCTACCCGCCAATGATGCTGTTCTGTGAGGTGGCAGCGCTGAGCAGCACAGCAAAGCACAGCGAGGCACAGTGAAGGCAGGCATGCCTCAAAACAGGAGCGGGGCAGGAAGGAAGCAAGCAGTACCCTACCCGCCAATGATGCTGTTCTGTGAGGTGGCAACGCGGAGCAGCACAGCAAAGCGGTCCCCACCACCCGCCAATGGGCCCTTGAGCGCCAGACACGACACCTGCAGCTCCCTGGCTGCACGCTCCAACGCCCTCCTGCTCAGCCCAGGCTTGCCCTCCACCAGCACTGACCCCACCTGCACACGGTTTGTTTTAAGGAGGGAGAGGGTAGAGGGAAGGGAAACAACCTCTGAGCGCCCCACATGACACCTGCAGCTCCTTTGCTGCGTGCTCCAGCGCCCTCCTGCTCAGCCCAGGCTTGCCCTCCACCAGCACTGACCCCACCTGCATGGTGTGTGTGGAAGCGGGTAAGAGAGCAGGAAAGTGGCGTTTAAGTGCAGCCCACTCACTCCACTCACAAGCCTGCTCAGCCCAGGCTTGCCCTCCACCAGCACTGACCCCACCTGCAGTTGAGAGTCGAGTCGGGAAAGAGGGCAAGAAATGAAACTCCCAACCACAAGGCTGCTCAGACCGCTGATGCAATGCAACACAAGGGGATCACTCGAATGGCTGCTCAGGCTTGTCCTTATGTTATCCTCAAGTACCCGCGTCTGAAGAAAACGAAGGTTTACTCACATCCGCGCCTGGAAGCCTCTAGTCGAACGACTTGTTAGAATATCTCCTCTCTTGTAACCTGCATATATGCTATAGGATAGGCTAGAGATAAGCACCCAAACTTAGTTTGGGTGTACAAGCAGGGGTTACCCAATTTGTAGGTTGGAAACCCAACCTTGGTCCAATTATTGGACCCCAAGGGTTGGGATGGGTAGAATTATTGGTCCCCTCCAATAATGTTGGCCCAACTCCAACTTGGCCAACATTATTGGACCCCACCAATAATCTCCCAACCCAACTCCTTGGTTGGGGTCCAATAATGTTCACCTAGGCTAGTTTCCAACTCATCTCCTATGTAAACCCCCCATCCTTTCAATCAATCCATCAACTTCTCTTCTACCTTTTCTTCTCACATGGTATAGAGCTCTTAAAAATCCTAGGCCTACGCTCCTAGTTTTTTTTCAAAGGCCGCCGCAACCCCCGGCCTCCTCTCTCATTTCTCCGCGGCTATCTCGCCACCCTCCCCCTCTCCTCAAGCACTCCCTTCCTCGCAGCCCCACGGCCTCCCACGCCATCACGGCTCGCGGCCCCACCGCCGCTTCCGCGCTCGCCTTGTCGCGGTCCCGCCGACCGCCACCGCCCGCCCCATCCCGCGGCCTCGACGCCGCCTCCGCGCCAACGCCACTGCGGCCGCCGTCGCCGCCGCCGCTCCCTTCCGCGGCCTCGACGCCGCCTCCGCGCCTGCACTGCCGCGGCTTCGCCAGCCGCCGCCGCTCGCGCCGCTCCCTCCCGCGACCCCGTCGTCACTTCCGCGCCAGCACTCCCGCGGCTTCGCCAGCCGCCGCCGCTCGCGCCGCTCCCTCCCGCGGCCTTGTCGCCGCTTCCGCGCCTGCACTGCCGCGGCCTCGCCAGCGCCGCAGCTCGCGCCGCTCCCTCTCGCGGCCTCGTCGCCGCCTCCGCGCCTGCACTGCCGCGGCTTCGCCAGCCGCCGCCGCTCGCGCCGCTCCCTCCCGCGACCCCGTCGCCGCTTCCGCGCCGGCACTCCCGCGGCTTCGCCAACCGCCGCCGCCCGCGCCTCTCCGCGGCCTCGTCGCCGCCTCCGCGCCAGCCGCCGCGGCCTCGCCAGCCGCCGCCCGCGCCTTCCCCTCCAGCGGCCTCGACGCCGCCTCCCCGCCAGCACCGCCGCGGCCTCGCCAGCCGCCGCCGTCCGCGCCCCTCCGCGGCTTCAACGCCGCCTCCGCGCCAACCGCCGCGGCCTCGCCAGCCGCTGCTGCCCGCGCCACTCCCCCCCCCCCCCCCCCCCCCCCCCCCTCCCCGCGGCCTCGTCGCCGTTGCTCCTCCGTGACCACTGCGGGTCCACCTGCAGCTGTCCATCATGGCTACTCCTACACCCTCCCCCTCCCCACTTCCTCCCCCTATTGATACGTCCTCCATTGATAAGCTCCAGCTCGCCGCGGACAAGTCCGCAGTCAACTGGCACTCCTTCGTCGGCAGCATCCGACGCGTTCTCTCCGACGCATGGGTTCCCCCCTACCGTGTCCTTGACGTCATCCTCCGCCGCCCCCATGCCCTCCCCCCAACCGAACCTCCCCACCCCGGCGAGACTCCTCCTCTTCCTCCTACTCCTGGCGAACCCGATCTTCAGATCACCCCCGACCAAGCCACTGCGGACACTGATTTTATCCTACGCCGCCGTGAATACCTCATCCGCAAAGCCGAGTACGATGCTGCAGTTGAGGCCTATGATCAGGCGGTTGCTGGTCGCGACGCTCACCTCGAGGTCGTCGCCAAATACAAGGTCGACATGGCTGACTTCACCCCCAGACTCATCGCCTGGACAGCTGCTGACACCCGTGCCTGCACCGTTCTCCTTGGAGCTCTCCCTGACTCCCTCATGCGTCGCTTCCAGGCTCGGGAACTCCGTGCCTCGGTCATCTGGGCAGAACTCCATGCCATGTTTGAGCGCCGCGACATCAGCTCCGTCGGCATCCTCTTCCAAGAGTATTTTTCCATCACCCTCGCCACCTGTGACGGAGCAGTCGACTACGTCGGACGCATGCGCGAGGTAGCTGATCGCCTCGAAGCCCGCCAGGCCGGCCTCTCCGAACCTCTTCAAATCCACCGCCTCCTCTTTAACCTCACCCCAGACTACGAATCCCGCCTCCACGCCTTTACCGAAGCCAATCCCATGGCCGGTCTCGCCTCCGTTGAACAGTGGATTATCGACACCGAAGTTAAACTCCGTACACCCATCGTCAACCTCGCCTCCTCCCAACCCACCTCCTCCTCCCTCAACGCTACATAGCCTCGCAAGCAGGGAAAGAACAACGGCAAAGGAGGAGGTGGGGGCAAGGGAGGTGGTGGTTCGGGAAGCAGCAACAACCGTGGTGGCACCACTGGGGATGAGCACGGCACCACCACTTCGGGTGGACCCACTGCAAGTCGCGGGAGTCGCCCTGGCACGCTTCCTCCCTGCACCTATGTCCGCCGCTATGGTCCTCGGGCTGGAACTCCCTGCGGACAGACCAACCATCCCCCTGGCACGTGCTTCAAGGCTCTCGACGATGCCTGGTACGCGCGGGGTAACGTTGGCACTCCTCCAAAGTGGGGCAACATCTCCCCACGCCCCTCCCCCACCGATATCCAAACCAATCCAGCCTACCTCCCAGCCCACCTCCGCCTCCTTGCTCCCCCCACACCCTTCCTCAACCTCCAGCAGCAGCACCTCCAGCAGCAGCAGCAGCAGTTACAGCAGCTGTTTCACCCTCAGCCGCAGCAGCAGCAGCAGCCACAGCCGCCGCAGCACCCATGGGGGTCAGGACCCCAGCCACAGTGGGGACCCAGCCCTCCTCCCTGGCCGCAGCAGCAGTTGAACTTTGGCACAGCAGCCATGGCCGCTCAAGCCTCACCTGCCCCCCTTTGGGGTGCCCCACCCCCCCCCAGTAGCACTGCCACCCCTCTCACTCACGAGAGCTTCCTTGGCAACATAGCTATTTCGCCCTCTCTTCCTTCCATGTACCCATCCAACATTAATGAAACCACTTTCCAGTACTCAGTGTCTTCCTCCTCCTCCTCACCCACTCTGGACTTTGTCCTTGACAGTGGGGCCACTGAGACCGCCCTCAAAGACGCTGGTACACTCACACCCCTCTCCCCTCCCACTCAAGTTCACGGTGCTGACAGCAGCTTCACCATCCCATGCACACACCTCTCCACTCTCCCCTGTTCACTCTTCCCCTCTGGCAAGGTAACTGGTCTCCACATCCCCACTCTCCGAAACAACCTCCTCTCCCACCGTGAAATCCAAGGTGCAGGTATCACTGCCGTCTATCCTGGTAATGCCACCTACTGTGACCTTTACCACACTGCCTCCGGCCGCTTCCTCCTCCGCATACCCCTCTGCCCTCGCACTCGCCTCTACACTCTCCGCACTCCGTGGCCATCCTCCTGCCATGTTACCACTCGTGCGGGTACCTCCACCAGCCCTCCCCATCTCCCTCCCTCTCCTCCCACTCTGTCTCCTCCCCACTCCTCCATCCCTTCCTCACTCATTCCAATCCCCTCCACCTCCGACCATCTCTCCCACCCCGCTGTTCTCCTACATCACCGACTCGGCCATCCGAATTTTGCCGCTCTCCGCACTGCCGTCACCTCACGACTTCTTCACAGCCTCCCTCCAACTCTTCCTCCCCTTCCCTCCTCCCCAGCCCCCCCATGCCCCTCCTGCATCCACGGCAAACTCAAACAATCTCCTCACCACAGCCACCCATCCTTCGCTCCTGCACCCATTGACCTTGTCCATATGGACCTCTGGGGGCCCTCTCCCACCCGCTCACGCCAAGGCCATCGCTACATGTTGGTTCTTGTTGACGATCACAGCCGCTACTCCTCCATTTTCCTCCTCCACACCAAAGACCAGGCGCCGACCATTATCATTAACTGGGCAGAGCAATGCCGCACCCACTTCAAACGTCCCATCGGCCGCCTCCACTCTGATGGGGGAGGCGAATTCCTCAACCGCACTCTCTCTCACTACTGCGCCACCCATGGCATCCAACAGACCCACACTCTTCCCCACTCCCCACAGCAGAACGGCGTTGCAGAAAGCCGCATTCGCGAAATCACTAAGATCGCCCGCTGTCTCCTTGCTCACGCCTCCACCCCTCCCTCTCTCTGGGGCTATGCCCTCCTCCATGCAACCCTCCTCCTCAACCTTCACTCCCATCCCCAACACACTGCCGCTACCCCCACGGAGCTCTGGTCAGGAACCAAACCTGACGCTGCCGGTCTCCGTGTCTGGGGTTGCAAGGCATATGTGCTTATTCCTCCACCCGACCGCACCCAAGGCAAGCTCGCTCCTCGCGCCCTCGAGTGTGTCTACCTCGGACACAACCGCGACTCGCCTGGTTACCTCTTCCTTCACCCTCCCTCTGGTCGCCTCATCCGCAGCATTGACGTTGTGTTCGATGAGACCACCCCGTACTACTCCTCCCCACCACCAGACCCCCTCCCTCCTCCCGCACGTCCTCTCGCTTGGGCCGACACCGTCCTCCCTCCCCTCCTCCCTCCGGCACATCTTCTCCCACCCCTCCCCACCCCGCTTCCGCCACCTTCATCCGCCGACGTCTACGATCCCACTGCTCCTGCCTCCCCCGCACACTCCACGGCTCCCCCTCCCCCCTCCCCTTCCCACTCCCCTCCTCATCCATCACAGCAGCAGCAGCAGCAGCAGCAGCAGCAGGGGCAGCAGCAGCAGCAGCAGCTGCAGCAGCAGCAGCAACAGCAGCAGCAGCAGCAGCAGCAGCAGCAGCAGCAGCAGCAGCAGCAGCAGCAGCAGCAGCAGCAGCAGCAGCAGCAACAGCAGCAGCCGCAGCAGCAGCAAGGGCAGCACCAGCAGCGGCAGCAGCAGCAGCCGCAGCAGCCACAACAGCAACAGCAGCCGCAGCAGCAGCAGCAGGGGTTCCAGCAGCACCAGCAGCAGCAGCGGCGCAGGGCAATTGCCCGCTCCTCACCCTTCCTCCTCCCTCGCATGCACACCCGCTCCCTTGACCCCATCCTTGGTGCACCGTCTCCTCCCTCCCTCAACCAACTGGAGGACTCCCATGAGGAGTTCACCATGGTCCGGCGCCACACTCCCTCTCTCACAGTACTTTCCCCTGACCTCCTCGGCGCCCTACTCCTTAGCGCGATCCCCGCTCCCACCATCTTCGTCCCCTCCACTTTCCAAGAGGCTATCACCTGCCCTGACGCCGATAAGTGGATAGCCGCCATCTTTCAGGAATGTGAAGCATTCATCCACAATAACTCCTTCATTGACGTTCCCCTCCCTCCTGACGCCAACCTGGTTGAGGGCAAGTGGATCTTTCGAGTCAAACAGCTGCCGGGAGAAGAACCAGTCTACAAAGCCCGCTACGTTGCCAAGGGGTTCACCCAGACCTGGGCTGAGGACTACTGGTTCACGTTCGCCCCCACCGTCAAGCAGGCCACCCTACGCACCCTTCTTGACATCGGTGCAAGAGACGACATGGAGATTGACTCCATGGACGTCTCCAACGCTTTCCTGCAAGGTGAACTGCACGAACGCATCTTTCTCCGCCGACCTCCCGGGTTCCATGCTAAGTTCCCCGACAACACCGTCTGGCAGCTGAAGCGACCGGTCTATGGCCTGAAGCAGGCACCACGAGAATGGCATGCGAAGCTATCTGCTACTCTCCAGTCCCTTGGCTTCTCCCCCTCCCACTCCGACGCCAGCCTCTTCATCCGCTCTTCCCCCAGTCGCTTTTTCATCTCGGTCTACGTTGACGACATGATCCTGCTGGCGGATTCCAGGGCCGACATGGACCAGATGAAGCGGTCACTTCAGGAACGACTCAAGTGCAAGGACCTTGGTCCCCTCCAGAACTACCTCGGCATGGCTATCACCCGTGATCGATCCGCCCGCACCATCACTCTCTCCCAGTCCCACTACATCGGCCAGGTCCTGGAGAGGTTTGAGATGGCGCAGGCCAAACCAGTCTCCACCCCCCTCCCCTTCGGTCACCAACTTGCGCCACCCACCTCCCCCTCCTCCTCCTCCCGGCCCTACGCCGAGCTCGTTGGGTCGCTGATGTACGCGATGATGTGCACCCGCCCCGACCTCGCCTACCCTGTCAGCGTCCTTGCTCGGTTCGTCGGCCCTGGACGTCACACTGAGGAACACTGGGCTGCCGCCAAGCGGGTCCTTCGCTATCTCTGCGGCACCAAGGATCACGCTCTCACACTGGGTGGATCCTCCCCTCCCCTTCTCTCGGGCTTCAGTGACTCCTCCTGGGCAGACAATCAGCCAGACCGCCGCTCCTCCCAAGGCTATGGCTTTACCCTCGGCAGCGGACTTATCAGCTGGCGTTCCACCCGCTCCTCCGCCATCGCTCTCTCTTCCTGCGAAGCTGAGCTCTATGCGGGCACCATGGCCGCTCAAGAGTCCCGCTGGCTCTGCTTTCTTCTGGCAGAGCTTGGTGCCCCCCAGCGCTGTCCCACGCTCTGGTGTGACAACGCCAGCACCATCCACCTCACCCAGGATCCAGTCTTTCATGGTCGCTCCAAGCATATCGAGCTCCGTTATTTCTTCATCCGCGACCTCGTCCGACAGAATCTTATCGCCGTCCGCAAGATCGCCACTGAAGCCAATTTGGCGGATATCTTCACCAAAGCACTTCTTCGCCCCGCGCACTCTGCTCTCCTCCGCCTCATTGGCCTCGCTCCTCCAGGAGCGCCTTGATTCAGGGGTTGCTGCTCTCCAGCCTTTCCGCATCTCTGCAGGTTAAGGGGTTGTGTTAGAATATCTCCTCTCTTGTAACCTGCATATATGCTATAGGATAGGCTAGAGATAAGCACCCAAACTTAGTTTGGGTGTACAAGCAGGGGTTACCCAATTTGTAGGTTGGAAACCCAACCTTGGTCCAATTATTGGACCCCAAGGGTTGGGATGGGTAGAATTATTGGTCCCCTCCAATAATGTTGGCCCAACTCCAACTTGGCCAACATTATTGGACCCCACCAATAATCTCCCAACCCAACTCCTTGGTTGGGGTCCAATAATGTTCACCTAGGCTAGTTTCCAACTCATCTCCTATGTAAACCCCCCATCCTTTCAATCAATCCATCAACTTCTCTTCTACCTTTTATTATCACACGACTCTGGACGCTGCAGAGGCTCCGGATTGCTGGCACTGCTGATGCACCGCAATGGCTCAAGTATAAAGTAAATCGGGCCTGTCCTACTCACATCCACGTGTGGCAGCCTGAAGACAAACGAGTCGGGCTGCTGCAGGTGCTCCAGGTCGCTGGCACCGTTGATGGGACCCAACTCAAGCTCCGTATCCCGAACAACCTGCTACGAGACTTGACTCACCTTGATGTCTGACAGCCTGAAGTCAAATGAGCCAGGCTGCTGTAGGTGCTCCAGGTCGTTCCCACCGCTGATGCGAGACAAGGGAATCAGTCAGTCAGCTCAACTGCTCCGTATCCCCAAAATACCTGCCAGGCTACTTTACTCACATTGATATCTGGCAGCCTGAATACGAACGATGAGTCAGGCTGCTGTAGGTGCTCCAGGTCGTTCCCACCGCTGATGCGAGACAAGGGAATCAGTCAGTCAGCTCAACTGCTCCGTATCCCCAAAATACCTGCGGGGCTACTTTACTCACATTGATATCTGGCAGCCTGAATACGAACGATGAGTCAGGCTGCTGCAGGTGCTCCAGGTCGCCGGCCCCGCTGATGCAAGCCAAAGGCTGGAATCTAGAGTAAATCAGGGCTACTCACATTGATATCTGGCAGCCTGAATACGAACGATGAGTCAGGCTGCTGCAGGTGCTCCAGATCACCGGCCCCGCTGATGCGGCGCGAGAAGATGGGCGAACCACGGTACGACACGTCAACAAGGAAGATGACGTCAGACACAAACTCGTCCACGTGGCCTGCTGGGATGCTCTGCTGGACCTCGCCACACGGCGTGTGGAGCAGACGGCAGAACCTGTGAGGTTTGGTGGGGTGGAGTGCGGTGGTGATGGGAAATGCTAAGGTATCATAACAGGTATTGTAAGAGGCACGAATATAGGCCACATAAACAGCCGTTGAAGACGGTAGGATGGATAGGGTGCGGCGGAGGTGGGACAAGCGAAGCCGTCCAACCTCACAAGAGAGTAAAATGTAAGGGAACAACCTCTGTAGCGAGAAGAGTGAGGTGTGGTTAAGAATATATATACATATTATAGATATAGCGGGCAGCAGGGATGGGGAGAAGAGGGCGTGTGGAGTGGAGGGGAAAGCAAAGGGCAGAGAGGGAGGAAGGGAGGGGCAGGGAGGGGAAAAGCCGTCAACGGCTGAGATGTATACGCTGTTTGAGACGTCTCAAAAGTTGCCTTTCCTCTTGTACCTACCACCACTACTAGCTCCTTCGCTCTCCCCTTCCTCACCCCTTATCTTATGTCCGAAATGCCTTCGCACCACTTGTAACCACCATCACTCTCGCCTGTATTCCCACCCCTTGTAACAACCACTCGCCCATATTCTCACCTCTTGCATTCTAAACACCTTCTCATCTCTCGTACCTCCCACTCCTCGCTCGCGTTCTCACCTCTTGTAACCCCTGAGGCGTCCTCCATAACCCTATAGCCCTATTCTCACCTCTTGTAACCACCGTTGGCTCGTATTCTGGCGTCCAGGTCTGGTGCGAGCGAGCTCGAGGCACAAGAGCTGGTCTCCAACCCCTCGCGTCCCACCCTCTATACATGTATACCACCTCCCAACCAGCGGTTACCACCCCTTAACAACTCACCTCTTGTAACCACCGTTTGCTCGTATTCTGGCCTCCAGGTCCGGCGCGTTAAGGCTGGGCCAATGCACGATGCACACCAGATGCCACAGCATCTCGTCCTCACACGCCTGGTGGGCAGAGAGTGAGAGAGGGAGGAGAGAGCGAGGGAGAGAGAGAAAGGGATAGGAAATTCATGCCCATCAGCTCATCTGCCTTAGTCACTCCCTCTAGCGCATTAAGGCACCAGAGGGACTATCAGGCCACTGCACGATGCAAAGTGCACACCAGATGCCACACGCCTGGCGGGCAGGGAGAGTGGTGGGAGAGAGAACGAGGGCGAGAGGGAGAGATGGAAAGGAGACTTGTGTTGTGAGCATCAGCTCCTCTGCCCTTGTCCCACTGACGCATTGAGGCGGGACCGATGCCACAGCATCTCGTCCTCACACGCCTGGCGGGGAGCGAGAGAGAGCGCGGGGAGAACGAGGGAGAGAGGGAGAGATGAATAGGAGACTTGTGTTGTGAGCACCAGCTGCCTTGCCCTTGTCCCACTGACGCGTTGAGGCGGGACCACTGCACGATGCACACCAGATGCCACAGCATCTCGTTCCCCACACGCCTGCATTGTAGGCACAGAGTCAGGGACACGGGATAGATCAAGTAAGAGAGATGTGTGGGTGTGAGCGCGCGTGTACGTGTGCGTGCATGCGTGTGTGCATGCACGCATGTGTGCAGTGTGCATGCATGGGTGCGTGCGTGCGTGCGTGCGTGCGTGCGTGCGTGCGTGCGTGCGTGCGTGTGTGCGTGCGTGCGTGTGTGCGTGCGTGCATGTATGTATGCGCGCGTGCGTGCGTGCACGTGTGCGTGCGTGCATGTGTGCGTGCGTGCATGGGTGCGTGTGTGCACGTGTGCGTGCGTGCATGTGTGCATTCCTCCCACCGCACGCGCTTCACCTCAACCCCCCCACCCGTTTCCCCCATCCCTTTCCTCACCTCTCCTTTCCCTCCCTCCCATTTCTCCCTTCCCCGTTCCACCCCTCCCCTTCCCTCCTCCCCTCCCTTGCCTCACATCCCCCAACTCCCATCAATTCCAGCCCCCAAAGCTGAGGGACCGGAAACCCAAGGGAGTGCCTTACATGGCGGAAGGAGCGGCAGAGGCATGCGAGAGTGGCAAGGCCGCGCGGGGAGAGGCGGCCGCTCTGCAGCAGCAGGTACACCACCGTGTGCTCCGTGCCGCACGCCACCTCCTCCTCCTCCGCTTCACCTCAACCCACCCTCCCTTTCCCCCCCAACCGTTTCCTCACCTCCCTTGCCTCACATCCCCCCAACTCCCATCAGTCCCAGCTCCCAAATCCGAGAAAAAAGGGACTGCCAACCCTAGGGAGTGAGCGCCTTACATGGCGGAAGGAGCGCCTTACATGGCGGAAGGAGCGGCAGAGGCAGGCGAGCGTGGCGAGCCCGCGCGGGGAGAGGCGGCCGCTCTGCAGCAGCAGGTACACCACCGTGTGCTCCGTGCCGCACGCCACCTCCTCCTCCTCCCACCGCACGCGCTTCGCCGAGCCGCTGCCCCCCTGCGCCTCTCCTCTCGCCGCCGCTGCTGACGCCGTCCAGAGGCCCGGGCGACCTGATAAAGCCAGTGGGGGAGGTAGCGGTAAAGGAATAACTCGTGAGAATGCACAATACTTGGCTTCCTGTAGCACCTTGCGCCTCCCCCCCTCTCGCCGCCGCTGCTGACGCCGTCCAGAGGCCCGGGCGACCTGAGAATAGCGAGGGAGAGAAAAAGAGACAACTTCTGCGACGTCTTAGAAGCCCGAAACACTTAATCGCCTGAAACGTTTTAGAACGACACTGCTCCTCCTGGGAACTCCCCTCTCGCCACCGCTGCTGATGTTCCTTCCGAACGACCTGTCGGCACCAAGGGGAGGTAACGGGAAGATTCGGCGAAATGGAGGCGAGAACGAGACGCATGAGGCAACCCATTCTATGCTATGTTCCGCAAACTGAACGATACTGTATCTTCGTTCCACCTACGCGTCCCTTCTCGCCGTCGCTGCGGACGCTACCCAGAGGAACGGGCCACCTGACGGCATCGTGCAGGAGTCGCGAGGAATAACTGGAAACGTGGTAACGGAAACGCGAAACGAAACCGAGACGAAGTAGGAAGTCGAAATAAACTTCCTTCGAATCGCCACGCTGGACTATATCAACGACACAACAACGCGGTAGGGTTCCTTCTACCAGCCAAGTCGCTCCTTCGAACGGATCCCCCATTCCACGAACACCTTCAAAAAGTAGGAAGCGACGAATCACTGCACAATTGTAAGAAGCTGCCACGAATCCGACGCAGACACGTCAGCTAGCTAACCGTTATCGACACGCATAATTGAACGAATCCTGCGGGTTGTGAAGTCCGAAGTAGCAAGCAACCCTAAAGTAGGCACTTAGAAACGACCTCAATAACCGCCAGAAATATCGCGAGTAAAAGCCAGATTACCCTGCAGAAGCTGGCAGAGACACGAACTAACCCTAGAAACTAACCACCAACCTGTACTAGCACGTCACATCACCAAACCTTCGGGTCACCGTCGCAACACCTAATCTGCAGAAATCACCCTAATCCTAACCTGCAGTAGCGCTGGTGACGTGGCCGATTAGTCGCCGCACCAGCTGCCACATGGCGGCTGCGCAGAGGAGGACGGGGTGCAAGAGCGACAGGAGAATGGTGATCGGGGTCGCCAGCCAGATCCAACGGCTAGGAGCGAACGGAGGAGGAAGAGCGGCGTTCGGAGGCGGAACGGCTGCGAGAGTCGACGGCACAACTGCGAGAGCAGATGGACGTGCGCGACGCGTGATGCTCGCTTCTACGGTCGTGGCGCGCGGAACAGTGTCAGAAACCGGTTCTGGCGCTTCGGCTGCCGGCCTCGGAGACGAAGGCGCTGCGAGAGGAGCGACGGCACTGTCGACGGCTGAGATGCGAGGGATTATCTGCGACGCAATCGCCGGTTCTTCGGCGACCGCTCCGGGCGACGACGGAGCTGCGAGTTGCGTTCCGTCACCGTCAGCCGACGCGGTTCGCGGAAATATCTCGGGTACAGGCGACGCGGTGCGAGGAGGGATATCGGAAAGGGGCCCTGGCTCTTCGCCGCACGATACGGGTGGAGCTGACGTGGAAGAGGATGGAGCCGTGGGATAAGTATCGACAGTATTAACAGCGACAGCAGGGATCACGTCAGTGATAGAGGTATCATCGGCAAAAGGGGTGGTGACAGCAAGAGAAATAGCAGACGCAGCAGCAGCAGCAGCAGCAGCAGCAGCAGCAGAAGAGGATGCAGTAGCAGGAGGGGGAGCGGGAGCGAGACTGCAGGAGGCTGCGTGGAGAGGCGTTGCGTCGGTTAGATGCATCCGAGCATGGAGAGACAGCGCGATCCACGGACCGCACCTACGTCGTTAACCTAGATATTTTCTCAAGCCCTGTTCACAGAGCGAGACTCAAAGAGAGAAAATTGTGCAGCTTGCGTCTCGTCATAGTCTGGTGAAACTTAAGGTGAAAAAAATGGATTGTCAACTCGTAGCGGCAAAAGAGACAGCCTATATTCTCCTACTCGTAAGGGTCATTGGGTAGCCATACGCTGAACCGACACGGACTAAACCTGAGACCAGCGAGCCAACGGCACGATGCGATGGGAACACCTCCAGTCAAGGTCGTGGAGCGAAAAGGATTCAAACATAAGCCACTGAACCGAGGTGGATGGGACTGGGATACCATACGTACCATACCACCAACGTTCGTGGCGGAGACACCAACACCAAGGTTGATGGGAACTGGCAGATTCTAGAAAAGGATGGGAGGGAAAGGATGGAAGAAATCTTGAGGGCGTGCTCTTTCAGATGAATCTGCAAACGTTTCAGCCACTTCCGTCACGCTATGGTTGTGCTTGCAATGTCGTGGATTGCGATGGTTGGTCGTCTGGAGAAAGTGCTTGGTGAACGTCACTTTCTCGACGGGTTACCAGGAAAACTGATTACGTGAATTTGCTTGCGGTGTGCGGTGATTAATTCCGACTGGGAGCAGATGGGCACGGGCAGACGGTGGCTGAAAGAGCACCGTACGAACCGTTAGATGGGTGACGGAGTTTGACGGATTTGAAACGAGAAAGGAGGTGCGTCTTCGCGTATCTGTACTACGAACCGCAAGGTCTGGTTCGGGTAGTCTGTTTGGTGGCTCGGTCTGTCCACGCGTCCACCCACGAAGCCCCAAGCCAAGACATACGGCGCCTCGGCAGGTACGCCAGAAGCCCAGCCGGGAACCACCTGACGATTTCTAGCCCTGGTTCGGTTTGGGGCAGAGAAGCCTCGGTGCGCCGAACACCGTAATTATATTTACACTGAACCCTATAAGCATAGAGAACATTTCACTAGATCAAAAGAACCCAAAGGTGGAGATGATAATCGAAGAGCTGAGCCACAAAAATGTATGAGTATAGTAATTATGATATATTTTAATCTTAAGTAGATGGGTTATAAATATGGACAGGATATGGCGCAGTGCTAGACACATCAACTCAGAAACTAATGCTACCGAACAACCTAATCCTTGACGGTCTCTCGTTCTAACACAAGCTTCATCATGGAGGGTCGGGGGGAGACGAGCGACATGGTGGTGCAGGAGAGAGAAGGGATGCTCGTCAAATAGGAAATGGTGCGGTTCTACAACCCGAATCTCAGAGGCTATTGCTGTGCAGTCATCAACTCAGACTGTTGCTGCGCTGACAAGACCTCGTTTCTAAGCGTCTCTAGTTCCAACACAAGCTTCATCATGGAGGGACGGGAGGCGAGTGAATCAGCGGTGCTGGAGAGGGCGAGGTGGAGCAGGCGCAGTGCTGCGGGTTGAGGCATGGCCAGGCGTGAATCAACCACTCCCAAGAGTTCTGTGCTTGCTCGTAGCTGTGGTGGTGGCTGCAGGTGCAAGGGGGGAATGATGGGAGGCAGGGAGGGAGGGATGGGCGGCAGAGAGGGAAGGAGGAGTGAGAAGCAGGGAGGGAAGGAGGAGTGGGGAGCAGGGAGCGAGAATGGATGATCATGTTTCACAGGCCTGCGCATGAGAGCAGAGCCAAGACTTGTTAGTTCTGGTGTGTGAAGGAGGTGGGAGTGACAAGGAAGGAATGTGATATGCTTGTGAACGTGTGTGTCTGTGAGTGCACGATTTCAGGAGTAAGAGGGGGTTGAGGATGAGGGGGAAGAGTGAAGGAGGAGCAGGACGATACATGAAATCCAATGGCCTGGCATCTGGAAATCGACAAAAAGAGCGGCCACCTTCCAAAAGTCATAGCTCTGGAAGTAGAGAGAAAAGCAGGGGACTTTTGAGGCACCTCAAAATGAGAAGCTACTACTCAAAGCCATAGATCCGGAAGGAGAGGGAGACACAGAGGGAGCGGGGGCAAAGGAAGTGAGGCAGAGGCAGAGGCAGAGGCAGAAGCAGCAGAGGAAGAGGGAGAAGTAGGAGCGACAGCAGAGGGAGAGGCAGAGGTAGGAGAGGCAATAGAGGCAGAGGAGTGGAGCGTACATCGATGGGAATATTGGTGGAGGGGTCGTTCTGATTCGCACTGTGCGCAATGGGGTGCAGCTGCTGGGAGACCTGGATGGATGGATGGATGGATGGATGGATAGATGGAAGGATGGACGGACGGACGGACGGACGGACGGACGGACGGACGGATGGATGGATGGATGGATGGATGGATGGATGGATGGATGGATGGATGGATGGATGGATGGATGGATGGATGGATGGATGGATGGATGGATGGATGGATGGATGGATGGATGGATGGATGGATGGATGGATGCATGGATGCATGGATGGATGCAGAGCGGTTGTGCATGGTCCAGAGGGATGGAGAAGGTTGAGTCCCAGAGGAACAATGCATAAGACGAGGGAGAGTCCTTGGGGAGGTAAGCATGCAAGGCACTGAGCATGCAAGGCACTGAGCATGCAAGGCACTGAGCATGAGGGAACTGAGCGACTTTTGAGAGGTCTCGAAAGCCTGCAAGCCACTGAGAATGAGGGAGCTGAGCGTGAAAGAGTGCACTGGTGTAAAAGCGTGTGCGGGAAGGTGGTTGCGAAGATTGAGAAGATTGCGTCTCCAGGCAACAGCGCATGGAGAGTGCCCAGTCAGGAAAGAAGTCAAGCAGCTGAGAATGAGGGAGCTGAGTGTGAAGTGTGCACTGGAATGAAAGCAGTAAAAGAGGTGAAAGTGTGGCCTGGAAGAAAGAAGTATATGAGGGAGAAAGGCGAGTAGTAAGAGAGGAGGCAACTCACCCAGTCTCGGAGGTGAACGGGGCGGTTGTTGATTGGAAAGACGGCCCTCCTGCTCGTGAGGAGCTCCAGAATCAGAACGCCAAAGCTGCGCACGTGCATGCCATGTAAGCCAGGGTGTGGGAGGAGAAATGGGCGTGGACAGAAGCAACTTGTACGACCTCTCAACAACCCAAGAGAAGGCCCTCTTGCTCGTGAGGAGCTCCAGAAAGAAAATGCCAAAGCAGCAGGCGGAGCAAGAAAGCAAGGGGCGTGGGAGGAGGCAAATCTCGAGGCATCTCAAAAGAGGGCCTTCTTGCTCGTGAGGAGCTCAAGATTCAGAATGGCAATGCTGCGTGCCGGGAAGAGGCAAGACCATGGAAGCAAGGGTTTGGCAGGAGGCCATGCACACATTGTTTGCTCTGCAGTGGTGGTTTTGCGAGTCTGAAATTGGATGATTTTTACCAAGCCCGGAGTGCCCATGCACACACATACAGGACAATCCCCCGCGTGCACCATCCTGCACCGCAATGGATTGTGCTGAGCCACACTAAACCGCCCTGAACCGCCCAGTAACTGTACACATCGGATGCGGTGGTGGCCTTGTGGGTCTGAGCGTAGGTGGGGCACACTCTCACAGGACAATACCTGGCTTGCACCCCACTGCACCACACTGCATTCCCTGCACTGCACTGCACCGCTCTGTACCTGTACACATCGGATGCGGTGGTGGCCTTGCGGGTCTGAGCGTACACGGGATCCACATAGCCCATGCATTCTCATACAGGACAATACCCTGCTTGCACCACCCTGCACCGCACTGGATTGCCCTGAACCGCACTGAACCGCTCTGTACCTGTACACATCGGATGCGGTGGTGGCCTTGCGGGTCTGCGCGTAGGTGGGGCACACTCTCATGCACACTCTCACAGGACATTACCCGTATTGCACCCCACTGCACCACACTGCATTCCCTGCACCTGCACTGCACCGCTCTGTATCTGTACACATCGGATGCGGTGGTGGCCTTGCGGCTGAGCGTAGACGGGATCCACATAGCCCGGTGTGCCCATCACGCCCATGCAGTCTCATACAGCACCCTGCTTGCACCACCTTGCACCGCACTGGGTTGCCCTGAACCGCACTTCACCGCTCTGTACCTGTACACATCGGATGCGGTGGTGGCCTTGCGGCTGAGCGTAGACGGGATCCACATAGCCCGGTGTGCCCATCACGCCCATGCAGTCTCATACAGCACCCTGCTTGCACCACCTTGCACCGCACTGGGTTGCCCTGAACCGCACTTCACCGCTCTGTACCTGTACACATCGGATGCGGTGGTGGCCTTGCGGGTCTGAGCGTAAACGGGATCCACATAGCCCGGTGTTCCCATCACCCGTGTTGACTTCACCGTGCTGCTCTCACTCATCCTCAGCAGCCCAAAGTCCGATAGCTTTGCCTGTTGTGATGTGTAGAGAGGGAGGGGAAGGACATGGGGAAGGCATTGAATCTCATGGCCTCCTGCTGACTTGCATTGACCACTGTGCTGCTTTCACTCATCCTCAGCAGCCCAAAGTCCGATAACTTTGCCTGCAGATGGTGGCACGAGGAAAGGACATGTGGGAATGTATGATCTTCATAGTTGACCTAGGTTGACTTGCGTTGACTTGACAGTGCTGCTCTCACTCATCCTCAGCAGCCCAAAGTCTGACAGCTTCGCCTGCAGATTGTGCATGCAAGGTGAGAGGAAGACAGATGGGAGGCATGGACCTGCATGAATTTTTGTTGACTTGCGTTGACCTGACTGTGCTGCTCTCATTTATCCGCAGCCCCGCCGCCCAAAGTCCGACAACTTTGCCTGTCATGGTGCAGAAAAAACAGATACATGACACGCGAAGTTGTCGGATGAGAATCAACGATTTTCATTCCCCCCTGATGACTCGCGTTGACTTGAGAGTGCTGCTCTCACTCATCCGCAGCACCCCAGATTCTGATAGCATCGCCTGCCATAACGTGTAAGGATATGATGTGAACATGTGAGAGGGGTTGACTTTTGTTGACTTTACCGTGCTGCTCTCACTCATCCTCAGTGGCCAAAATTCCAAGAGCTTCGCCTGCAGGACTGCATGCAAGGTGGATCAAGCAAATGGAAGGAAGTGATTGATTTCCATCGCATATGCTTCTGTTGACTTGACTCGTGTTGACTTCATTGTGCTGCGCTCACTCATCCGCAGCAGCCCAAAGTCTGACAGCTTTGCACGGTGGATGGCACTCAGCGCTCACACACTGTACAGAAATGCACGGTCCATACGACAGATGAGCACGAGGAGGAGTTGACTTTCACGTCCTCCCGTTGACTTGTGTTGAATTCTCAATTCACCACGTGAATCAGACAGCTGGGAGGACCTTTGGGAGGAGGGAGGTATGACGGCTTTATTCTGCTGCTTGCACGCTTCATCAACAGCCCAAAACCTAGTGTCTTGGCATGTTCCAGGGGGGTTTGGAAGTGTCCCTGTAACCCCCCTAGAACATGCATGGATCCGACTGGCGTCACCGTTACGACGGCCTTTTCGATCGAACGGCTCACCAGCAAGATTGAAATCAGCAAAGGCAAGAAAACTGGTTCGGACGTTTTAGAAACAAAGAGCCCACGTGCATGCTGCTGCCAGCACACCTGTATGAAGTGAATTTTTGAGACGTCTCAAACAGCCCACGTGCATGCTACTGCCAGCACACTGCTCACTGTCACCTGCATGCTCTTATCCAGTAGGGTACATGTTCCCCGGCTTGATGTCTCGATGCTTAATGCCATGCCACAGCCATGCAGGCAAGGCAACGATGGTGACTCAAGGCACCCATGCATGCCACCCACCCACCTGGTACAGCACAAGGCAGCTGCCACCCACCCACCTGCATGCTCTTCTATCCCCGGCTTGATGCCGCGATGCATGCAGCGTTCTTCACGGCACCTCAAACCATTTGAGACGACTTTTGACGCGCCTTAAAAGCACAAACAGAAGGAGCCCACCTGCATGCTCTTGTCCAGCAGGATGTTGCACGATTTCAAAGCCACAGGTAACTCTAAACAGAGCCCACACTACAAGCATGCTGACACAGCACAAGAAAACTCCCACCCACCTGCATGCTCTTGTCCAGCAGGATGTTGCCCGGCTTGATGTCGCGATGCACGATGTTGCGATGGCACCCACTCAGAAAAATCAAGAACACTACTTTGAAGGTTGAAGCAGAAGGAGCCCACCTGCATGGCCTTGTCCAGCAGGATGTTCCCCGGCTTGATGTCGCGATGCACGATGTCAAACCCATGCAGGTACGCCAACCCTTGCGCCACTGACAGCAGTGTGTCCAGGAGCTGAACCGCTGTCAGGTGCTTGCCGCCTGGTGGTTGCGGGGAGGAGGATGGGGAAATGCGCAGCCTTGAAGGGAGGTGTTACATCCATGCAGGTACGCCAGGCCCTGCGCCACCGACAGCAGTGTGTCCAGGAGCTGGAGTGCTCTGAGGTGCTTGCCGCCTGGTGGTGGGGAGGAGGAGGAGGAAAGGGATCAGCTGTCTTGTCATGAGAGATACCAAACGCCATGCAGGTACGCCAGGCCCTGCGCCAATGATACCAGCGTGTCAAGCGGCTGAACTACTGTCAGGGACTTTCCTCCTGGTAGCAATTGGCAGGAGGAAGGGGAAGACTTTTGAGACGTCTCAGAACGGGAAGTATGCGTGTGTCCCGATCTGCTCCATGCGCTGGGAGTGTGGGTTGCACTCACTAACTCCCTCAATAATCCCCTCACACCTGCCGTCCCTCACACCTGCCGTCCCTCACACCTGCCGTCCCTCACACCTGCCGTCCCTCACACCTGCCGTCCCTCACACCTGCCGTCCCTCACACCTGCCGTCCCTCACACCTGCCGTCCCTCACACCTGCCGTCCCTCACACCTGCCGTCCCTCACACCTGCCGTCCCTCACACCTGCCGTCCCTCACACCTGCCGTCCCTCACACCTGCCGTCCCTCACACCTGCCGTCCCTCACACCTGCCGTCCCTCACACCTGCCGTCCCTCACACCTGCCGTCCCTCACACCTGCCGTCCCTCACACCTGCCGTCCCTCACACCTGCCGTCCCTCACACCTGCGGTCCCTCAGACCTGCCGTCTCTCACACCTTCCGTCCCTCACACCTTCCGCCCCTCACACCTTCCCTCCTTCACTCCTTCCCTCCCTGACTCCTACCCACTTCATTCTAACCTGGTTTGGTCCGCTGAGAAAGGTCTCCATTATCCACGAACTCATATATCACGATCTGCTTCATGCGCTGTGCACTCCTCCCACTCGCTCCACTCCTCCCTCCCCCTCTCACCTGGTTTGGTCCACTGAGACAGGTCTCCATTATCCATGAACTCATATATCACGATCTGTTCCATGCGCTGTGTGCGCGGGTTGTAGTCACTCCGTCCCTTCCCTCCCTTCATCCGTACCTTCTTTGGTCCACTGAGACAGGTCTCCATTGTCCATGAACTCATAGATCACGATCTGCTCCATGCGCTGTGTGCGCGGGTTGTAGTCGTGACAGAACCCCAGCAGCCGCACCAGGCACGGATGGTTCTTGCTCGCCATGTGCTCGATCTGCCAGAGCGGTAGGGGAGAGGTAGGGGTCAGTGAGGGAGAGTGAGAGTGGGGGAGTGTGGAGAGACAGGGAATGTGCTCGATCTGGCAGAGCGGTAGGGGAGAGAGAGGGAGAGTGATTGGCGAGACAGGAATACAGGAGATACAGGGAGAGGGGAGAGACAGGGAGAGTCGTGACAGGTTATGTGTGCAGGTTATGTGTGCAGGTTATGTGTGCAGGTTATGTGTGCAGGTTATGTGTGCAGGTTATGTGTGTGCAGGTTATGTGTGCAGGTTATGTGTGCTTGCTCGCCGTCTGCTCAATCTGCCAGGAAGGCCGATAAGGGGGGAGAGCGACAGAGAGAGTGGTTGATTTGTGTGCTCGATCTGCCAGGGGGGAAGATGGTAGGGAAGGTGAGAGAGAAGAAGGGTGATTGGTGGGACAGGGAGATAAGAGAGACTGGGAGGCAGGGGCGGTTCTCACCTCTTTCAGAAAGTCGTTTGTGAGCACGCGTGCTCTCTTCACCACCCAGAGCACACTGGGATCATCCGGCGATGCCCCTTTGAGCAACCCTACATCCTGTCAGCACTTTTGAGTCGACTCAAAAGTCACCCAGAGCACACTGGGATCATACGGCGACGCCCCTTTGAGCAACCCTACATCCTGTCAGCACTTTTGAGTCGACTCAAAAGTCACCCAGAGCACACTGGGATCATACGGCGACGCCCCTTTGAGCAACCCTACATCCTGTCAGCACTTTTGAGTCGACTCAAAAGTCACCCAGAGCACACTGGGATCATACGGCGACGCCCCTTTGAGCAACCCTACATCCTGTCAGCACTTTTGAGTCGACTCAAAAGTCACCCAGAGCACACTGGGATCATACGGCGACGCCCCTTTGAGCAACCCTACATCCTGTCAGCACTTTTGAGTCGACTCAAAAGTCACCCAGAGCACACTGGGATCATACGGCGACGCCCCTTTGAGCAACCCTACATCCTGTCAGCACTTTTGAGTCGACTCAAAAGTCACCCAGAGCACACTGGGATCATACGGCGACGCCCCTTTGAGCAACCCTACATCCTGTCAGCACTTTTGAGTCGACTCAAAAGTCACCCAGAGCACACTGGGATCATCCGGCGACGCCCCTTTGAGCAACCCTACATCCTGTCAGCACTTTTGAGTCGACTCAAAAGTCACCCAGAGCACACTGGGATCATCCGGCGACGCCCATTTGAGCAACCCTACATCCTGTCAGCACTGGCCAACCAACCACTTTCAAAAAGTCGTTTGTGAGCATGCGTGCTCGCTTCACGGCCCAGAACACAGTGGGGTCGTACGGTGATGCCCCCTTAAACACGTCTCGATAGCCCCCCGTGCCGATGCGGTGCCCACAGCCCCTACATCCTGTCAACACCCACCTCTTTCAAAAAGTCGTTTGTGAGCACGCGTGCCCGCTTCACGGCCCAGAACACAGTCGGGTCATACGGCGAGGCTCCCTTGAACACGTCTCCAAAGCCCCCCGTGCCGATGCGGTTCCGCGAGGACCAATCGGCTGTGGCCCTCCGCATGTCCTCTATTGAGTACTGCTGGCAGTCTATTGGCTCCTCTCCCTCTCCAACAGCAACCGTGAAGGGTGATGGGCCTGGGAGGGGTGGAGGAGGGGAGGGGTGGGGACAGACAAGACTGCGAGATTCTTTTTCTCCGTGCTGATGCAATTCCGCGATGACCAGTCTGCTGTGGCCCACCGCATGTCCTCTGTGGAATACTGCTGGCAGTCGATTGGTTCTTCTCCCTCCCCCACTGCCACTGTGAACGGGGATGGGCCTGTGCAGGTGGAAGGCAGGGGGTAAAAGCAGTGGGTAGGGGCAGAGGGCGGGGACAGGGACACGGGGGGTGAGGTGCGGTTCCGCGAGGACCAGTCTGCTGTGGCCCTCCGCACGTCCTCTATGGAGTACTGCTGGCGGTCCATTGGCTCTTCCCCCTCCCCAACAGCGATGGTGAAGGGTGATGGGCCTGGGAAAAGGCAGAGGAGGGGAGAGGTGGGGACAGAGACATAAGGCAGGCGCACTGAGAAAGATGAGGCTTGTAGAGGACCATCGGCTGTGGCCCGCCGCATGTCCTCTATGGAGCATTGTTGGCAGTCTAACGGGCTCCTCTCCCTCCCCCAATGCTACTGTGAAGGGGGATGCACACACACACACAGCAGCAGCAGCAGCAGCAGCAGCAGCAGCAGCAGCAGCAGCAGCAGCAGCAGCAGCAGCAGCAGCAGCAGCAGCAGCAGCAGCATGCACTCACGCATGCACACACACTCTCACCTTTCTTCTCCCCGTGCTCCCGTCTCCTCCACCACCACAGCACCGCCCACAGCAGCAGCAGCAGCAGCAGCCACTGCCACCGCCACCCCAACAATGAGTCCGGTAGACGCAGAGGAGGAACCTGAGAGTTGTGAGGGGTCGGTGGGCGAAGGAGCGGCTGCAGGGGAGGGCATAGGGGTAGATGGGGGAACAAGGGGAGGAGAGCAGTGGATTGAAGATGGGGAAAGAACCAGAGCAGCAGAAGCATCAGCAACAGCAGCCATCCCAGCAGCAGCAGCACGGCCACTGCCACAGCCACCCCAACTATGAGCCCCGCAGACGCAGAGGAGGAGGAACCTGAGGGTTGTGAGGGGTCGGTGGGCAGGGTAGTGGCTGCAGGGGAGGGCACAGGGGGAGATGGGAGGACAAGGGGAGGAGAGCAGTGGAGTGAAGATGGAAAGGATGAAGGAGAGGAGCAGGAAGAAGCAGGGGCTAGGAGGAGCGCAAGAAACGGGAAAAAGGAAGGCATGGTGGTGAGTGGGATTGCATAGATGCAGCACCTGGGAGGCAGGTGGAGCAGAGGTCGGGGCACTCCCGGCAGAAGGCTGAGTTGCGAGAGACTGTGAGGGGTTTCACACACTGCTTCTGCTGTCACTGCTGATGTCATGGTGCTGCTGCTGTTGCTTTACTGCTATTGCTGCACATGGTGCATTGGTTAGCATACCTGGGAGGCAGGTGGAGCAGAGGTCTGAGCACTCCCGGCAGAAGGCTGAGTTGCGGGAGACTGTTGAGGGGTTGACCAGGGCGCACACACTGCTGCTGCTGTCGGTAGTGTTGTTGCATGTCATGCTGCTGCTTTTCATGCTGTACGAGAAAGGACGGGCGGGTGGGAAGAGCAAGAGGGGCGCGAAAATGAGTTATTGGGGAGGGGGGGGGGGGTATAGATGGAGAAATGATGCAGCGACCGTCGAGTTTTGAGAACGTCTCAGAATGAGTAATGGGGGAGGAGACAGTATAGATGGAGAAATGATGCAGCGGCTGTGTGTTGAGACGTCTCAAAACGCGGAAATGAGTAATGGGGGGGATTAGTTTAAATGGATGGAGAAATGGTGCAGCGGCTGACAATGCAAGGAAGTGAGGAAGTGGACCATCAATGATGTGAGGAAATAAGAAATGAAGCGACTGACAACGCGAGGAAGAGAATAAACAAGAAACTGACAGCATGAGGAGGAAGAAAGAGAAATGTTGAGTCAGCATGTGGAAGTGGGAAGGAAAGCTACTGACAATGTGAGGAAGTCAGACAGGCTTCCGAGAAAAGCAGGAACTGTGCCGCTGATTGCCGTGTTGCTGATGTCACTGCAAGGGCGATTGGGAGGGAGGGAGGATGGTGGGTGGAGAATAAACTGCTGCTGACAAGACGAAGATCTGCAAAGTGCGGAAAGGCGAGGAATGAAGTGAGGGGCTGGAGCGAGGTCTAAAGGAGGAAAGGGGCGGGAAGAGGGAAGGGGGGAAATGGGGAGAGAAAGAGATGAGGAGAGACGAGAGGAAGAGACACGAGGGAAGATGGGATGTGTTGTGGAATCATCATGAGAACATAACACAGGATGCACCCTTTGCAATGCTGAGTTGAATGAAATGCCTCCCACCACCCCACATGCCTCCCACCACCCCACATGCCTCCCACCACCCCACATGCCTCCCACCACCCCACATGCCCCACACCACCCTGCATGCCTGCCCGTGCCTTGCTGCTTACAGCATGGTGAGTTGACTCAGGCGGCTCAGGCTGACTGGCAGAGAGCCGTTGAGCTGAGTGGACCCGAGCTTGCTGGTGGCAGGCATGGAGGTGAAAGAGCAAGGAGGGTAGATCTTAAGAACTCTAAAAAACCTCCTCAGGCTGATTGGCAGAGAGTCGTTGAGCTGAGTGGACCCGAGCTTGTTGGTGGCACGGCGGGGCGTGGAGGGCAAAAGAGAATGGAAGGTGAAAGATCATGGAAGGTGAAAGATCGTGGAAGGTGAAAGATCATGGAAGGTGAAAGATCATGGAAGGTGAAAGACTTGCACTTAAGAAAACCAAGTCACGTTCCTTTTACGTAGACCAAAACAACAAGCCGTCTAGTCTCCGAACCGACTCAAAGCAGGCCGGCAACTCACAGGGACTCCAGGGACGTGAGGTTGCCTGTTGCCTCTGGAATGCTGCCAACCAGTCCCTCGTTGCCACCCAGACTTCTGTGTATGGCTCGCAAGGGAGGGGGAAGGGAAGGTGATAGAAATGGAGCTGAAACGATTGATTAAGAAAGAAGGCACTAGGCCTTAAGTACAAAACAGGTTGGGTTGAGCTAAGCTAGGGAAAGGGTGCGATCGGCTCCAATGGTGAGTTGGCAGAAGTGTTGGATTACGGGGGAATCCCAACCAGATAGGGTTGGGATTACAAATCTACACCCAACCCACAAATAACCTAAAGCCTATAAAATAGAGTACACAAAGTGTTGACAGCCTGTTTCTAACAGAAGGGACGTAGAAAAAAGAGGAAAGGGCAGGGGCAGGGATGTAGGGCACAAGGGAACTTGTTGAGTCGACTCAGGATAAGGGGTGGATCACACAAGGGGAGAGGCAGGGTGTGCGTATGGCTTGCTGGGTAAAGGGAGGGCGAGCAGTTGGAGGAAAGAGGGAAGGAAAAAGGAGAAGTAAAGAGGCACCTTAGAGGATCCAAAATATAAGGGGAAGTAGTGAGGGAAGGATTAAGATAGCCAGAAGCACAGGGGCACGATGAGGAGACGGCAGAAGCAGAGGAGAATGAGAAGGCATTTCCCTGTACTCACAGCTAAACCTGGCAATTGATCTGGCGAGGAATGAAGGGAGAATGGTGAGCATATGGAAGAGAGCAAGGAAGAGCATGGGGGAAGCGCCTAATGAGGCGCAAAAATCACCTCAACGCACAGGGAGAATGGTGAGCATGTGGGAGAGGGCAAGGGGGGAGCATGGGGGAAGCGGGGCGAGAGAAGCACGGAGGAAGGAGGGAGGAGAGCGAGGAGAAGGAGAGGGGCGGCACAAGGTGGTGAGGTTGGTGAGGGAGGCGAGTTGAGGCGGGATGGTAGGCACGCGGAAGGGAGCAAGGTGGGGGGGAGCAAGGTGGGGGGGAGCAAGGTGGGGGGTAGCAAGGTGGGGGGGAGCAAGGTGGGGGGGAGCAAGGTGGGGGGGAGCAAGGTGGGGGGGAGCAAGGTGGGGGGAGCAAGGTGGGGGGAGCAAGGTGGGGGGAGCATGGGGGAAGCGGGGGAGAGAGAGAAGCAAGACGAAACGAAACGCACAAGGTGGTGAGGTTGGTGAGGGAGGCGAGTTGAGGCGGGATGAGCCCTGAGAGGCGATTGCTGCTTAGATCCCTGCTCATGCGGTGAGGGCATGGGGGAGGTGCGGGCATGGGGGAGGTGCGGGCATGGGGGAGGTGAGGGCATGGGGGAGGTGCGGGCATGGGGGAGGTGCGGGCATGGGGGAGGTGAGGGCATGGGGGAGGTGCGGGCATGGGGGAGGTGCGGGCATGGGGGAGGTGAGGGCATGGGGGAGGTGAGGGCATGGGGGAGGTGAGGGCATGGGGGAGGTGAGGGCATGGGGGAGGTGAGGGCATGGGGGAGGTGAGGGCATGGGGAAAGATGCATAAAGTATGAGACAGTCAAATGGACGACCCTGTGAAGCGTTTGCTGCTCAGGTCTCTGCTCACGAGGTGCAGGCATGGGGAAGGTGCAGGCATGGGGAAGGTGCAGGCATGGGTTGTATTGTACCCGTGACCTTGGTGAGGTGGAGGAGAAGTTACCAACAGGTACAGTGCCTAGTGTGAGGGAGGGGTTGGGGTTCCCCTTCGCATGCTGGACACCAGATGAGGGGATTGGGGCCGCTTACAAGAGGGAAGCGAAGGTTGCTTACAGGAGGGAGAGGAGCTTGGCTTGGTCGATGAAAGGTGGGATGGGGCCGGAGAGTTGATTGTGGTGCAACGAGCTGATGATGGGTTGGGAGGGATAGAGAGGGGTGAAGAACGAGGGAGGAGGGGAGATGAGAGAGGGAGGCAGGAAGAGGAGGGGATAGAAGCATGAGAGGGAGGAGGGTGGGAGAGAAGGGAGAGAAGGAGGAAGTGAGTGATGGAAAGAAGCATGACGTGGCACACACGGCCTGAGGACTGCTGAAGCAAGCATGATGCATCACACGCAAACGCCTTCCCTCTTGACGGAATCGAGCTGAAACAATTCTGAATGAAAGCAACGCAATGTATGCAAGTAAGAGTGGCTGTGAAGTGGATCTGCAGCAATTGGGAGGTTCCCAAGGTTGCTGAAGCTGCTGATGCAATTGTTCGATGGACTTTTGAGTCGACACAAGTGTCATATTCGGCATTTGCAACAGCGTTCAGTCAGACTCACAACGATCGGAGGTTCACGAGGTTGCTGAAGCTGCTGGGAATGGCTCCCTCAAACGCGTTGCCACTCAAGTCCCTGCAGCCATCCAGGCCACAGTACAGCACATGTGGCAGGCACATGTTTCAACGTTCTAAAAGTCAGATCTCTGCAGGCTGCATCAACTCGTCGCATGGCGCATGTGTCACTCGCATGTGTCATGCATACATTGCATTGCAGCACTCGGATGCCTGTGATTCGAGTGCCTGTAGGTGTATGCCATGTGTTGCATACGGCGCTACTATTTAACTATGCCTTCTTTGTGCCACAGTGAATGATACATGCTGCAGAGAGAGAGAGAGAGAGTAGATTATGATGCACGTTGCATGGGAATTGTGCATGGTGAATGGTGCATGGCACGTGGCACATGCTGCATGGCACATGGCACGTGGCACATGCTGCATGGCGCATGGCACATGGCACATGCTGCATGGTGCATGGCACGTGGCACATGGCACATGATGCATGGCACATGGCACGTGGCACATGCTGCATGGCGCATGGCACATGGCACATGCTGCATGGTGCATGGCACGTGGCACATGGCACATGCTGCATGGTGCATGGCACATGGCACATGGCACATGCTGCATGGCACATGGCACGTGGCACATGCTGCATGGCGCATGGCACATGGCACATGCTGCATGGTGCATGGCACGTGGCACATGGCACATGGCACATGCTGCATGGTGCATGGCACGTGGCACATGGCACATGCTGCATGGCACATGGCACGTGGCACATGCTGCATGGCGCATGGCACATGGCACATGCTGCATGGTGCATGGCACGTGGCACATGGCACATGCTGCATGGCACATGGCACGTGGCACATGCTGCATGGCGCATGGCACATGGCACATGCTGCATGGTGCATGGCACGTGGCACATGGCACATGCTGCATGGTGCATGGCACATGGCACATGGCACATGCTGCATGGCACATGGCACGTGGCACATGCTGCATGGCGCATGGCACATGGCACATGGCACATGCTGCATGGTGCATGGCACGTGGCACATGGCACATGCTGCATGGTGCATGGCACGTGGCACATGCTGCATGGTGCATGGCACATGGCACATGGCACATGCTGCATGGTGCATGGCACGTGGCACATGGCACATGCTGCATGGTGCATGGCACGTGGCACATGCTGCATGGTGCATGGCACATGGCACATGGCACATGCTGCATGGTGCATGGCACGTGGCACATGGCACATGCTGCATGGCACATGGCACGTGGCACATGCTGCATGGCGCATGGCACATGGCACATGGCACATGCTGCATGGTGCATGGCACGTGGCACATGGCACATGGCACGTGCTCCACGGCGCATGGTATATGGTGCATGGAGCATGGCAACGTGGTGCATGGCACATGCCACATGCTGCACGGCGCATGGTGTATAGTGCGTGGCGCATAGCACTGCGTGGCGCATGGCATGGCACACGGCACACATCGTACATACAGGTATTGAAGGTTGAGCAGCGCGCCAAAGAAGTCAGGGAGGGAGCCTGAGAGCTGGTTGGAGCTCAAGTCCCTGGCAACACAGAGGGAGGCGAGAACAATGTTTGAGTTGACTAAAAGAGAAGCTGGTAGGAGCTCGCGCTCCTGAGCATACAGAGCGGCGGGACGAGAAGAGCAGAGGCCTTGGGAGTAAAGTGAGTGGGAGAAATTGGGGGAGAGAGAGGGTTGGGTGAGGTTTGGGAGAAAAGAAGATAAAGAAGTGACGATGGGGCATTGGTAAGAGTGAGGTTGAACAGGTGTTGCTTGGTGCGCAGTGTATGTGAGGCACGCAATGCATGGCGCGTGAGAGGCACACAATGCATGGCAAACGAAAATTCAGGCGCAGCAGTCATGGTATGGCATGCATGACTATGGCTTTCAGCATGGGAGCAAAGAACGGGGAAGCAAGAGGGCGCGTGCATCCACGTCGGCAGTTCAGCGATTTTCGCCTTTTACTCATTCACCTTGCTGCATTGACACTCACATTCCCCGCCCTCAACACTGCTCCTGCTCATAGAGAGTGTTCCTTGAATGGCTCACAGGCGTGTGAGGTAGGTCAAGCGGCTCACAGGCGTGTGAGGTAGGTCAAGCGGCTGATGGCAGATGGGATGCCTCCACTCAACTGCTGCGATGGAAGCGCCCTGCATGGTGGCATGGTGGCATGGTGGCATGGTGGCATGGTGGCATGGTGGCATGGTGGCATGGTGGCATGGTGGCATGGTGGCACGGTGACATGTGGCCATGGTGGCACGGTGCGATGGTGGCATGGGGGAAGTGGTGGGATGGTGGGATGACGTCAACGGGTTTCGCACTCACATGCGCGCATACTACAACACTCACAGGCATGCCCGCACTCACATGCGCACATACTGCAATACTCACACGCATGCCCCACTCACATGCGCACATACTGCAATACTCACACGCATGCCCCACTCAAATGCACTTCACATCACTCTCACATGCACGTTACTCTCCATGAATCCAAGCCACACATGGGTACACGTCACATTCATATGGGTCCACGTCACATTCACATGGGCCCACGTCACACTCACATGGGTCCACGTCACACTCAGATTGATCCCCGTCACACTCACATGGAAGCGACTCGCCCCGACACGTCCTTGCAGGTCAGGCCCCACGCGGTCGCACACACAGCGTTCTTCTGCCACCCCGCGAACTGCTTGCCCCACGCGCCCATTATCTCTGCCAGCGACTTGGCTGGTGTGCGTGGGAAAAGAACAGGGGAAACGAGGAGTGTGTCTCAAGTTGAAGGGGGGCGCACACTACATGAAGCGGCATCACCACTAGCACTGCTCGAAAGCCACCCCGCGAACTGCTTGTTCCACGCGCCCATTCTCTCCGCCAGCCACTTGGGTGCGAACGGAAGAACAGAAGAAAGAAGGAGCATCTATCAAGTTTTGGGTCAACCTAAAGCTCGAGTTATCGCACAAAGAGGAGTATCTACCAATATGAACAGGGTCGTACACTCTGTGACTCTGTACATGAAGCGGCACACCCAGTGCTCAGAAGCCAGCCACCACTGTTCGAAAGTCACTCTGGGAACTGCTTCTTCCATGCGCTCACCACCTCTGCCAGCCATTGGCTGGTGTGGTGTGAGCGAGAAACAAGCAAGATACGAAACGAGCAGAATGCCTCAAGATAGAAGCGGGAGAACGAGGAGTCATGCATAGAACTGACAAACTGTCGGAAGGGGGTATATACACTGTCTGGTATGACTCCTCCCTCGCTTTGAAAGCAACGTGACCACCAATACTCTGCAAGCTTCCAAGAAAGGATTTTTGAGTCTATACGATCTCTCCAGTCTGCGCCGACCATTGTGAGCCATCTGTCGCATCATCGGGTCAAGAGAAGGAAACTGTCGCCCCCTGGACCTGACTTTTGAGTCGACTCAAAAGCAAGTCTGCACCCACCCATTGTGATCCATCTGTCGCGTTGGGTCAAGAGAGGAAACTTTCGTCCCCTTGACCTCTCAAACTATAACATCTCGCTACCCACTGGGTCAAAACGAGGGTTATATTTGAGGCGCAGTGGAATGCCCAACCAGTCCCACAGGCGTTACACTCGTCACGCCCTGGTTGCCTTCGTCCCCGTTGGCCCTCAACTTCAAGGAGTTGCTCCCCTCCTGCTAGGACCTACATTTCGCAGTGCTGCCAGCTGCGACTTCGCTGGTTGCTCAGGCCAGCGGAGGGTCGTTCACTGGGTTTGAGCTGGTAACCACACTTCAATACTCGCCACAGGCGGAAAGCGTGGACCAGCCGGGGCCTGAACCCTAGGCTCTGATTCCAGTATAACATCTCGCTACCCACTCGGTCAAAACGAGGTGCATATGTCAAGCAGAATGCCCATTAACCGGCCCACAGATGTTACACAAACTGTCCCTCCCAGTAATCCTTCTCTTTTGAAACGCTTCATAGCTGAACTTCAAAGCTGAGGACGCCCTCCTCACGCCCTCCTCCTACTCCTCCCAAGCCCTTCATCCCAAGCCCTTTGTCCCAAGCCCGTCGTCCCAAGCCCGTCGTCCCAAGCCCTTCGTCCCAAGCCCTTCGCCCCAAGCCCGTCGTCCCAAGCCCTTCGTCCCAAGCCCTTTCTCCCAAGCGCCCATCACCTCAACCCCCTCCATCGCGCGGCAAGGCGCGCCTCTCACCATCGGCTTCGTGTATCCACGCAGAATGAGTTCTAAGTTGACTCAAAAGTCACCGAACCATTCCTCCCAAACCTCCATCATCTCAACACCCCGGGAGTCCCGTTTAAGGCGCGTCGCTCACCGTCGGCTTCGTGTATCCACGCCGAATCCGCCGCTCTTGCGATTAGCACCCCGCATCCGCCCCCGCCGCCGCCGCCGCCGCCGCCGGCGGTGCGCTGCGGTTGCGCTCCGGGTTGAAGCGCGAGAAGCGCGGCGAGGAGCAGCACGGCTGACATTCGCCGCGCGTCACGGGCACGGCGACGCGGAAGCACGGCGAGGGGGACGGCTGCTGGCCACGACGCGACGCCGCGGAACGCGGGGATTCGTATTGACGGCATGGAGCGGCGCGGCTTTCGAGACGGTGTTAAGAAGTGTTACTACCCACGGACTCCAAAACTACACGTAGCACTATGTTACGGATGGGTGTTTTACGGAGCGAAGGTTTGAAATAGGAGAACTATAAAAGCTTCCGCGGCTCGCTAACGCTGTCAAACGAAAGTTTGTTTCCTAGTAGTTAGATATCCGGGCTGTAGGCTAAAAGGAAGGGAGGGATGTACAAGAGGAAAGGGTCCAATAAAGATACTTCTCTCATTGCAGATTAATGGTGTGCAACGTGACTCCTCCTTCCAAGAGCTCCTGCTGGACTCTAGCTCGCGCTGTCGAAATTATTGGGATGCGGACTTGTCGTGGAAATTATTGGAGGTGAGTGCTTTGCCAAGAAGCAGCTACGTGTAGTTTGGAGGTGAAACGATAAGAACGTATCCGAAAATGTACGTATTCCCTGGAAACCCTTCCCAACCGTGTAAGACTCAAACTAGACCGCTTTAAAACATGTCTATACCTTTTTTAATCGCAAACAGGTGGGTGGTCTACGAGGTCGGTGTCGAGGGCGATGTTTGGCAGCCCAAAGAACACACAAAAGCTGACGAGGCGAGAGCCCCAAGGGATGCGAATTCAACGATCGCGACGACATACTGTAACAAGGTAGTAAGTTCGCATACGTGTCGCATAACGACACACGTGCACTAGAATTTTCGTGGGCAACGAATGGAGACCGCAACGAATGGAAACTCGTTTGACGAGAATGACTTTGGCGAAATCGTCAGCCGAAACAAACGTTGCGTCAGCTTCACACGGGCGAACAGATTCAAACCAAGAACAACAAAACAATGACGAAGGCAAAACAGGCGGAACTAGCACTAGGGTCCCCCGGTGAGGAAACGGCTCGGGTGTGTGGCGAAAGGTATGGCGGTGAATTGGTGTGGTTTGGGGCCGAAAACGTAGGCCGAACCAGCTGACCCGATCACTTTGGGATATATTGAATTTGATGAGCTACAGTTCGAACTATTTATTCGTTACACGTTGGTAAACAGTTTGTTGACATTTGGAAAAAACTTACGTAGTATATTCATTATGCATTTCAGAAAAAATTCAAGTGAGGAAATCATTTCAATGGTTGGAAATAAATGAAATATCAGTAAAATTCAATTCCTTTTTCTAAAATGATATGCGATGCTAGAGAAAATCGGCAACGACATAATGCGAGATGTTGCATATTTATTCGGAAATGGTTGATCCTGGTTTTTTTCAACATGGAACACACACTCACTGCCAATAAGGTTAACTTTACAGCGAGTCTGTACCAGAACACATATAGCTATGCTAGGAGAACATAGATTAGCTCCACTGTTGGAAACAATTAATGTAAGCGCCTCTGTCGTGTCGAAGCACTAAGTCACAAGCGAAGCGAAACATATCGAAGCACCGGCGAGTCAACCCTCGAAGGTTATATTAACTGCTGGAGGTTACGCGAAAGTCAAAGGTCAGCGACCTTTGACCTGACAAGTACAGTGCGACAGCAAGGACACACAACTGACTGGACAGAGCAGTTGCCCGAGTCGTCACTGTATCCTTTCCTAAAAGGAAAGGAGTTCCTCTAACGGCTCCCCCAGCAAAACTCCTACCCCACCATCTGCCTCTGGCCTACAGACAGAGGAAGGTACAGCAACGAGACCAGCAGCGGCGTCTACCGAGACTCCTGCAAACCAACCTGCAGGCTTCGACCCAAGCATGATGGAGAAGTTCTTCTCCTTCATGTCCTTCTACGAGCAACACCAGCAATCGGCACCTGCGCAGTCAAACAACAGCAACAACAACAACGATGTGACTCCCATGAGTCTCGACGGCTCATCATATGCGCGCGGAAATCAACAGCAGCAGCCTACCTTTGCTCCGTACGAGCCCCAGCGCGGCTCCATCAGCTTCACACCACATCCGCAACCTGGACAAGAAAAAACACTGGACGCACTTCAAGTTCAGTCGCAATTCGCGCATGTCCTAAAACTGCAAACCTCAAGGCCTTTCGATGGAAAGGATTTCTTCACCTACATTCGAGTTTGAGCTGATGATGGAAGGCGCGCAAATTCTCGGCTACTTCGACGGGTCCCTGCCATATCCAACACACGGCACATAGTACGACAAGCAGTAGTACACCTATCAGTCAATGATGACGTACACAATCCTACTGAGAAACATCACTCCGAGTCAGCAGCAGAATATACGGTTTTACCGGGGATATGGCAACTCCGCCGAACCCGCCTACAACAACCTGAAGAACCTGTATCAAGCAACAGACAGCGTCAATCAAAGTCGGTTAATGGCGCAATTGACAACGGTCGAAATGAAACCAGGCGAAAAAGGAATGGCATATATCAGTCGCTGTCGCGAATTGCGCGACAAACTCCTTCGATGCGGAGGATCAATCGTCGAAGAAGCCTTCGTAACAGTCGTCATCGGTGGCCTTGGTCGTCAATGGTGCTCCACCCGAGCCATTCTCCGAGCCCACGGGAAGATCTCCGAAGCAGCACTCTGCGCCGAAATTCACGCCGAGCAGCAAGACATGGACCTGCAAGATTAAAGACACAAGAAGAAAACGTCAGTACCCGAGTTCACATTTCACACTCAACGACGCTACTACAACAAAAACAACCGGCATCAACCAAAACCCGTACCTCCGTTTTGTCATATCTGCAAGACGTCAGGGCACCCGCGCACACACTGCCCCAACCGACAGCAGTCCACATCGACGCAGCGGCAACTTCGACCTTCAAGCAGTCAAGTCGCCTCAATACAAGCGAATCCCACCGCTCAAGTACAAGCCTCAATGACATCGACAGGACAACCTGCACAAGGAGCAAGAAACATCATCCGCTGCATGGCAAGATTGACCGACTCCTGCATCACCGAGTCACCACCACATTACTCACCGGAAGAACAGCTCGACAACAGTACGCCCCGCCGCGAGTCACTTCAACCGAACCCAGCATATGCAGCTATCGCCCAAAGCGAGCCGTCCGGAAAGGACACTTGGTTCTTGGACAGTTGCTGCGGGCAGCATATGTGCTCCTCGAGTCGCTTCGTTCAACGGGAATATCAACTTTAACGCGAAGTTGTTATCACCGTCGCCAACAACCAGAACCTGCGCACACGACGACAAGGAGTGGTTCAACTTCAGTCACGAGAGACAAACGTTATCCTGCAGATGTCGAAGGTTTTAATAGCAGAAGGACTCGGCTACAACTTACTCAGTGTTAGCTAACTGATGGCAAAGGGGATACACCTCAAAGCAGACAACACCACGCAAGAATTCAAGCTATACCACGGAAGAGGAGGCCTTTACAGCGGGAAGGCAGTCCTGAAGAACAACGTCTTCGTCCTCGACTTCGTTCCAGACCTCGGCACCGCCGACAGCGATGGAATTGTGACCTTCACCTCCTGGACCCACCCTCTGGATCTTGACCCAGACTTCAGCCCCGGCGGCTTTTGGCCTTCCCACACGATACCTGAGGCAGAGCGAACAAGGGCGTTAGCAACGATTCAACAATCGGCAGCAGCAGAGACAACATCGGCAACAGCAGAGACAACATCGGCAGCAACAGAGACAACATCGGCAGCAGCAGAGACAACATCGGCAGCAGCAGAGACAACATCAGCAGCAGCAGAGACAACATCGGCAGCAGCAGAAGCAACATCAACACCAATCGATAGCCCCTCAACACCATTAGTCTTCATCGACGATTCGCCACCGACATCCGCGCAGCAGCTAACTCCGACTCAACGAGAAGTCCACCGAAGCGCCAACTTCACCGCCGGCTTCTACTCCAACTCCGACATGTATCGGCGCTCACCCGGACATCGCGCCACCGAAGGAACCTGGCACGCAAGAATGGGACATCCAAGCAACACGGTGTTAAATAACACGATAAGAACAGGCGTGCTCGACAAAGACTCTTTACTTCTAACACTCGGCAGAGAACTTCAGCGAGCCCGTGGAACGTGCTTCACTTGTCCCGAAGCAGACTTACCGCATCAGCCGTTCGTCTCACATCACAATCCAAGCGCACCTGCATACGCACAACTGGAAAAGGTGTACAGCGACATACTGTACAACCGCGAGCCCGGACAATTAGCTTATAATTACGTTATCACGTTCATCGACGCTGCAACACGCTACGTCTGGCACTTCAACCTCCCGAGCTGCGAAATGGCACTCGATGCCTTCGCCGCCTAGCTTCCAGCAGCAGAACGAGAATCAGGGGTAAAACTAAAAAGCTTCCAGTCAGACGGGGGAGGAGAATATCAGTCACAAAGATTCAAGGACTACCTGGCAGAACGAGGCATCACGCGCCTCATCTCCCTTCCCTACGCCCACCAACAGCAAGGCGTAGCAGAAAGGATGAACAGAATTGTTGGTGCAACCTACGGTTTGCACTCGGCTTGTTGTCCGTATGCGTGCATGCATGTGTGCATGGAGTGGTATGAGTGCATGGAATAAATATATATTTCATGCTTATAATGGTGTGTGAATGATGGGTCATGATGTCGAGTGTGTGTCAAGTCAATAGCGAATTATCGCTAGTCGCGTGTAACGCGGTCATTTTGTGTGTCCCGCACGGTTTCTATTTTGTCGTGCGCGGTTTCTATTTTGTCGCTTGTCGAACGTTCGGCGTGTCGCAGGTGTGTGCAGCAGACCCATCAAGAACTCAAGGATGAGTTTTGTGATGAAGAACCCGAGCCTTGGTTCAAGCTTCAAGTGTTTTCGAAGCTCGCCAAAAGGCTACACCTCAAGATATTGAAGATAAATACATTACAATGTGTAGTGTAACATTTCTATGGGTGTAGGCCCTTGTGGAGGGTAGTTTCGAGACCCTTCTTGGTTGGAGACAGTGTGGCACTGTTCCCCATCACTGTAGCTCGGTTCTTGGGGTTTGTAGGAGCTGGGAGTCCTTCCCAACTCGCAACTCTTCCTAGTTGTTCGTAATCGTGCTTCTAAGACTATGTTGCTGCCATAGTGCTGTTCGTTCAATCTGACGCTGTGTCGTCAATTCTTCATGAAATCGTGCGATCTAAATTGCCTATTGTAGGTGACGTTAAGACGCTCCAGATCCAAGTTGAATGAGGTCGTTTGGAGCTGTGACCAGATCGCTATGAATGTTTAAAGCCGCTGTGCAGAAATCCGACTGTGCACTCTATCTTTGGTGAACTCTAGGCACATTGAAGCCTATTGAAGCCTACTGTGTCTATAGCAAGTGGTATCAGAGCGCTACGACGATGGCTGGACCTGAAGAGAGGGGTGGCAGAGGTGCTGGAGGCAATGGAGAAGCCCAAGCACAAGGCCAAGCCCGTGATTCAGCCATGGCGTCCGTGCAACCGACTCTTGGACCTTCTAAGGACGAACCAAGAGTGTTCGGGCTCGACAAGTTCAACGGTGACAACTTTGCTGAGTGGTCCTTCAGAATGGAGAATGTGTTTGACCACTATGACCTGCTGGAGGTGATGGAAGGAACGGAGAAGCGTCCCGAGAACGACCCGGAGAAGAGCTCGTGGGTGCGGAAGAGCGCACAAGGCTATCTCCTACTTGGGCAAGCATTGGGGAGCAACCAGATCCGTCACATCAAGCCTTTCCAGCGTGATCCAGAGAAGGGACCAAAGGCATGGGCTGCTCTCAAGGGAGTTCACGCTCCTGCAACAGCGGTAGTAGCTGTGGTGTTGGAACGGCAAATGGCGACGCTACGAATTGAGGAAGATGAACCCGTGGAAGACGGGGTGCAGAAATTCTTCGACTTGTTGACGCGGCTTGAGGGAGCAGATTTGAACTACAGTGAGCTCCAAAAGATTTCCAAGTTGCTGGCCTTACTCCCAGAGTCATGGTCCTCGCTCATCATTAACCTCAACCGTGACCTGCCTCGTCTTTCGCTTGAAGACGTGAAGCGCGCGATCCTACAAGAGGACTTCCGCCGCCGTGAGTTGGCGAGTGCGGATGGCGCTGGGGCAGCGAGCATCGGCCGAGGGTACGGCCGAGGAAGAGGCAGAGGACGAGGGGGAGGAAGGTTTGGTGGCGTCAACTTTGGCGGAGGCCGCGGGAGTGGCGGTTACGGCAGCGACGACAAGAGCTACGGTCGCGGTCGCGGCCGATTCGACGGCGAGTGTCACTATTGCGGCAAGAGCGGGCATATGTGGCGCGATTGCTTCAAACTCCCTGAAGGATGGACCCTTGCTCAGGACCAAGAGGGTATAGGAGCAGGAGGAGGGAGAGGAAGAGGCCGTGGAGGCCGTGGCGGTCGCGGAGGTGGAGCCGCGAACATGAAGAGCGGAGATAACGACAAGGACTCGAAGGACGATCGGTACCCGGGTCTATTCTACTTTGTGTCGACGCAAGTACCGGCTGGTCCAGAGAAGGATGAAGACCTTGAGGAGCCAGCAGCTGTGGGGAAGGTGACCCTACACCCCCTGGACTTTTGGGTGATCGATAGCGGCGCTACCTATAGCATGACACCTCGCCCCGACTTGCTCACCGAACTCGAGCCGTCACCGGTGAAGCACGTCACATCGGCTTTGGGGCAGCGAGCGGAGGTGAAAGGCATGGGCAAGGCCATGTTCAAGGGTGCTGATGGAAAGATGGTGGGCCTCAAGAACGTGCTTTGGGTGCCCAGCCTTGCAGCCAACCTGATTTCCGTGCGGCGATTGGCGAAGGCCGGCATGGACACGAACTCAAAGGGAGCCAAGACCTACACCGCAAGGATTGGCGACCGGATTCTATGGGACCTTCATGAGGATAGGGATGTCTACAACGAGATGTGGCAGATCCCAGTGGTCCCCATGCCTAAGGAGAGGCAAGTGGCAGCAAGCGTCAGCACCAAGGATGACGCGGTTGGTACCGGCGATGGAGCGAACGGTCGCGCAAAGGAGAACGAGCTCAAGAAGAGCAAACCTGGAGGGACCAGCAAGCTCGGTGACCACAAGGAGAGTGGTGCAGCAGCTAAGGAGCAGCACAAGGGTGAGGAGAACCCCAAGGCAGCAGCGAAGGAGGAGTACGGAGAGAGTATGTGGGGCGCTATTGCGAGCGCGGCATTCTCCAATCCAACTTCGGCTACGGGGGAGTGTGATTGGCTCACCTTGCATCGGCGAATGGGGCATGTGGCCCTACCCATCTTGCAGCAGCTAGTGAAGAATGAGATGGTTGCTGGCATACGTGTGAAGGGGGAGCCTGATGAGGTGCTTGGTTGCCCAACGAGCTTGCAAGCCAAGTTCACCCGATTTCCGTTCCCTAGTTCGGAGGCAACGGCAAAGGCACCACTTGATGAGGTGGTGATGGACGTGGTGGGCCCCCTGAAGCTTGGAGCTGCTGGAGCTGAATATTTCCTCACCATCGTCGACGTCTACACCCGCATGACGTGGGTGTACGTGCTGGCCAAGAAGAGCGACGTTGCTGAAACGTTGAAGACCGACTTTTTGCCGATGGTGGAGCGGCAACAAGACCGACTTGTGAAGTCGATCCGCACCGATCGAGGGGGAGAGTTCCTGAGCAAGGAGTTTGGGTTGTGGCTGAAGAAGAATGGTATTCGGCACTCCCTCACCATGCCATACTCCCCTGCAATGAATGGCATCGCCGAGAGGGCGAACCGCACAATCACGGAGGCGGCACGCGGGTTGCTCATTGAAGCCAGGCTACCCGACTATTTCTGGCCTGATGCGGTGCGGAGCGCGTGTGTGGCCAAGAACAGAGTTTTGACTCATGTGGGAGCAGACAAATGGGTGCCCTATGTGGAGTGGCTTGGAAGGAAGCCAAAGGTGGATATGCTTCGGGTGTTCGGGTGCATGTGCATGGCGCTCGTGCCTAAGCATCTTCGGCACAACAAGCTTGGTGCCAAGGCGGTGTGGGCCGTGCACTTGGGCATGGCTCAAAACAGCAAGGGGTGGCTTCTTTGGGACCCATTCACCAAGAAGTTCATGGTGAGCAGGGACTGCAAGTTCATGGAGAACTTCATGTACAAGGATTGGAAGGCGGAGAATGAGGCGAAGATAGGCGTGCGGTTTGGGGAGGTGAAGAGTTCCGGCTTGGAGCACGTGGAGCTGCCTTTGGAGCTGAGCAGCGGCAGCACCACCACAAGGCAATCTTCCCTTGTGAATGGGGGAGAGGAGGCCAAGGATGCAGAGGAAGAAGAGGAGGAGGTGCAGCAAGTGAGCGAGCGTGCACCGACGCTCCCTTCCCGCACTACGAGCGCTCCACGGAACCGCACCACACCGCAGCAACGCCAAGGCCTTCAAGTCCCTGCAGCTGAGGAGGAAGGAAGGGGCAAGAGGAGAGTCCAAGCCCCTAATAGGCTGACCTACGATGCGCCGGGGAAGCAGGGCAAGACGGCCCTAGCTGGAGCGGCAATGATGGTCGGAGACGACGAGGAGAGTGACTACGAGGAGTGTGCCTTCGCATTCTTCTCTCCGGTGGAGATGCCGGGAGAACCAGCAACTCTCAAGGAGGCCTTGGAGAGTGATGATGCTGAGGAGTGGAAGAAGGCAATGGAGAGTGAGCTAAAGAGCATTGAGGAGAACGACACGTACGAGTTGGTGGAGCTACCGGAGGGGCGTACGGCGATAACGTCCAAGTGGCTCTTCAAAGTCAAGTCGGATGCCGACGGCAAGATCGAGCGTTACAAGTCCAGGCTGGTGGCCAAGGGGTACCAGCAGAAGAAGAATGTGGACTACAAGGAGCTGTTTGCTCCTATGGTGAAGCCGACGACGCTGCGAACCCTACTCGCGGGAGCCGCGATCAAAGGATGGGTGGTGAAGCAGCTAGACATCGTCACGGCGTTTCTCAACGGAATCCTCGAGGAGGAGATTTTTATGGCGCAGCCAGAGGGGTTTGACGATGGCAGCGGCAGAGTGTGGAAGCTGAAGAAGGCCCTCTATGGGCTGAAGCAGGCCCCTAGGCAGTGGTACCTGAAGCTGCGCGAGGTGTTGGAGGAGATCGGCTTCACTCCCTCAACGACCGATCACTCCTTGTTCATGCTTGGCGAGGGGGAGCAGAGGAGCTTCATGGTGGTGTACGTGGATGACATCCTCATCTTCTCACCCTCCTCTGACCTTGTGAAGGAGGTGATGCTGAAGCTGCAAGACAAATTCAAGTGCAAGTCCCTTGGGGACGTGAATTTCTACCTTGGGCTCCACATCGAACGAGACGTGGAGAAGCGGTGCATGCGGGTGCACCAACGGAAGTACCTGGAGGCATTGGCTGCCAACTTTGGGCAGAATGAAGGCCATGTGGCTACACCCTTTCCCTCTGGGTTCAAGTGTGTGAAGGGACCAGAGGAGGAGAGCGTGGGTGAAGAGGAGAGGCGCCGATTTCACTCGTTGGTGGGCAGCCTCATGTATGCGGCGGTCAACACACGACCGGATGTCGCATTTGCTACCGGGCAGCTGGCAAGGGTTGTGCAATGCCCTAATGAGGAGCAGGTAGCAGCTGGAATGAGGGTGGCCAAGTACCTTGGCCAAACACCGACCGTTGGGCTGCAATACTCGGCAGCGGCACAAAGGCGCCAAAAGGGCGCGGATGGTGTGGAACCCGGGCGTTTGTTCCTCACCGCATTCTCGGATGCCTCCTATGCATCGGAACCAGAGGACATGACAAGTGTTGGATGGTTAATATGCTGTGTTGGTGGAGGCCCAACTGCTTGGGAGAGCAAGAAGCAGGTGGACCAAGCTTTGAGCTCGGTGGAGTCCGAGTACATGGCACTCTTCCGTGCCGTACGAGAGATTGTGTGGCAGCGGCGTTTGTTGGCTGAATTGGGGGAGGAGCAGCAAGGACCAACCCCTCTCTATTGTGACAGCCAGGGAGCCATAGCTCTAGCCAAGAACCCTGTGTTACATGGTCTGACCAAGCACATGAGGGTGAAGTGGCATTGGACGAGGAGCATGGTGGCCGCGGGTGAAGTCGAGTTGCGCTACGTGAAGACGACGGGGCAGCCAGCAGACATGATGACTAAGAGGCTGGTGGAGCAGCAGCATTGGAAGTGTTGCAAGCTGGCTGGGATGGCTCTGAACTGAGAGAGCAAGTTCCTAAGGCCAACAACCCGAGGGGGAGTTTGTTGGTGCAACCTACGGTTTGCACTCGGCTTGTTGTCCGTGTGCGTGCATGCATGTGTGCATGGAGTGGTATGAGTGCATGAAATAAATATATATTTCATGCTTATAATGGTGTGTGAATGATGGGTCATGATGTCGAGTGTGCGTCAAGTCAATAGTGAATTATCGCTAGTCGCGTGTAACGCGGTCATTTTGTGTGTCCCGCACGGTTTCTATTTTGTCGTGCGCGGTTTCTATTTTGTCGCTTGTCGAACGTTCGGCGTGTCGCAGGTGTGTGCAGCAGACCCATCAAGAACTCAAGGATGAGTTTTGTGATGAAGAACCCGAGCCTTGGTTCAAGCTTCAAGTGTTTTCGAAGCTCGCCAAAAGGCTACACCTCAAGATATTGAAGATAAATACATTACAATGTGTAGTGTAGCATTTCTATGGGTGTAGGCCCTTGTGGAGGGTAGTTTCGAGACCCTTCTTGGTTGGAGACAGTGTGGCACTGTTCCCCATCACTGTAGCTCGGTTCTTGGGGTTTGTAGGAGCTGGGAGTCCTTCCCAACTCGCAACTCTTCCTAGTTGTTTGTAATCGTGCTTCTAAGACTATGTTGCTGCCATAGTGCTGTTCGTTCAATCTGACGCTGTGTCGTCAATTCTTCATGAAATCGTGCGATCTAAATTGCCTATTGTAGGCGACGTTAAGGCGCTCCAGATCCAAGTTGAATGAGGTCGTTTGAAGGTGTGACCAGATCGCTATGAACGTTTAAAGCCGCTGTGCAGAAATCCGACTGTGCACTCTATCTTTGGCTCTAGGCACATTGAAGCCTATTGAAGCCTACTGTTTCTATAACAAGAACCCTCCAGAGCACCATGCGCAAACTGCTACGTGGCATGCGGCTACCCAACCACCAGTGGCCCGAAGCAATGGACCACGCCGTGATGCTGCACAACTTGCTCTCGTCATCATCGCTCCCAAACAACGCATCACCGCATCTGCTGTGGACAGGAAAATTGGGCAGCACAAAAATGTTGCGCGTCTTCGGCTGCATGGTACAGTACCGACCCCCAGCTGCACGAGCCGGCCGATTCTCCCAACGCGCACAGTGGGGGCTACACCTGGGCATCGAAAAGAATTACAACGCATGGAAGATTTTTTACATCAACACCAAAGAGACAGTAGCAACACGTGATGTTATTTTCTACGAAGGACTCACCCTCCCATACTACCCCGCCAACTTGCAAGAAGGAAATAATGACCTCTCGGATGGATTTCTTCGCTTCAGCAGAAGAAGAAGCTGACCGGGACGAGCAGAACGTGGACAGAGCCTCGGAAGAAGCCGGACCTCTCCCCTACTGTCCAGTCGATGTCCCAATGGATGACGAAAACCCACGCGACAGCATCAACGCCGAAGCCTATTACCACTTCGCCGACAACGGTTACGTTACACCTGCACAAGTCAACACCGACGAAGCAGAACGCATAGGACCAAACTTCAACCCCACACCAGAAGCGGGAGACGAAGCAGTTTATCCTGAGAATACAACACTCCCCCGTTATACACAGAGTGGCCTCCAGATACTCGGCCTCGTCACCGCGGTTCACGGCACGGCGATTCCTAAGGAGCCTGTCACACTTCAGCAGGCTCTAGGGGGGGAGCATAGGGAAAAATGGCGCGAAGCCATGGACAGGGAGCTGAAAGCACTGGAGGGACGCAAAACTTGGAAAGTCGTCCCCATCGGCGTGGCACGAAACAAGACAATACTCACCAAGAAGTGGGTCTTCTGTGTGAAAACAAAAGCAGACGGCACCATCGACAAGTTCAAAGCACGCTGGGTCGCACGTGGCTTCGACCAGGAACATGGACGCGACTTCACCGAAACATTCGCTCCGGTCAGCCGACACACCTCACTGCGAATTCTCCTCGCGATCGCCGCCATGAAGAAAAAGAAGCTGCGGCAAATCGACGTCGCGAATGCTTTCCGCTACGCACCTGTCGACGCAGAGATCTTCGTCGAGTTACACACACGGCTCCAGCACAGACTCAAACCACGTCTGTCAACTGCTAAAATCTCTGTACGGCATCAAACAGGCCCCGAGACTGTGGCAACAGTACTTGCACGCTAGACTCATCTGCATCGGTTTCCGCCAGCTACCACACGACCAGGGCATGTACCGGCTTACAAAGGGCACCGACTACATCCTATTGATCGTTTACGTAGACGACCTACTTTACATCGGCTCGACCGACGGCGTCACCACCTAGTTCGAAGGGGAGCTGCAGCAAGATCTCACGCTCACGGTTTCGTCCACAGTCACGCAATACTTCGGCCTCAACATCGAACAAAAGGAAGACGCGATCTACCTCAGCGCCGCCAAGTACACCGACACCATCGCCAAAGGCTTCGGACTCACCCCATCCAACATCTCTACGCCATACCGCTATACCACCGGAATCCACAAGGAAGGCTCCACTCTGCTCAAACCCACCGGCATACGAGATTACCAGAGAAAGCTGGGATGCTTCCTCTTCGCGGCCGTTACCTGCCGTCCGGATCTATCGTACTCCGTGAGCCAACTCGCAACCTACCTCAAGAGACATGAAGCGGAACACATGGCGGAGCTCGACCGCGCTCTTCACTACCTCGTCAGCACCCCGACGATCGGTCTGACCTACCACAAGACCGCAACTACAACGCCTAAGCTAATCGACTACGTCGACGCCGATCACGCCGGAGATCCCGACAACAGCCGCTCGTGCACCGGCTATATCTATCGCTTCGAGCCTATCGGTCCTATCTCCTGGCAGTCGAGCAAGCAGGAATTAATCGCCCTCTCCTGCTGAAGCTGAATACATCGCACTCTATTCGGCCACCAAGGAAGGATTGTACCTTCGCGAACTCCTAGAGGAAGCGAAGCTGACTCAGTTACCCAGCTTCACCCTGTTCTGCGACAACCAGTCGGCAATTCGCATAGCCAACAAGAACGGCTTTGCGAACAGGACGAAACACATCGCCCTGCGATACTTCTTCGTGAAGGACGAGATCGAGAAGGGGAGGCTCGAGCTGTCATACTGCCCCACGTCCGAGATGGCAGCTGACTACTTGACCAAGAAGCTCGGAAAGCAGAAGTTCGAGTACTGCATGATGCTGACTGGACAAGACCACGTCACCGGCAGCGACACTCCAGAAGCGAAGGGGAGTGTTGGAAACAATTAACGTAAGCGCCTCTGTCGTGTCGAAACACCAAGTCACAAGCGAAGCATATCGAAGCACCGGCGAGTCAACCCTCGGAGGTTGAGCAATGTAACTGCTGGAGGTTACGCGAAAGTCAAAGGTCAGCGACCTTTGACCTGACAAGTACAGTGCGACAGCAAGGACACACAACTGACTCGTTACAGAGCAGTTGCCCGAGTCGTCACTGTATCGAACCGCAACAGCAAACAGTAAAACAGTTATAGCTGTATCTCTTCATATTCCTTGTACTCTTATAAATCATTGTATCTCTTTGCTTTAATCAATCTACTTTGCCCTCACATACTAGTGCAAGGTGGTTCAAACACTTCATTGAAAGCTTCCGCTATTACATCATTTTCTACTCAGAGTTCAGCCCTGCAAAGATCCTAAGGGCTTTTTCTCAGCCCAACATCCACTAAGAAGGAAAACAAGTTTCTTCTATGAGCATATTATTTCCTTCTTATACAACCAGATGCCCAGCCAGCTCTTGTTACCCAAGAGAATATGTAAAACGTAGAAGTAGCTCTTGTTACCCCAGAAGATATGTAAAGCGTATAAACGGGTAAGATCCTTCAAATACCTATGTGAAATCCAATGTCTCACCATGCATACGGTAGCCAAAACTCAAAACAAACCCCTCAAAAGGGGAATAGAAATCTCGAACAGCGAACGAAAGAAAGGAAAAAGACTTCGGCTATGTACAACTTCATCGAAAACACTTCATTGCACTCCCCTCAGTTGCGATAACCAGCCACGCTCCCACTCGCCTCTCCACTCGTCCCCTCTCCACTCGTCCCCTCTCCAGCACTGAAGCTCTCATTCCCCTCCAAGCTGCCCGTATCCCTCACATCCGACACCGACGTCTCACTCATCATTAACACCCCATTATCCAGGCTCTCCCACTTCTCCTTCACCACCCCTCCCACTCCCTCCACACCCATATCCACTCCTACAAATCCACTCCCGAGTTCCAATCCGATTTCCTCCTCCCGCCTCACCACCTCCTCGTGCAGCTGCTTCAGCTGTGAGAGCACTTTGGCCATGGAGGGGCGCGAGGCAGCGGGCATGGCAGTGCATTCCATGGCCAGGGATACAAGGCTCTCCATCACGTCAGCATGCATCATAGTGATGTCACTGGTAGACACAGCAGGAGAGGCCATGCGCGGGTCTATGATGGAGCTGACGTCACTGCTTGAGAGCTCTGCTGTCGCCTGCATGGGAAGATGGGGCAGGACAAGGGAGAACGATCAAAAGGGGACGGATGTGTAAGAGGGGACGGATGTGTAAGAGGGGACGGATGTGTAGGAGGGGACGGATGTGTAAGAGGGGACGGATGTGTAAGAGGCGGATGTGTAAGAGGGGAAAGAAAGGGAGGGTGGGAGGAGCAATATGAAGCTCGAAGACAAAGAATGAAGATCGGAGAAGGGAATGAAGGAGAAGTAGTTTCATTGGAGCCGTGAGTGCTCACGGATTCAGAGACAGGTGGACATTGACCAGAACAAATGTCGCTATGGAGACAAGCGGTGGGTGTGTGTGTGTGTGTGTGTGTATGTGTGTGTGTGTGTGTGTGTGTGTGTGTGTGTGTGTGTGTGTGTGTGTGTGTGTATGTGTGTGTGTGACTCACCCATTCCCGAATGTGTGACTGCGAGCCATCGACCGAGAGAATGGGCTCCCTGCCTGTTAGCAGCTCCAGCACCAGCACTCCGAAACTGAGGGATAGAGGGGAGGGGAAGGGTAGTTGGTGTGGTTGAGGGGAGAGGAGTGGATACAACGGAGCTTGCAGCTGAGCAGGATGGGCACCCTGCCTGTTAGCATCTCAAGCACCAGCACTCTGAAACTAAGGATAGGGGCGAGTGGATTGGACCGGATTAGCTTGTACGTGAGCACATCCTAGGGATATATTCCAGTGAAAATTTGTGCTAATGAACTGGAAGGCTGGCAGCACCTACATGGACAACTCGTACGAAGCAGCCAGCACAGACTTGCATGCGCCAGTGGCGGTGGTGGCGAGGTGGGTGTCGTGGTATTTGAGCTCCGCATAGCCCAACACTACAGCCCAACACTACATAGCCCAACACTACATAGCCCAACACTACAGCCCAACACTACATAGCCCAACACTACAGCCCAACACTACAGCCCAACACTACAGCCTACGTGTTTTAAGGTACCTGGCAACTCAGCTCACCTGTACACGTCAGTGGCGGTGGTGGCGAGGTGCGTGTCATGGTATTCGGGGTCCACATGGCCCGGTGTGCCCATCACCCCACACTGACCGGCTACAACTTGAAGCACCACCACTGGCCAGCACCGCTCACCTGTACACGTCAGTGGCGGTGGTGGCGAGGTGAGTGTCATGGTATTCGGGGTCCACATAGCCCGGTGTGCCCATCACCCTGGTGGGGTTCACCTGGCTCGCCTCCATCATCCTCATCAACCCAAAATCCGCCACCTTTGCCTGTCAGGTTGGGTAGTGTAATGAGAGGGAGGATGAGAAGAAATAGTGAAACTTGGTGTGAGAGGTTATGAAGCTCATACGCACAACTTTTTACCATATCCTTAAGCACAAAATTATGAATCTCTGGTCCTTGCACCAGTCTCACTCACCCGCATGTGGGCATCCAGCAGCACGTTGGCGGGCTTGACATCGCGGTGCACGATCCGACGGCTGTGGAGGAAGCTCAGCCCATCCGCCACATCCACCAGCAATGCCAGCCTCTGCCTCAGCGACATGGGCTTGGCTCCTGGGAGGTGGGGGGATGGGGAATATGAGCATAGAGGGATGGGATGGGAGTATAGAGGTGTGATGGCACGTCCACCAGCACTGCCAGCCTCTGCCGCAGCGACATGGGCTTGGCTCCTGGGAGATGCAAGCAGGGGCATGGGTAGAAGAGGAGGGTTGGGATTTGAGATGGGCATGGCCCCCGGGAGATGGGGGGATGGGGAGTTGAAGAGGGCGTGAGGAAGTCAAGTTTTGTTGGGGTGAGATGGGCTTGGCTCCTGGGAGGTGCCGGCATGGGGGGACGAAGAGATGAGGGCATAAGGGGATGTGTTTTTTGGGAGTGAGAGCACGGATGAAGGGCAGTATGGAGGCTTAGAGAGTGGCACCTGACTGGAGGTAGATCAGCATTGGCATGAAGTAACAGTTGCTGGAGTAGGTTAAAGGCCAGTCTGATGATTATCATGGTGTTATCTTTTCATTCCACCATGTTTGGAGCGAGTTACACTCTAGGTCTCAGTATGGGTTGATTTCATAGGTTTTAGCCTAAAGTGAACACAGCCCTAGTTCGGTTAATTTTTCACAACTTCCTTGCTGAAACGTGTCTCGACATTGATTCATTACAATTTCTCTCTCGTCCATGCTACCACGTATCAGCTCTTAACAATATAGTGATCTTTACACTTCTTTATTTTCTCCCTCACACTCTCTCTCACTCACTCACTTGCTCTCTGCCACCCGCTTGCTCTCTGTTGATCCATAACTTTGTCTGTCACTCCCTCTCTCACTCTCCAAATCCCTCCCTTCCTCATTCCCTGAATTGGCATTGGCATTGGCGTCGCCTACCCTGAATTACCCCTAACCTCACCTGTCTGGGCCCTAGCCTCACCTGGCCTGGTCCTGTGTGAGAGGCCCCGGTTGGCATGCAGTGAGACTCAGCGATTTTCTCCATCAGTCTGCTTGCAACACCTACACTGAAGCCCATTTGCTTAACCTCACCTGGCTTGGCCTTTTCACCTGGGTTGCCCCAGCCTCACCTGGCCGGGCCTTCTGTGAGAGGTCCCCGTTGGGCATGAACCGAGACACGACGATCTGCTCCATCTGCCCACATGCAACACCTGCATGTGGTTTGAATTGAAGCCCATTTGGCCCAGCCTCACCATGCATCTTGCAAACCTCACGTGACCTGGTCCAGTGCGAGAGGTCCCCGTTGGGCATGAACTGAGACACGATGATCTGCTCCATCTGCCTGCACGCAATACCCCCATGTGATCCTGCTGGCCTAGCCTCACTCAGCTTCGTCCTAACCTCACCTGGCTTGGCCTAGCCCTGCCTGCATTTCCATAGCCTCACCCGGCCTGGTCTTCTGAGAGAGGTCCCCATTGGGCATGAATTGAGACACGATGATTTGCTCCATCTACCTGCACGCAATACTCCCATGTGTTTTTATTTTGGGTTTGTTCACCTCAACCTCACCTGTGGTCCAGTGCGACAAGTCCCCGTTGGGCATGAACTGGGACACGATCATCTGCTCCATCTGCCTGCATGCTACACCCGTATATGATTTGCATCCCAGCCTTGTTGACTTAACCTCACCTGCACTGGTCCAGTGCGAGAGGTCCCCATTGGGCATGAATTGAGACACGATGATCTGCTCCATATACCTGCACGCAATACTCCCATGTGTTTTTTTTAAGAGTATTTTCACTCCATCCTCACCTGTGGTCCAGTGGGACAAGTCCCCATTGGGCATGAACTGGGACACGATGATCTGCTCCATCTGCTTGCTGGCCTCATTGTAGTCGATGCAGTACCCCAGCAGTGGCACCAGTGCTGGGTGCTGCAGCTGCGCCATTGCTTTCACCTGGGAGTTTGGAGATGGGGGAAAGCATGAAGCATGACTTGAGAAAGCATACACCCCTGCAGCGGCACCAACCTCGGGTTCTACAGCCACGCCATGGCTTTCACCTGGGGAATGAGGGGATGTGGGAAAGTAGGAGGCATGCGAGGGAGGGCGATTAGTAAGAGGAAGCAGAAACAGGGAGGTGAGAATGGGAGGAAGCGGTGTAATCAAGCAATCTCCTGCTCTTTTTTCACTTTATTAATAATCAGATTCTGTTACTGCCTTACCTTTGCTTCCCTTCCCTCTCCTTTTCCCTCCCCAGCTCTTCCCCTCCCCACATCCCCAACCTCCCCTCACCTCCTCGTTTTCTAAAATCCCCTCCTTCCACCATTCCTCTCCCCGTACCCCCTTCTTGAAGGGTTTAGGGTCTAGGGTTTAAGTGGCGCGCTTGACGGCCCACAGCAACCCGGGGCGGGGAGTTCCACGCCCTTGTACACTTCGCCGCAGCCACATAGTGCCTTGCATTGGATCGGATTAACTTCCTTCTCCTTCTCCCTCTCCCCTCCTCCCCTCCACCCCTGCCTCCCCTCCCCCCCCCCCTCCCCCCCCTGCCATATAGCCTCTCCCACTCCTCCAACCTCCCTCCACTCTCCTCTTCGTACCTCCTTCTTGAATTCGTTAGACAGCATGGTGGCGCGCTTGACAGCCCACACCACGTCCGGATCACCCAGGTCCACGCCCTTGTACACGTCGCTGAAGACCCATAGCGCGTTACCTTTTCTTCCCCCCACCTTGTGTTTGAAGTCGTTGCAGAACATCATGGCTGGTTTCATGACCCACACCACAACGTCCCACAGCGCCCCTCACCGCCCCTGACCGCCCCACACCTGTCCACACATCTGGTACATGTCATTCCCCTCACCTCCTTCTTGAAGTCATTAGAGAGCATGGTGGCGCGCTTGACGGCCCACAGCACCTCCGGATCGCTCGGGTCCACGCCCTTGTACACGTCACTGAATCCCCCCGAGCCGATCAGGTTGACCTCCGAGAAGAAGTTGGTTGCCTGTTTGATGTCTGCCAGTGAGTATTGCTTGCACGCTGGAGGAGATGAGGGAGAGGGAAGGGGAGGGGTAGCAGGAATTGGGAGAATTGAGGTTGGTCGGGCTGCTTCTTTTACGAAGTTGGTAGCCTGCTGGATGTCGGCCAGTGAGTACTGCTTGCACGCTGGGAGGAGGCAAGGGAGAAGAAAAACAAGTGGGAAGAAAGACATGGGGAGAATAAGAGGCTAGAATGAGGTAGGAGTAGAAACTCAGCCCGCCAAATTTAACTTGGAGAAGAATTAGATGGCCTGCTGGATCTCTGCCTGTGATTACTGCTTTGCACGCTGCGGGTGGGATTAGGAAAGGGGGGAGGTGGGTGGAGGGAATCATTGGTCGAGTCGAGGGAGTGCGTCCTGATTGCACGCTGGGGGGCATACCGGAAGAGGGGGCGTGGGAAGTGGGAGATCTGAGGGACTCAGATTGATTTGATCTCCAAGTACCCACGGGTTCCGACCCTAGCTGCAAGTCTAGTGGTGTGCGCTTCTTGCTGGATGTAAGGGGGGTGGGGAGGCTGTGGCAGCGGGCAGCCAAATTAGCGTGGAGAGCAAGCATGGAATGAAAGATGCAAGGAAAGAAATAAAAGAAGCAAGTGGCATCGTACCTAGCAAGGGGATTTACCAGGTTCGGATGGGCGGAGGAAGAACCAGAGGAGGAGGGCGAGGGTGCTGAGTGAAATGAGTGCCGCCACCACTATGCCTGCTATGGCTCCTGCGGAGAGAGCACTGCTGGAAGCTGGCGAGGGGGGAGAGGAGGGAGATTGTGAGGAGAGGAAGGAGTCAGTTTGCAGCTAGCTGGCGAGCCTACTCCTTGTAACATTCACTACACCTCCCACATATTTGAACTCCTATGATCCTGAACATTTGAGCTTGTGAGAAAGGTGATGAGAGGGATGAGAGACTAGTGATCTGCATTGAACGTTTGGGGAATCTTGATTGGAGAAGGAAGCGTGACAAGGGAAGCATAGTAGGAGCAAGGAAGGGGAGTGTAAGGGCGGAACTGTTTTCAGAACGATAGAGGACCAAGAATCAGGATGAGGAGGACCACGAATCAGGATGAGGAGGACCAAAAATCAAGATGGGGAGGACCAAGAAGTGCACTGAGTGACAGAGGAAGCATGCCAGGAGAAGTGGTGCTATAGGGATATGGATTCTTATGAATGGGGATTCGTAGTGAATGCTGGCATGAGCATGCTGAGAGAAAAGCTGTAGACAAAGGGAGCAGGAGCAGGGGACCCACCAGAGGCAGAGGAGGAGCAGCCAAGGCAGTAGCTCTGGCACAAGTGGCAAGTGGTGTTTGGCGCAGTCGAGCTGGCAGACCCAGGGGAGGTGGAGTCAGTGACAGCTGGCGACATGGAATTGGCCGGTTGCGCAAGAGGGAGCAACGGGCTGACGGGCGGGGGAGGGGCGGCAGGACAGGTGGCATTGTCGTTGCAGTAAATGCCAGGTGTGCCGTACCTGGTGGCGGGAGGAGGAGACATGGAAGCGGGAGAGGGGGTTTGGGTGGTGAGGGTGAGGAAGGAGGTTGTGAGTAAGATGACAGCTGTGATGGAAGAAGACGTGTGGTGAAAGAAGAAGCATGCAGTAGGTGCCGTTATCATCACACAAGGTGATCAAGTTGTTGCAATCGAACAGCTGTAGGGGGGAGTGCGTGAGGAACGCGAGTCAACTCATCAATTCACCCAAAGTTTCATGTTAGAAGCAAAGAGAAATCATAGTGGAAAAAGGTGTAACATCTAGCCGTGTATGCACCAGCATCCACAAGACACAACGTTCTTCTGACAAGCTCTTCCCTGTGAACGTCTGGGCAGGGCGAGAGAGTCTCACAGTGCCTGCAGCTGCTCCAAGCTGTCGACGCCCCATGGCACTGACCCGGCCACCCCCGTGTAGCTCAGATCGCTGCCGTGTGGACCAGAGACGAGAAGAGGGGGGAGGGGGAGGGGAAGCTCAGATGGGAACATGGGTAGTCTGCTGGTGTAGTACATATGAGATGCCATTATACACAGAAAAAAAGCTGCAGACATTTTCAGATGATCGGCGAGGCCAACTGAGAAATCATCAAATAGCCATGCACAATACAACCGCCATGTAATATCTGCGTTAGTCTCTGCATATCTGCGTACCTTCTCCTGGGGTAGCATTATAAGGTGCTCCAAGGACACAAACGAAGTGGTTTGGTTTGAGTATGCAGTTCAGATGTTGAGTGTAACGGCGTGAAAGAGGAACAGCAGGTCTGAGAAGTGACCAGGAGTGACGCCCGTCCCTGATTTGCTTGGTTGCTTACAGGAAAACCAGGTTGGAGAGCGAGGTGAAGGAATCAGGGATGGGGCCTGTGAGGCTTGAGCGGCTTAGATTCCTGCACAGGTGGTGTGAGGTGTGGCAGAAGAGGGAAAATGAATGAAGGGGAGGCAGATGTGCGTGGTCTGTAAGAGAAGCAGGCGATTATGGTGAGCATGGTGAGCATGGTGAGCAGGATGAGCATGGTGATCATGATGAGCATGATGAGCATGACGAGCATGGCACAAGCATGGCACGAGCATGGCACGAGCATGGCACGAGCATGGCACGAGCATGGCACGAGCATGGCACGAGCATGTGGCTCAACAGGAAGTTTTTGCCTAAACACAAGGGACATGTACAAAAAGAGGGCCACCAATTGAAGGGGTTGTATCCAAAACATCCCGCCCGCAAGGAAGGCACTATGTACAGATCATGCTACATTCAAACCACCACGATGCTGCTTACAAACCAACATGACGCTACATCCAGACCACCATGACGCCACCAACATGATGCTAGAAGACCGTGATGCTAAACAACCCGTTTGTTCAAGAAAGGAAAAAAGGAATGATCCTAACTGGATGATTGCATGTGGATGAACCCGTGTGGATGATCACATGTGGATGATTGCATGTGGATGATCCCATGTGGGCGTACAGGGAGGTGAGGGCTGTGAGGCGGCCGAGACTGGTAGGAATGGAGTCTGAAATGCTGTTGCGACTCATGTCCCTGTGGGGGAATTTCAGCATCCAAATATGTAATCAGAAGGATACGTTACGGAGACGTCTCAATCACAATACGGACATAAATATCACTGAAATAGTTTTTTTCCCATGTATTTACTATAGTAAACATTCTTGTAACCTTCATCTTCAACTGACCAACCATATGTGCATGAGCATCCGTTGCTCACCAATCAGAGAGTTGGGCATGACTCATGAAATTTGAACATGCAACGCTCACTCCAGATTATTACCTCGAACATGGAGCGGAGCTGACATATACGCGAGCAAGGACAACACACATGTGCATTACTCTCACATGTGCATAACTCACATGTGCATGAGCATAGTCAGACTGCCCAAGGCAGATGGGATGGATCCAGAAAGCTGGTTGCTGTTGACGTCACTGTGGAGGGGAGAGGGAAGTAAGAAAGTGTGAGAAGGTGCTGATGAGTGAGATTCGAGGTCAAGAGGAGCTTCTCAGCAGCCTGTAGCTCTCTTTGAGCAGAGGAAGAGTGAGGCCTGATTATGTTGATTAAGAATAACTATAGTCAACTGTCAATGTACCCTCCCTGCGTGTCATTTGAGTTCTTGCTTCGCGCTCATAGATCATCCTTCTGACACTTCTGCTTTTTAACCTTTTGTCTTCACTCTTTCTTTTGTCGTGAAATAGGCTACAGAATTAAGCACCTTAAGATTCCTCTTTCACCGTAGCGATGCTGTAATATAACGGTCAATAGAAGAAATATTATAGATATTACAAGACATGGCCCGGCTTGAAGTTCTAGTGTCTCATACAGGGACGTCAATTCGGCCAGAGCACCCAGGGATGCAGAAACCGTGTCAGAGAGCGCGTTGGTGCTGAGATTTCTGTGTGGAATCGGAGCGAGTGAAGGGGAGTTGTGAAGATGGAAAGGCCGTACAGTCAGGAACATATAGTGAGTATATTTGCAGCAGTGATGGTACGTAAGTGAGCGGCCGAGACAAAGCACAAGTGGAAGCGGAATGGTGGGGAAGGTGGTTATTAGCACCCATGATGAGAACAACTTTTGGAACTTGCAGCACAAAACAAAGGTTTTCTTAAATACAGGCAGCACACCGTTAGGTTCCTTAAAGGTTCACTCACAGCCTCTGTAAGGACGTGAGCGCTCTCAGGAAGTCTGGAATGCTGCCACTGAGGGAGTTGCCACTTAGGTCCCTGCCATTTACAGGATGCCCATTGATTTTCACAAGGAGATCGAGGCTCGAGGAGATACGGAGATAGCAACGCTGAAGCCATGTGACATGCACAAAATTATGAAGCTATGTGTCAAAACAGGATTCAGAAGTTACGTCTGCATACATGGAGACCGGAGTCCATGAGATGCAGGTTCCCATGAATGCAGGAAACGAACGGTCTCACAGAGAGTTGAGGAGCTTGAGTTCTTGGAGGAAGAGCGGGATGGCGCCTGAGAACTGGTTGCCACTCGTGTTGCTGCTTGGGGGATGGATGGCAGGAGGTTTAAAAGGTGTGCGAGGAGGTGTGTGATGACTCGTAAGAGGAGGTGCAAGATTGGGGTGCGTAAGGGTCCTAAAGACCAGCTGGAGCATATTTGGATGCAAGCAGGCGAACAAATCTGGTGCATGAACAAGGGACAGCAGTGGCACATACAGGGATGTAAGGGCCACGAGACTGCTCAGTTCTGGAGGAAGCGGTCCAGAAAGCCTGTTGTTGCTGACGTTCCTGCAGAGCGAGGTGGAGGGCAAGGGCGAGGGGAAGGGGGATCTTGTGCTAGCGACAGTGAGAGCGTTTGTATGTCAATACAATTGTGTGCCCAGTCTGTTGCGTACATGCGTGTGTGAGGCTCTGGAGCAAGGTGTGCTCTTGTGGGCTTCTGGATGTGAGTCACGTCACACTTTGTCTTACCTCGCTTTGCCACCCTCCACCTCCACACGTGGCACATCCTCAGATTTGAAACCCCATGCTGCGAAACGATTTGCAATGCTAAACTGCAGGTTGTAGGGACACCGGACTAAGTGGTGGAGCGGAAGAGAGAGTGTTTGGGACAAAATGCTCTTACAATGATGCAAGGCTGCTGAAATTTGCAGTGTTCTGAGGGAATCCTGTGAAGCTGTTGCTGCTGAGATCCCTGTTGTTTGCTCACCAAACGAGATCAATGGGATCATTGATGATGACATAAGGAAGGAAGAAAGCTGAGATCGGTACACAACATCAATGTGACACGCTACGCGGCGTAGACCGCGACTGCTGATGTGCAGTTTTGCTGTTATTCATAGATGTTTTTCATTATAGCAATATTCTCAGTCCAATTGAATTCGTATAAGGAATCCACAGGGAGAATGTGATACCGAGAAGAGGAAATTATGTAGAGAAGTGCTAGAAATTAGTCTGTGGTATGAGAGTTATGAGAGACGTACACAGACGATACATTGTATGGGAGACTGGGCAGCGACCCCTCAAAGTAGTTGTTCTGCAAGTACCTGTGATGTGATCGTTCCCAACCATCCATGCACATAGTTGTTGAGCGATTTTAAACACAGGCGCGCATAACATGCCAAGGCACGACATAGAACGCCTCACACACACCATTCCGTATCATGTCAGAGTATGTTATTTGATAGCTGGCATGTTACAGGAATCCAGCAGCTGCAGAAGCAGTAGCAAGGGGTGACATCGACTGAAGGCTCCACGTGTGCTCACGACCCAGAGGCCTCCCAGGAGAAACAAAGAGCACAAGGTACCTGTAGGAAGAAACACAGGGACTCACAAAATGCTGAGGGAGGTGAGGGCGCTGATGGTGGTGGGAAGGGAGCCAGAGAGCGAGTTGTTACTCAGATCCCTGCAGGGGCCATGTCATGGGGCAAAGTGGTTGAGGCCGGTGCTTTTGAAATGTAGGACAAACACTTGAAACCTGTCAAGTTGATATTGCATACGTCAGTACTACCAAGGGGCACTTTTGGGCCGGCATTCTAAGTGATTAGAGTACAAAAATACCACAAAACTTCAAGCGGCAAGCCTGTTTACTTGTGTTGTGTTTGCTTCAGCTGCGAGACCACTCACAGGCTGGTAAGCGTGGTAAGCCCAGAGAAGCTTTCAGGCAAGGATCCTTTCAGGTCGTTGCTGCCAAGGTCACTACAAGTGGGATGATTGGGCGCAGCAGGAGGGAAACGAGGGCGAAGACAGGGGGCGCACATACGAGAGGAGAAGGAATGAGGAGAAAAATCAAGGCATAACAGCGTTCACAGGCGCTTGGGTGCTCACAGGTGCTTGGGTGCTCACAGGTGTTTGAGCGCAGGGCAATGACCCAGCTTAGTAGGGATGTCGCCAGAAAGACTGTTGTTGCTAAGCATGCTGCATGATGCACACACACAGGCAGCAGGGATAGAACAAATTTTGACACTTGTGTGGACTTTATATGAACTAAATGGAGCAGGTAATGCTGAACAACAACCGACCCATGAAAACAACGATGGCCCTTTTTTTACCGTATTGCGAGGGCAGGTATAAGAAAAACCATTGTGTTTTCGAATGCTAGACTCTGTACCACACCACGCACTCATGCAATGCCTGATTCAACATTAGCCGCCGCACAACTTCCCAGCAAAAAGGTGAGGCATATCAATTAGAGCGAATATATCTCAGCATCAAAGGGCGTAAGTGCTTACAGTGTGATCAAGGAAGTCAGCGCGTCAAGCCCAGTGGGAACCGAGCCATCAAAGTAGTTGTTACTCAGGGCCCTGACATTCAGAATCATCGTGTTGAGTGATTGGTGACAGCAACACAATGGGATAACCACATGCTGAATGAATAAGTCTGAACACATAACGAGCTCAAAGTGAAAGTGAGGCAAACCAGGAGACTAACATGCCTTTGGATGGATGGATGTGGAGTTGGGAATTGTCGGATAGAAACTATTGGGAGGAGATACAGCATGCGCTCTTCACTCATTGCGGAAGAGATGCACCTCTGAAGAACTAACTATTGGGAGGATATACAGCATGCGCTCACAGGAATGTGAGGTTCTTGAGTTGCGTGATGGTCTCTGGCACACTCCCGTTGAGCTGGTTCTTGGTGGCACTACTGCACACATAGCATGTAAGACATATCATGCAAGGCACAGAGGGATGTTGTTATCTGGTGTACACCAACCAATGCATGCTGATGTATGCGATCATGAATGTATGTGCGCATGTATGTGTGTGCTGGTATGTGCGAGCATGAATGTATGTGCGCATGTATGTGTGTGCTGGTATGTGCGAGCATGAATGTGTGTGCGCATGTATGTGTGTGCTGGTATGTGCGAGCATGAATGTGTGTGCGCATGTATGTGTGTGCTGGTATGTATAAGTCATAAATGTGTGTGCGTATGTATGCCTGTGCTGGTATGTGTGAGTATGTTTTGTGTTCTAACATGTCCGTGCATGTGTGTGGCTGTGTGTGTATGTGTGTGTGTGTGTGTGTATGTGTGTGTGTGTGTGTGTGTGCTAGCTCGGATGTGTGTGCATGATTGTGGATGCGTGCATGTGTGATGTGCCCACATGCGTTCCTTTGTGCATGTAGTGGGTGCGTGCATGTTGGAGTGTATGTGTGGTGTGTGGGTGCATGTGTGTGTGTGTGTGTGTGTGTGTGTGTGTGTGTGGTTCATGTGTGCCTGAGTCTGTGGTGTATGTGTGTGTGGCATGTGTGTGTGTGCATGTGTTTGTGTGTGTATGTGTGTGTATATGTGTGTGTGGTTGTATATGTGTTTTTAAATCATGAGTCACCCAGCTTACAAATGCATCAGATTGACCAGGTTGCTAATTTCAGATGGTATAGGGCCTGAGAAAAATGCATCATCAAAATCCCTGTAGAGAGCCAAGATGAGCAAAAAGGGAGAGTGAGAGAGAGGAGATTAGGTCGAGCAATGAAAAACGGTTACGAGCAATAAGAAATGGTGTTGAGCATAGGGAATCGGTGTGCACACGATGCCATCACAGTCTGGAAATCAATGGAGTTGATATAACACCTCCTTGACTAGATCCTTTGAGATGCTCACAGAAACGTTCTGTGCAGTTTGACAGGGTGCAAGGCCATGAAGTGTTAATATATAGCGTGGCATGCAAGGAGGATCCACGTTTAATAGTTGGTTAAGCAGCCATACAGGGCAGAGAGATTGGTAAGCTGAAAGAGGCCTGTAGGAATAGAGCCATGGAGAGAGTTGTTTGGAAAGTGCCTGAAGTGTTGTTGCCATGATTGGAAAGTAGGGTTCGTGGCACATTCATGACAATGTAGGCACATAGAAAAAAACAATTTATCGGTGACCTAAAGGTTCGCAGATGTATCGGCCAATCAACATTATATTGACTTGATACACGTTGAATTGAAATTTGAAGAAAATAGGATTCAACACGTCATTTGGCAAAAATACAGCAGCAGCTGTGTGAACAATAGTAGTATCAGCATTAGCAGCAGCAGCAGCAGTAGCAGTAGCAGTAGCAGTAGCAGTGGCAGGAGCAGTAGCAGTGGCAGTAGCAGTAGCAGTGGCAGTAGCAGTGGCAATGGCAGTGGCAGTAGCAGTGGCAGCAGCAACAACAACAACAACAACAACAACAACAACAACAACAACAACAACAACAACAACAACAACAACAACAACAACAACAACAACAACAACAACAACAACAACAACAACAACAACAACAACAACAACAACAACAACAACAACAACAACAACAACAACAACAACAACAACAAGAACAATGATAATGATATTCCCAATAATGCTGGCATAGACTAGAGTTTGCTGTGATTCATAACAAGGTGTTATCCTATTATTCCGCCATGTTCAGAGCAAGTTACTATTTAATTCCAGTTTATGTTCTTTTTTTACACACCTTAAATTCGGTTAGTTAATTCAACCTCCTTGATCAAGTGCATCTGACAACTTCTACTAGAACAGCGTTTTTACCTCACCGTCCATGGCTTCACTTAGCTTCACTTTGATGTAATATATGAGAAAACCAAACAGCATGTTGGTCAGGTAGAAAATCTCACAACTCATTGAGGCTTTTGAGGTTGAGGAAGGCAGCTGGTAGCGTGCCAGTGAGGGCAAGGTTTGACATGCCGCTGGATGGAGGAGAAGGAGAGAGTGGCATAGAGGGGGTGGAGCGAATTGGTGTGAGGATAATAGGGGAGTGAGGAGCACAGTGGGGTGAGGAGCGGACTGGGGTGAGGAGCGGAGTGGGGTGAGGATCACGGGGGAATGAGGAACAAACTGGGGTGAGGAGCAGAGGGAAGTGAGAATTGAGAACAGCACCACTAGGAGTAGCATCTACGAGAGCAGAACGAGCACTCATCCAGGCAAGCACAGGTGCGCGGCTGGCCTCACAGTGTGCGCAGCCGCCTCCACAGAGTGCACAGCTGCCCTGGGAGCAGCAGGGGCACCCGTGGAGCACTCACAGGGCTCTCAGCTGCGTGAGGCTGCTCCATGAGTCGGGCACGGAGCCGCTGAGAGCATTGGTGGCCACCCACCTGAGGTGGGGGGCACAAGAGAAGAACGGTCGAGGCAAGATGAGCGAGGAGGGGGGGAGCAAGGCGATGTCTGTAGAGAGCAATTGTGGCTGCCCGCCTGGCGGGCATTAAAGCACAACAGAGGCAGGACAGGAGTGGGAGAGGCATAATCACTGGATGAAATACCAGGTGGAAGGTAAGGAGGAGGGGGATCAGCGGAGGGCGTCCGTCCACGCAGCGCACTTGGATGGGTTGTGGCGAAGGCTCTGTTGTCGCACTCAAAAGGCTGACAGGCTGTTGCACTCACAAGGCTGACAGGTTTGTGAGCTTCCCAATGCTCTCTGGAAGAGGCCCTGAGAACTGATTAACACTCACGTCCCTGAAGAGAGGAGGCATGCAAGAGGTAGAATAAAGATCCGCAAAGAATTGATGAGAATCATAAAAGCAAATGGATGGATGTAGGCGCATGATCCAGGGACGTGTGGAAACGAGGCGTGGAATCAAAATGAGAGAATGTTGTGGTAATGTGACCATACACTGGAGTTAGTGATATCCTTGAGAAGGGCTACTGACAGCATTCATTGCTCGTACGTACTACCACGGGGAAAGGGTACAACAAGTGCGGTTTTGAGACTACTACATGAGAAGGGCCTTGCCAATGCGACAGCTGATGTGAATGGATTCTAGCTAATGTGCCATGAGCTGCACTTTTGCTGTGTCGAATCATGATTAAGGACAACACAGTGTTAAGGTACAAGCCCAGGTGACCGACAATTGTTATTCAAAACTCTGTGATGTGATACTGTTACACCTACATAATTTCAAGGTTAACAAGCCTCCCAAAGTCGGAAAGCAGTGGGCCTGTGAACCCGTTGAAGCTCAGATCCCTGTAGACGTCCATGCATTGGATTCAGAGGAGATCGGAAACTTGATGCATAGCCGGCAGCGACTTTTGGTCGACTAAAAATCATCTCTGCAGAGGTCCATGTATTGGATTCAGAGGAGAGCAGAAACACGATGCATAAGGTGGCAGTGACCTTTGAGTCGACTCAAACATCATCTCTGCATAAGTCCATGTGTTGGATTTAGAGGATAGATGAAATACCAGCAATGAGGCAGTTACAACAAGTGTGAATTAGGATTACAAGACAGGTACTTACGAGGACGAAGACAAAGCTCAGGGACAAAAGAAACAGCGTGTTGATGAGATGAAGGTACTGACAGTCTGGTGAGCCCGGTAAGGTTGAGAAGGGAAGCTGGAATGGTGCCGTTCATGTCGTTGCTCCTCACCTCGCTGACAGCAACGCAACGCAAAGGGCAGCACAGCAAGTAATTAATAAAACTTCAATGTGCTCATTTTCAAACTGTTATTGAAATGAGAAACACAGGAAGAGCAGCACTTTCTGCCGATTGCACAAGTTTTTGAACGAGTGATATGCATTCAGTGGCTCGTATGGTACCATACACCCACAGGGAAAGGAGGCACCCACAGAGCGACGAGGTTGGTGAGCTGGCCAAGAGAGCTGGGGATGGTGCCGTTGAGATTGTTGTCTCGCAGCCACCTGATTGGATTTAAAGAACATGTGCACGGGCATATATGAACAAACATGTGTGCATTGCACGGGATGGGTTGGAGTTGTGGCTTTGCAGCTACCTGCTAGGCTCCATTCACGGAACACGTGTGTGCACACATGGTTCATATGTGCACATACCTACTTAGCGGCACGCATGGGAAACTTTTGAGATACCTCACAACCACCTGATGGAGATCAGGGAACTGATGTGCTTGCACTCATGTGTGCATGCATGGCATGGGGTAGCATTCCCCCAACCACACCACACACTGAGACTCTAAACGTGAATTTCCAACCACACATGCATAGCATAACAAAGTCACATGCTAAGCGGAGAAGAGACGCGAATCATTGTCCACTAATATAGAAGCTCAGAAGTCTAATCTGAACGGCACAAAGAAAACGACATAGGTGCCAGACAGGGACAGCCACGGCACGTACAGCTCTGTGAGGTTGCGTAGGCTGCCTATGGAGGCCGGCACAGAGCCGTTGAACTGATTGTAACTCAGCTCCCTGCAGTCATGTATGCACACACACACACACACGCACGCACGCACGCATGCACGCACGCACGCACGCACGCACGCACGCACGCACGCGCGCGCACACACACAGACACACAGACACACAGACACACAGACACACAGACACACACACACACACACACACACACACACACACACGCACGCACGCACGCACGCACGCACGCACGCACGCATGCACGCACGCACGCACGCACGCACGCACGCACGCACGCACGCACGCACGCACGCACGCACGCATGCACGCACGCACGCACGCACGCACGCACGCACGCACACGCGCGCACACACACACACAGACACACACACACACACACACGCACGCACGCACGCACGCACGCACGCACGCACACACACACACACACACACACACACAAGCCATTTTCTTGGTGCTTTCCTCTCTTCTGCGCTTTGTTTCATGAGAGGTACTGCAACCACTGTAATGTATACTGCAGACTGGCCAGACATCACCAAATCCACACTGCCCTCACAGCGCACACATTCGCGCCAGGAGGGCAACACTGCCGTGAAAAGGCATTCCCGCTGCCCTCAGAACGCACACCTCTCCAACTCACAGTCTCTTGAGCTGGGAGAGGGTGCCAATGCCACTTGGGATGGTCCCTGTGAATGAGTTGCTGCGCAGTGCACTGGAGGGGGAGGGGGTGGGGTAAGGAGGGCGAGATCAGGGAGGGGTAGCGCACAGTTGGGGGATGGGGCAGAAAGATGCAGCACACTGAGTAGTGTAAGGCCAGTATGGGCAGGCAGTACACGCATTATCACTGTGGGTGTAGGCGTAGGCAGTGGTTGCAGTAATTCTGCAGTGCAGTTATATTCGTGTGCTTGAAACAGAGAGAAAAAGCGATGCCAAGAGAAGGCGGAAAGCAAATGACAGATGGCGTGCTACTTCATTCAGAGATGATAGGCTTGGGTGGGAGTGGGAACATGTGAGTGAGATACAGCATTTGGAAGATGCGTCATGGTCTTTATGAAGGTATGCATTCTTACTACTTGTACAGGACGAGACGAGGTTCCAGAAATACTCGTTGAAAGGGAAAATCAGGATAACGGAGGATGTATGCTTTCCTGAATGTGGTAAAAGCGTTGTTTACCTGTAAGGTAAATAAATGTATATACCCGTGGAGGAAATATTCATTTAAATATAAAGGAAAAAAACACTTCAAGTATTCGTACATGTTTGTGAGAGCCGTGAGCTCAGAGATGAAGTCTGGCAGGTCGACGTTCATCTTGCCAAACGCCATGGAGCTGCAACAGCAGGGATTGGAGTGGAAGGTGAGGGAGAAAAAAAGAAGTTCTCAAGTTGGGTCCGGAAAAGGAGGAGGTGGAAGAGGAGCAGAAGTGCCAAAAATGGCGGATGGGTGGAAGGAGCATAGAGATCAAAGTGACGTGTGAGATGTTTGCAGAGGTATTTGTAAGGTACTGTTTGCCTTCGTGCGCGCGCGCGCGCGCGTGTGTGTGTGTGTGTGTGTGTGTGCATAATAATACAAGAATTCGAGCTTCTTTAGGTTGGTGAAGCTCTCTGGGATGGTTCCATTAATCTTGTTGCCTGCCAGGTTCCTGCAACAAGCCACCAGGAAATAAATGCCATCAACCAAACTTGCCTTTGCCAAAGCAACCAGTTACAGCGTGACAATAGATAGATATAATATACCTAGGTGTATGTATGTATGTATATATTGAAGCAAGCAAACTATTGAAACAAACAGAAACCCGATCAGAGTATACGTTGAGGCACCATGTGATGAACGGCAATTTCTTTCGCAAGGTGAAAGTGAGAATGTTACAAAACCGAACCTTGAACCGTGCACAGGACCAAAACGGTGTGAGAAAGTTTGCATTTATAGACTTTCTTTTCAGTATCTAGATCAGATCCCTTTAATCTAGTTTCCCCCGGTTTCTCAGCTGTGCATGAGGTTCCAAAAATCACTTCCCACATCTCAGTACGTGCGGGCGCTCACAGGTATCTGAGGTTGAGGAGGTTGCCAAGGCCAGAGGGGATGGAGCCATTGATGGCTGTGTCGGCATCGGGTAATGGGTTCCACGCCACACTCCTGCACAAGTGGTCAAGGGGCAAGGTACAGTGACCGTGAATGAGAATTGCAGAGGGCTGGGGCACGGTTTTCACCCCACACACTTCCACAGGCTTTAAAGGGGCGTGATAAGGAGTCAAACAAAGCGAAATGGGGTAATGGTTCCACCCCATACTCCTATAGCTGCGCTGAAGGGGCGTGATAGGGTTATGGCACAGCATGGTGATGCATGGCATGGTATAGCATGGCATGGCATGGAATGGCATGGCAAGGCATAGCATGGTCCGGAAATGTATCGCATGGCATGGGTTGGTATTCCGTGGCATGGCAGGCAGGACATGGAATGGAGTAACTCACATGAATTCCAGGTCCGTGAGTGCCCCTATGGTTTCTCCAATTGGTCCCCAGAACTTGTTGTTGCTCATGTCACTGGAGGATGGATGTCCCAAGAAACAACACAACGCTATGATTTGCCAAGAAAAACATAAGAGAGCTTTGCCACATTACCGGACTTCGGAATACCACCCACAAGTTAAGTGCGTCGAACCTCTCTGTTTGTTTTTCTTTGAAAATGATGCAAGGGTTGCACACTCCCATCAATCGTTGCACCAACGGTCACAACCGTTTAACAAAGTGCACATTTTTCAATTTTGTAGAAAGCTTGCCAAACTTACAGCCACGTGAGCTTGGTGAGTGTGCTTATATAGGACGGGAAGGAGCAGTTCATACTGTTGACGTGCATGTCACTGCAGGCATGTCAGATCCAAGAACATGGAAAATAAGTCCTTTCAGGATTTCCAGATTGCACCACATCGCTATGACCAGGGCTGCGCACAAGGAGTTCCAGATTGCACCTGCATTGTGAAACCTGTGTGTGTGAAGAGAATCCAAAGCTCTAGAATAATATGGAAGTTGTTAACGGATGCTTGTATGGCAGCAAGGAAAGGAGTATGTGGAGGAGGTGAGGTGTCATCTCAAACGATTCTTAAGGCATTGTGAGTGAGTGGATTGGAGGGTGAGTCTACGAAGCGGTCAAGCACAAGAGGAAACGGGATAATGGAGTGAGTGACAGAGGAGGGGCGAATGATAGAGGCGGGGTGACGGACAAAGGAGTGGGTGACTGGCAGAGGAGGGATGACTGACAGAGCGACAAGGTTGGTGAGACTGCTGATTGCGGCAGGAAGAGTCCCGTTGATGAAGTTGACAGAGATGTTGCTGGGAGAGGCGGATTGAGGGCCGTGGGGTAGTAGGGGCCCGAGGGAAGCGAAAGAAAATGATTGTTGGGAAAAATGCAATCAGGAAGCCAGGATACAGGAATGTTGATGGAAAACTAGATGGGAAATTGCTGAGAGGACAAATGCGTAGAGGAGAAGGGACGGCATGGCAGGTTGTGTATCTGTAAGAATGAATAGGTGGTGGAGGTAAGCATCGTGGCAAATTGAAGGAGAATGTCGTAATGAACGGTGGTAAAAAAGGTAAGAAGATGACTGGCAACAGGATGCTGCTCACAGGTTGGTGAGGCTGATGAGATTGCCGATGCCAGCAGGCAGTGTCTGGTTCAACTGGTTGTTGGCGACATCCCTGTGAGAAAAGGACAAACATGGACCATTCAGAACAATGGAATTAACCATACTTGCTTGCGTGTTTGGTTCAGGTTGTTGTTTGCGACTTTCCAAGAGAGCAGTAAGTTAAATTTCAGGTACTTTGAGCATGCCTAAGCTGAACAGCCCAAGCCATGAAAGCAGATCCAATAGGTTTAACATTTCAAGAACTCGGCGATTAGAAAGCATCAACCATTCTGATAATACAGTTAAATCTGTTGCTTGGCTGCCTACAGGTGCTTGAGTGCCTACAGGTTTCTTCAATTTCTTTTTTTTTTTTTTCCATTGGATCAATTCTAGTTTGGAGAAAGAACATAGTCAGAAAAAAAAAAAAAAACAAAAAAACAAATACAATGGAAATGAAACCGGCCACGGAGAGAAGGCATGTGCGGTCTCGGTGGTAGGCTTGCCTGCAGGGGTAGTGCGTGTGGGTGCGTACAGAGAGATGAGGTTGGTGAGGATTCCCAAAGAGTCAGGGATGCTGCCGTTGATGGCGTTTCTGGCCAGATTTCTGGGCCGATGGGTGAGCGTGGTCAGGAGGGAGAGATGATATGGTGATAAGGATGGATGGTATTGTGGGAGGGATGGATGGTTGGAGTGATGAGTGGTGAAATGGCATGATGGGAAGGGTGAATGGGTACGGCGGGAGGGGAAGCATTTGATGAGTGAGTGGCATGCTGGGAGGGAGTGATGGGTATGATTGGAGGGAATAGTGGAGGGAATGGTGGAGGGGGTGATGAGCATGGTCGGGCACGGCTAGAGAGATCACAGAGCAGGTGCATGTGAAGTGATGGCTGGGTGGAAATGAACAGAGTGGAGCCATCCACACACAAGTCAGCATCTGTTAATTGGCAGGGGCTATGGTGGAGCAGTATGGGAAAGGAAGGGTGACATTTATTCAGGCAGAAGCATGTGATTGGCAGCAGAGGAGGGTGCGGTAGCAGCACTACAACTTGTGAGGGGCAGGCGGAGGGAGATAACGTTAATGCGGGTTTGCAAGGGAGCCGAGCTACTCAAATGTTTTCAAGACAGGCATGCACGAGCGGAGCGTTACTCACAGGCTTGTAAGAGCGGTGAGTTGGTCCAGCTCTTGAGGCAAAGTGCCGTTGAACGCATTGCTACTGATGTCACTGGAGATTAAGGGAGGAAGGATTAAGTAATTGAAAGGGTAAGGGGCACAGAGTTGAACAGTGAGTACTGAGGTCACCAGAGGGCGGAAGAAGGATGTGCAGGGACAGAAGGAGTGCTGTAATTAATGAGGGTGACAATTACAGCTGAAAAGAGTGAGATAGCAAGAAGAACTACTAAAGAGTTGGTGGGACCACCAAGGACACAAACTGGACAAAATGGTTGCTAGTTGAGTTAAGCACGTGAAGTGACAGACTTCAGTGGTACGGGTGCTGGGTTATGGTAAGTTGTGGCGAAGACAGGTGGGAGAGGGGGCACTGACAGGTGGGAGAGGAGGGCACTGACAGGTGGGAGAGGAGGGAGATTCTTCCAAGGCCTTCAGGCAGAGAGCCACTCAGCTGGTTGTTGCTCAGGTCACTGCGGATGGAAGAGGAGAGGGAGGGCCAGGTAGAAGGAAGGAGGGAGAAAGAGAGAGGTTGAGAGAGGCAGTTTGCATGGAAAGAGAGGGATTGAGAGATGCATAATGCATGGAGGGATGGGAACGTGGAGGCAGGCATGAAATGGAGGTGCAAGGCAAGGGTTCCTGGTAGAGTGGAGGCCGTTTGTTTTGTTTTGTTTCCAAAGCACAAAAGGGAATAAGAAGAAACACAAAATCCATACAGTGGGTGGGAATTACAAGGGAAGGGTACGAGGGCGGAGAGGCGCTTACAGGTGGAGAAGCTGCAGAAGGTCACCCAGCCCTCGAGAGAGAGTACCTTGGAAGGCGTTTTCACTGAGGTCGCTGTAGAAAGTGGGTGATACGGGTTCGAGGATTTGAAGTGGGTAGAATGTGTCTGATTGAGGAAAGCTGGCAAAATGGGTTCGAGGATTTGAAGGAGAGGATATGGGTTTGATTGAATGAAGTTGGTGAAAAGGGTTTGATTGAGGAAAGTGGGCAAAATGGGTTTGATTGAGGGAAGCGAGATAAATGGGTTTGATTGAGGAAAAGTGGGCAAAATCAGTTTGATTGAGGAAAGCGAGCAAAATGGGTCTGTTTGAGTCAAGCGGGCTAAATGCGTTTGATTGAGGAAAGGGGATGAATTCGGTTGCAATGAGACAAGCGGGTGAAATGGGTTTGATTGATGAAAGCGGGTGAAATGGGTGGTGGAGATTAATGACGGGGGGGCGGCTCTGACAGTTTAGTGAGCCTGGTGAGGTTGTAGAGGGAGGCGGGCATGGTGCCGTTCATGTCGTTGCTCTTCACATCCCTGCAGCAGTGCAAAGAAAAGGGCAGCAAGTGGTTTTGCATGCACTTGAGTGCATTGGTTGTTAATATCTTTGTTCTTCACATCTCAGCAGGCAACGCAGGGAGCAATGCAGAGGTCGGCATTGAGAGGCAGTGGTAGATGGTGGAAAGGGAGGCAGTGCAGACGGCGGCAGGAGGAGACAGTGCAAAGAGCAGCAAGTGGTTTTGCATCCATAAGATGACTTGTTATGGAGTGCTTTGTTTCCCAAGGCATGCAAGTAAAATTCTCTCATAAGAAGCACCCACAAGGAGGCATGCACAAGCGCACGGGGCAAAGGGGCACGCACAAGGGCACTGAGAAGTCAAGGAGGCACTGACAGACAGGTCAAGGAGGCATTGACAGGGAAAAGATTCACCGACAGGGCAAAGATGCACCGACAGGGCAAGGGGGCACCCACAAGGCAACGAGGTTGGTGAGCGTTCCCAGTAAGGCGGGGATGGTGCCGTTGAGCTGGTTGTATTGCAGCCACCTGGATGGGTTCCGATTCAGAGAGCACGTGTGTTTAAAGTGAACGCTTCATGCCATGTATGCATGCATGGGGGAAGAATCCTACCATAAGACCACGCAAATTACTTCCAGTATTGATCCTAGAGAGCTGGCGATGGTGCACGTGTGCATCAGGGAACGTTCTGGTGGGCATGGGAGGAACAAATTACATGGAGAACATGCATGTGTTCACGGGAGGAAACATTTACATGCGAGAGCATGCTAGCGGGCACGGGAGGAAGCACGTACATAGGAGAACATGCATGTGGGCACGGGAGGAAACATGTACATGGGAGAACATGCATGTGGGCACAGGAGGAAACATGTACATGGGAGAACATGCATGTAGGGACGGGAAGAAACATGTACATGGGAGAACATGGATGTGTGCACGGGAGGAAATGTACATGGGAGAACATGCATGTGGGAACAGGAGGAAACATGTACATGGGAGAACATGCATGTGGGCACGGGAGGAAACATGTGCATTGGAGAATATGCATGTACGCACGGGAGGAAACAAGTACATGGGAGAACATGCATGTGTGCATTGGAGGAAACATGTACATGGGAGAACATGCATGTGTGCATTGGAGGAAACATGTACATGGGAGAACATGCATGGGGGCCAATATGTGGATGTACGAGCATGGGCTTACAGCTCTGTGAGGTTGTGGAGGTTGGCCAAGGAGACTGGCACTGTGCCACTGAGCTGGTTGTAACTCAGCTCTCTGCCGTCAGGGACGCAGGTGATGAGAAACACAAGTAACGCGGAACAAAAATAATAAGCAACACACGTAATGGCCAACACACATACTGGGGAACAACTATATTGAAAAAGAAATGCAATCAGCAACACGCAAAACGAGCAACACACATAACGAGCAACACGCATAATGAACAGCACAAGTAATGAGCAACGCATGTAGTGAGCAGCACATGCAGGGAGAAGCATATGTCATGAGCAGCAACACACATGACGATCAACATACAAACACAAAGGGAAACCAAACTCACTTCAGTAGGCCACACTGACATCAGAAGGTCATGCTGATAGCAGGTCACAAACAAGACTGACAGGCCAAAGAGAGTGCCAAAGTTGGTGGGGATAAACCCCGTGAATAGATTATTTTTTTTTGCCAGCGTGCTGTCAGCATGCCACACTCACATTCGCTGCAGGTGTGAGAGAGTGCCAAAGCTGGTGGGGATGGAACCCTTGAGTTGGTTGAAGCCCATTGCTCTGTTGGGTTTGCAACAGAGGGAGGCAAGTCAAGAGGGGGAGGCAAAGGGGCAGGTCGAAAGGGGCAGGGCAAGAGAGGCAGGAAAAAAAAAAAAACAGTTTATCATGATGGTAGGAGTACAACAAAAAAAAATCAAACTGCAACCTGTGCGACTTTGAACAAAGAAGGTTCAACACATGCCCTCTGATTCTTCGTATCAGGAATGACACAACACACACACACACCAGACCATTCCATGTGAAGACGCAGGCGACAACTATTGTAGACTGGTCACTGGTACACTAAGTTTCCGCATTCCATTTTCTAAGAGCGCTGCGAGCTTGGGCATCTTTGAGGCGCCTTAGAAAACATCTATGTTACTGGACTGGTGAGATGAGAATGTCATTGGTTCGTGGTTTGAATCCCGTACATGCCTGTGAGAGCTGTGAACTCGGACATGCTTTTGAGGTGCATCAAATGTGGAAGCAAGTGAGTGAGCAATTCACTTGTGCTGCTAAATTTTTTCTTCTTCTTACATGTGTGTGAGCGCTGTGAGCTCGGAAAGAAAGTCTGGCAATTCTGAGTTCAACTTGTTGAACGCCACAGAGCTGTGAGTGGGCATCCAGGGAAGAAAAGGGGCAATGTGAGTGCATGAGTGGGTGATGTGCACAGAGGAACGGATGCAATGTAACCGTGGTAAAGCAGCAAAATACAGCAAAAGGGGCAAATGGAGCAGCTTCTCAATATTTTTAGGCACAAACACATTATCTGTGCTGGATGTGTTGGAGCAGAAGACACACTGGAAGTCAGTTTAGAGGGTACAGTGCGTCACATCAGCGGCTACAAATGAACACAGCCAACATGCGACGGGAGGGAGAGTGATAAAAGACATCGGAATTCAAAGAATTACAAGAATTCGAGCTTCTTCAGCTTGGTGATGGTCTCGGGAATGCTGCCGTTGATCTTATTGCCACCCAAATTCCTGCTCGGGAGGAAGTGAGGGCAGCAACGCAAGGAGGCTTTTGAAATGTCTGGCAAGTGGGGCAGAGGGAAATTGGTGGAGTGCAGGGGGCCAAAGAAGTTGGCAGAGGGCAATGGGTGGGTATCGGGCAGAGGGTAGGGGCCAGAGGGCATTGGGTGGGCAGCAGGCAGAGAGCAGAGCAGTGGGCAGGAACCGGCAAAGGCTACACATCCGGGTAAACCGGTCAATTATTTTGCGCCTTTTAAACACAGGCAGTATACACTGCTTATAATCATACATTCTGTGGTGGATGAAGTGCGATTTCGACTCAGTTTGATTTCATAAACACAGAAATGAACATGGGGCAGAAGCTCATATAAAATCACCCCAAAGATGATCGCATTTTAGAATACTTTCATATAGAGAGAGATGTTGCTATAGTTTTGTTTGTGCGCTCAAATGAACTTGAGATTGAGGAGGTTGTGTGAGCGCTCACAGGTATCTGAGGTTGAGGAGGTTGCCAATGCTGGAGGGGATGGATCCATTGATGGCTGTGGGGGCATCAGGGTACGGGTTCCATGCCACGCTCCTGCAATGGGATGCGAGTAAAGTAAAGTGCACAGCCTAAGATCATGATAGAGGATCAGGGCACGGGCTCGACACTACACTCCTGCAGTGACAGTGAAGAAGCACAGTGAGTGTTCAAACAGAGACGATTGGTGTACAGGTGGCATGGCAATGGTGTATGGTTTGCCAAGTACAGCATGACACCGTGGCATGGGGTAGCTCACATGAATTCGAGGTTAGTGAGTGCGCCAATGGTCTCTCCAATGGGACCCCAGAACTTGTTGTCACTCATGTCACTAGCGGGGTTGAAGGGGGCAAGGAAGCACACAGGTAAGGCTGTGAAATGTGGATGCAATACGGAAGTGAGCTTTTTCAAAAACACAGGCAGCGTTGCAGCCATGGAGTGTCCACAGATAACATTTCAACACAAGTCTTATAAGCATAGCTGGGGCTTTATCAAACTAACAAAGCAGTTAGGGCGTCATTCTCGCACAATCATCTTAGCCACCAAACTGACAGAAAAGCCTTGGGTGTAGAGATAGATTGCTGGTCTTACAGCCATGTGAGTTTGGTGAGTGTGCTGATGTGAGGAGGGAAGGAGCAGTTCATGCTGTTGAAATGAACGTCACTGCGGCCATCACAGGTTTGAGAGCAGGGGTATTAGTGAGCACTGCAATGTGTACTTGAATCATACATTCATCATAAACCTTCAAATTATTCAGTCTTGAAAGATGAGAGAATATAGCAGCAGAAAGCCGAGATTAGAAATGCACGGATAATGCCGTAAACACTGAGACAGCTAGAAACTGAATGTTACTGAAGGCATTGTGGATCATCCAGATACAGTCAAGTGATTGAAGGTGATGGGGGGAGGGGAATGACTGACAGAGCAACAAGGTTGGTGAGAGTGCTGATGGCAACAGGGAAAGTGCCATTGATGAAGTTCATGGATAAGTTGCTGGGACAACCAAATGGGAGGGGCGTAGGGTGGGTGCAAACAGAAAGAAAGAGGGCTGTCGTGACTCTTGAATCGACTTAGATGGCATCAGGGAGAGTGACGTTGATGAAGCTTATGGAGATGTTGCTGGAGGAACCAAAATGATTATTGATAAGGCAGTAAGAATGCAGGTGAATGTGATGTGACATGATGTGATGTGGTGTGATGTGATATGGTGTGATGTGACGTGATGTGATGTGATGTGACGAGATGCAATGAGATGCGATGCGATGTGATGTGATGTGATGTGATGTGATGTGATGTGATGTGATGTGATGTGATGTGATGTGATGTGATGCGTTGTAGCGTGATGCGATGCCATGCGATGCAATGCGATGTGATGTGATGTGACGTTGATGAAGCTGATGGACATGTGTCTTGGAGGCAACTTCGTAGGCAGTCGCAAGCAGGTGAAATTGCTAGAATGTTATTTGTCGGGCGTGGGGTAGAAATGAAGGGTTGCATGCACAAATAACTTTGTGCTGCCACTCACACCCAACTGTGGAGTGTTGATGAGATGGGCTTAGACTACTTTACACTCAATGGAAGCTAAATTATCGGGAGAACTGCAGAGGTGAGATGAGAAGGCGAGAAAGGGCGTGAAAACTGTTTATCCTCATGTGCTGCCACTCACAGGTTGGTGAGGCTGATGAGATTGCTGATGCTGGCAGGGAGTGTTTGGTTCAGCTGGTTGTTGGCGACTTGCCTGCAAGCGAAGAGAATGATAAACGAGAGACAATGGCATCGGCCATTTTCTCCTCTGAAAGAAGGCACTGGAGCATGAGTAGGAATGATGAATGTGGGAAGTTTCACTTCCAGGATTATCAAAGGAGAGCATGAAGAATGTCACCTGATGCTTGTTAAATGCGGCCAAAGGGTTGCTCGAGTGCCTACAAGTGCTTGAGCTTCTACAGGTGCTTGGGTGCCTACAGGTGCTTGAGTGCTTACAGGTACTCGAGTGCCTACAGGTGCTTGAGTGCGGAGAGTCGGCTGAAGGAGTCCGGGAGCGACCCATTGAGACCATTGTAGCTGACGTCACTGATGGTGGGCATTAAAGGAAAGGAAAACACCAAGCAGGATAAACCCTATTTTTGTGACCTACAGCAGTGATATGTCCGTACCTATTGCATGAAGAATGCATGAGAACCCTAAGGACGAGAGAGGGTGCTTTGAGGATCCTAAATGTGTTGAAGCCATGAAAACGAGGAGGTAAGTGAGAGATGTAATGCTATGCCAAGACTGGATGACAAGGCAATGAGGCAATAAGGCGAATTTCAAAAGGAGCTGTGGAAGACTCACTACTGAAGGAGCTGTGGAAGACTTACAAGTAAAGGGGCTGTGGAAGACTCCCAAGTAAAATCGTTGGCAAAGACTCACAACAAATGAGGTGCGGAAGACTCACAAGTAAAGGAGGTGGGCGAAGTCACCAAAGGACGACGGAATGGATCCATTGAGCAGATTCATTGTGAAGTTCCTGCATGGGACGTTAGGAGGGGGCGCATGGATAGACTTAGAGGACGATGGTTGGTGTAAAAATAATTGAAGTTACACTGGTAAATCAACACCACATCCTCACTCATCCTATGAAACTGAAAAGGCTCCAAATTTTGTCTGATATTTCTGCGTGCAAAATTTTACAAGCTACATTCCTTTAGAGGCAGCAACTGCGTAGAAATATCACTAGAGTTTACAGAAACACAAGAACAAAACTATAAAATGGCGTGGTGTTGTGGTGAAATGACATGGTGCATTGAAAACGGAACACAGGGTGACAGGTTGCGTACAGAGAGATGAGGTTGGTGAGGTTTCCTAAAGAGTCAGGGATGCTGCCGTTGATGGCGTTTCTGGCCAGGTTTCTGGAGGTTTGGCGTGGTTTGTGGGAGTGTTGAGTGGTGGCATAGAATGGCAGGATGGAAGGATGAGTAATGTAGGAGGAAGTGATGGGTATGGTGGAAGGGAGTAATGGGTATGATGGGAGGGATGGATGCGGCACGATTGGTGGGATGGGTTGAGGGAATGATGAGCATGGTGGGGTGTGTTGGATCAGGTGCGTGTGAAGTGATGGGTGCGTGGAAATTATCAGGCTATCAACACAGAAAAGTGTCTGTATGGGCTCCATGTGGATAGATGGATAGATGGAGCGCAGAGAGTACTGGTAGAGTGGAGAGGGATGAGAGGAAGGACGGCTGGGAAGGGCTCTAGCAAACGCATGTGATTAGAGCTTGCACTACAACTGCACTGCAACTCTCTCCTGCTGTGGCTGCAACTGCACCTGCTGCTGCGGCCGGGACTCCTGCTCTCCAATTTCACAAGAGCACTAAGTTACTCACATGTTTGTGAGACGAGACAGGATCATAGTATCATAGAACTACTCAGCTGTACTAATAAAGGAAGCTTCAATTGATAGGAACATTCGGAGGTTAGTAAGAAAGCTGCACACATGTGCTTAAGAGCAGTGTGTTACTCACAAGCTTGTAAGAGCAGTGAGTTTGTCCAGTCCCTCAGGCAGAGTGCCATTGAACGCGTTGCCACTGACGTCACTGGAGAGCAAGAGAGTGGTGGGGGGAGGAAGAATCAGGATTAGAGACTGAGGGGTACAGAATCTAACAGCAAATACTGAGGTCACCAGAGGGCGAAAGTTAGCAAGGACAGGGAATGTCAAACAGATTTGGAAGGCCAAAAGGAAAGCTGTACTGGGGGAGGGCGAAAAGAACTGAAAGGATTGAAATTTGCAAAAAGAGATACTAAACGGATAGCAGTGAGTGAATCAGTGGTACGGGTGCTGGGTTATGGTTATCATGATGATGACGGGTAGAAAATCACTGACAGGTGGGAGAGGAGAGAGATTCTCCCAAGGCCTTCAGGCAGAGAGCCGGTCAGCTGGTTGTTGCTCAGGTCGCTGCGAATGGAAGAGGAGAGAAAGAGGTCGTGAGGAAAGGTGTGTGTAGAGAGACAAGAGAGGGATGGGGAGACGCAGTATGCGTTTGAGGAGGGATGGGGAGGGATGGGGAGGGATGGGAATCTGGAGGGAGGCGTGAGAGGTAGGTGCAAGGAGAAGGGTCATGGTACAGTGGTTGTTGTTTTAACTGTTCCTTTTTTTTTTGTCAAATTCGTAACTTTACTTTGCTAGAATGGAGTGTGCAGGGCCTCAAACCAAACTAGCAGGAAATTGGAGTAACACAGAGTCCATTGAGTAAGAGTTACATGGGAAGAAGGGTAGGAGAATGGAAAGGCGCTTACAGGTGGAGAAGCTGCAGAAGGTCGCCCAGCCCTCGAGAAAGAGTACCTTGGAAGGCGTTGGCACTAAGGTCACTGTGGAAAGCGGGTGACATACTTTATGTGTGTGGCACTGGCATATGACATGTGTGCGGCATTGGCGGATGGCACGTGTTTGGCGCTGGCAGATGGAATGTGTGTGGCACTGGCAAATGGAATGTGTGTGGCACTGGCAGATGGAATGTGTGTGGCACTGGCAGATGGAATGTGTGTGGCACTGGCAAATGGAATGTGTGTGGCACTGGCAAATGGAATGTGTGTGGCACTGGCAGATGGAATGTGTGTGGCACTGGCAGATGGAATGTGTGTGGCACTGGCAAATGGAATGTGTGTGGCACTGGCAAATGGAATGTGTGTGGCACTGGCAAATGGAATATGTGTGGCACTGGCAGATGACATCAGTCGTTTGCATCACGAGAGTACTAAAAAATGGCACATGTGGGCCTCCGGTGGTTTGCATGACGTACAGGTGGGTGAGGTGCCTGTAACGGCGCAGGCGAGGCAGCGAGCCATTCAGGGCGTTGGAGCTCAGGTCGCTGCACTCACGAACACAATGAACGGAAAAATGATGCTATTTAGAATGCTTTGTCCACTTAATTGAAGAAGAAGAAAAGGTGTGCCAACAAGAATTTTAATGCACACACAAAGCCTAATGTGACTAGATTCTTGCTGTCTCTAAACAGTTCAACCCGTGAGGCTCACAAAGTGTGAAGATGAGTGAGACTCACAGGGTGTGCAGGCGAGTGAGATAGCTCAGCATGCCGGGAATTGTGCCGATAAGAGAGCAGCTCGACAGGTCACTGGACAGATGGGGGGAAATGTGGAGAGATAAAGAGGGAAAGAGAGAGTTATGTCTTCCCATCTTACTGCTTTTGTGTCTGCTCCCAATGAGCGTGGGAGAGGTGGGGAGATAGGGTTGGGAGAGAGCCAAAGAGGGGGAGGGATAATGCTCAGCTTACTGATTCGGAACTTCAGGTGATGTGTTAATATTTGCACTGGCGAAGGCAGCTTGTGTGACTCAAAGCAGCCCTGCGCGGCGCAAAGCAGCCCCGCACGACTCAAAGCTCCTGCGACGCAGTGTGGTGCTTTCTGAGTACTGCAGCGGCCCACTTACAGGCGTGTGAGTCGAGTGAGAAAGCCGAGAGTGAAAGGGATGGAGGAAGAGAATCCATTCTGAGATACGTCCCTGTGGGGAAAGGGTGAGGAGAACAAGCTGATGTTTGGCGAGTAAATGGATTGTTTAAAAACACTGGAAGCAAAACCACACAAATCCGTTGAATAATTGAAGAATATGCGGAAAGAGAGCCCAGGAAAAACCTTGTGTAGGAGAAACCTTGTGCAGGAAAGAAGGCAGAATGTGGTGCAGTTTCTTTCCAGAGGCTTACATGTCCTTCAGGCGTGCAAGCATGCCCAGGCTCCTAGGCACACGACCAATCAAAGTGTTGTTGTGGAGGTCTCTGGAGATAGAAAACGTTGGCAATGCAGATGCAAGGGAATTAATAATCATCAATGGAAATGGCACAGTGGGTGTAGTTTTGGTGCACTTGCACAGCAGGTGAGAGAAACACAACAAGCTGAGATGACAATGTTAGTCCCACATTTCTCTGTGATTACGAGTGATGCTACCTTCAACAAACAGAAACCCACACGAGATTAGGATAGCGTTGTAGTTACGCTACGGCTGCAGCTACGGCTGCAGTTCCAGCAGGTCAACTTTTCAAGAAACATGAATTGAGACGCTCACAGGAGGGTGAGTGGTTTAACACAACCCAGGAAGGCAGGGGAAACTTAAAAAGGATTTTCAGAAGTCGCTTACAGGACGGTGAGTGATTTGATTCGACCCAGTGAGGCAGGGATTGACGAAGTGAGGTGGTTGGACGAGAGGTTCCTGCGGGAGAGATGACCGCCAGAAAGTAAGAAACCAGAGGATGTTCAGGCAGAGGGGAGCATATGGTTTACGCCAGCAGCCACTGCAGAGCAGGGCAGATAAAAGGAAAGGAAGTCTGGAAGGTAGGGAAGACTGGAACTCAGGGAATTCTAGAAGGCAGGGAGTTCAGGAAGGCAGGGAATTCTGGATTGTATAACAGCCAAAGCCAAACAGATTGCTTAGACCAAATGGCCAATCGTTAACCAATGAACAGGGCCACACTATAAATTGCACACGCGAGTGATGCAGATTGAGTCACTGCATCGACTTGTCAAAGAGTGTATGCGTGAATGAAGCAACAGACGTTGGACTTGTGTTCAGGATAGTGGCGGCCTCCTGTCCTAAAGGTAGCGCAGGTTTATTCTTGAGTCTTCTAACCAAAAAAGGCAGGTGTGACTCACAGGAAGCGCAGGTTGGGAAGCATGCTGAGGCCAGACGGAATTGACCCATACAACGAGCTTTCACTCAGGTCCCTGCGGAGGACAGGAATGTATGGAACATGGAGGGGCAGAGCACAAGGAGAGGTATAGGTAGGGGCAGAGCACAAAGGGAGTGCGCAAGTAAGTGGCAGGAAAGACAGGGAGGGGCAGAGCACGAAGGGAGGGCACAAAGGATGGAAGAGATGGACTCTTGAGTCGACTCAGGAACTCCAGCATGCTCAGGCCTATGCACTTAGGAAGGGTGCGAGAGAAGGAAGGAGCAAGAGCATGGAGGTTAGGGTGTACGGGCATGGGGGGAGGGTGTAAAGGCATGGGGTAAGGTTGTAAGGGCATGGATGAAGGTTGTAAGGGCATGGGGTAAGGTTGTAAGGGCATGGGGGAAGGGTGGTGTGAGGTTATGGGGGAAGGGTGTAAGGGTATGGGGGAAGGGTGTAAGGGCATACGGGAAGGGTCGAAAGGCATGACATGAGAGGAGGGTGCAATGGCACTCAGAAAAGGCTGGAGGGGATTGTTGATAATAGGGTGGGTAAATTTGATGGCATGTCAGTAACACAGGCCTCTACAGTAAGACAATCCTTTCAGTTACTTCGTCCTTCAAGATTGTTCTCTCAACTCTCCAAGCTTCCAACTCTCAAGACACTCAATCCTTTGATTTCTCTCAAGTTGCAGACTCACAGGCGCCTCAGATTCTCCAGCAGGCTGAGAAACGAAGGCATGCTGCTCCGTAGACTGTTGTGACTCAGGTCACTGCAGAAAGCACGCGCGGGGGGGGGGGGGGGGGGGGGAGGAGGGAGGGAGGGGGGGGGGAGGAGGGGGAGGAGGGGGCAGGGAAGAACAAAGAGGGATAAGACATAGGGGGAGCGGATAAGGCATAGAGGGATAAGAAAATGGGGGAAAGGAGAGTGAAGAGAGAAAGGGGTGGGGGGATGAGGGGAGGACGGAAGGGATAAAGGAGTGAGAGAGGAGAGGGCGGTGGGAGAGGAGGCCAGAGCAGAAGAAGGGAGAAAGCGGGGAGTTGAGATGGGGGGGAGACTAAGAGCGTTAGACTTCGTATGTGAGCGCAGCATGTCAGGGAGAAACAGCAAATTGAGATGACATTAATACTCCCACAGGTCTCCTTTACTTACCAGTGATGCTAACCCCCATCAGTAAAACATGTACATCCAACCCCCCAATGCGATTGGAGTATCTTTGAATCGTTTTGCCTGCTAGCAGCTCTTAGAAGTGCGCTACAAAGCAGCTCAAACATGAACGAAGGGATGGGAAGCATACAGGAGGGTGAGTGAGTTCAGTCGGCCCAGGGTGGCAGGAACAGCTGAGGTGAGATGGTTGGACGAGAGATCCCTGGGGTGGGAGAGAGGACCGCCAGTCATTTGAAAGCCACCGGTGGAGTTTGGTCATGAGAGGATCGCTTGTGAGTGAAGAACCGGAAAATATTCATTGGCAGCCGAAGGTGGGCAAAACTGAGTTGAATGCAGATCAATGATTGCCAAGGAATGGGGGCAGACAAAAGCGAAACTCCTAGACTCAAATGATTTGTTCCAACCATATGGGGAATTTCAATGCATGAAGCCATGGAGTTAATTCTATTTTTTATGTTTGTGTTTTTGTAAAAACACCATGAAGGCAAACATCCACAGTCGTAACTGAACAAGTAGATGGGCAGAGATTGGAGGGCGGAGGTGTGACTCACAGGAAGCGCAGGTTGGGAAGCATGCCGAGGCCGGCCGGAATGGTTCCGGCCAACGAGCTGTTCCTCAGGTCCCTGTGGTGTGGAGGGCACGAAGGTAGTGAGAAGGGTACAAAGAGAAGGTGTATGGAGGGAAGGTTTGGACTTTGAAGAGAAAGTGATGGCGGAGCGGATCCACCCAGTGAGCCACTTTGAGACTTCTCAAAATTCAAACGGAGAAAAAGGGTGGAACTGGAGGAGAAAGTCACTGCGGAATGGATCCGCCCAGCAAGTGCCTGGATAGACAGAGCACCATGAGAGGGTGCAAGAAGGGAGGGTTTTTGAAAAAAAAAAAAAAAAAAAAAAAAAAAAAAAAAAAAAAGAATACAACTGATTTCAGAGAATTGCTGATCACGAACCAGGTTGAGGCATATAGGGAGGAAGCAAAATGAGCAAGGGCATGGAGAAAGGGCTGGGGAAGGAGTGAGTGAATTTGATGTGAAGTCAGAGCAGTAGCATGGGCCCTTTGGCAGGATTGTGACTGGTACCTTCTCTCTTCACTGGGATTTTCAAGCCTGTGACATTCAAATCTCTCATTTCTCAAGTCTCAACGTTCAAGATCCCAGCTCTCGAGCCACTCAAGCTCCTCAGGCAACCCAAGCCATTGACTCACAGGCGCCTCAGATTCTCCAGTAGACTGAGGAACGACGGCAAGGTGCCCCATAGGGTGTTGTGGCTCAGATCCCTGTGTGGGAGGTGAGATAAGATGGGGCAGCGGGAGGGGAGTGGGGAGAATGATTGGAGAAAGGGGAGAGGGAGAGGAAGAGGGGGAAGGGAGGCAAGAGAGATGAGAAGTGGAGAGGGAAAGGAGGAAAAGGAGGGAAAGGATGGAGGTGATGGGTGAGGGGGGGAGGTAGGGGAGAGCGGAATAAGAGGAAGGATGGGGCAGATTGTGGGTTGAGGAGGGGCGGGGAGAGGGATAAAGTGGTGAGCCTGGGTTATATGTGAGGGGGAAGAAGAGGTAATGGCAGAGGCAAGAGTGAGTCAGGTGTGTGCAGATGGGTGAGAAGTGGTTGTAGTGTTGGGGTGGTAGGGGGTTTGGGAGGAGGAAGATGGACAGCTGAGATTAGAGAAAAGGAGGGAAGAGCGGAGGGATGCTTACACGGTACACCCTTCCAGTAATATAGAAGGTGGTTTGGGTTGGACAATAAAGAATAAGATGAACAAAGGGAAAACATATATACATACATATATATGCATGCGTATAGTAGCTTCAAGATTTCAGAATCGATTTTACACAAGGCTGGACATTTCGTAACAGAAACCCACAAAATCATCATTATCATTGCTAGGAGAATTGTCCACATTTTAGCGTAGTGTCTAGAGGATGTTCCTCACAGGAGGGAGAGGGACGTGAGAGAACTGAATGTGACGGGGATGTAGCCACTTAGAGAGCAGTTGGCAAGGTTGCTGTCCCGGGAAGAGAAAGGGAAATAGCAGGCAATAATAGGGGAGAAAGGGAATGAGGGGAGGAGAGGAGATATAAATGAAGAATGACGCCACCCATGATGTACTGACTGTAGTTGAGCTGACATGGTAGAGGGAGAGGGAGAGGGGAGTGGCAGAGGCGAAGCTTACAGGAGAGTGAGCGTGGTGAGGCTGCCAATTTCTGGAGGAATGCGGCCGTTCAAGGGGGTGTTGCTCAAGTCACTGCTCATGGCATTTGCAAGTTATTATGTAAGGCATGAAATTCGATGGAAAGCCATGGGGATGCATGCTATGTGAACGCATCACATGTGAAGGCATGCGTGTCGAGCATACCCATGGAGGCATACATGTCATCATGCTGTGATATGACGTCAAACAAACCCTGAAATTGACAAATGACAGGGGTATGGCGACTAAATTACATCCATAAATGTATGCAGAGCAAGGGAATGGCAACGAGGGGTGCCAAGTTGGGAGATGCAAGCAAGCAGTGAACCACATCAATCAACCGTGCCTCACGCTGCAAGCACCATGCCGCACGTTGCCACAACTGTCCCTCATATTGTCACCACCGTTCCTCACATTGCAACCACTGTGCCATTTCTGTCACAAGTCACCCCTTGCACTTGGCTGCAGTCCCCCCCTCCACTCCACCCTGTGGGCGCCACTCCCCAGGCCCCCGCACTCCTCACCAGAGCTTGTGCTGTCAGAAAGAGAGGGATGAAGAGAAGAGGGGAAGAAGAGTGGAGCACAGCTAACACGGGGACATGAGTGGGGTGTTCACCGAAGTAGGAGGTTTCACCTTTACAACCACAACGAAAGTGAGAGTTGATGCACGGGGAGTAAATGCAACGAGACACAGCAATAAGTGCAGCTTTGCTCACTTAGTGACGTATACCTAAGTTTCACCCCACATCCCATCCCTTCCCAATCCATCGCATCTCATCGCATACCATCACATCCTAACCCATCCCATCTCAATCCATCTTATCCCATCCCATCCCATCCCATCCCATCCCAATCTTTCCCATAATCCCATCCCCATCCCATCCCCATCACCATCCCCATCCCCATCCCCATCCCCATCCCCATCCCATTCTTTATCTCATCCCATCCCATCCCATCCCATCCCATCTCATCCCATCCCATCCCATCCCATCCCATCCCATCCCATCTCATCCCATCCCATCCCATTCCATCCCATCCCATCCCATCCCATCCCATCCCATCCCATCCCATCCCATCCCATCCCATCCCATCCCAACCCATCCCATCCCATCCCATCCTACCCCAATCCATCCCATTCCATCTCATCCCATCCCATGCCATCCCATCCCATCCCATCCCATCCAATCCCATCCCATTCCCATCCCATCCCATCCCATCCCATCGCACTGCACTGCACCGCATTACAAAGCATCTTATTGCACTTCTTCATCGCATCTCATAGCTCACATTGCATGACAAGTATTTCCATCCTATAAAATCTCCTTGCCCATCCAAGGGAACTCACTAGTACTACTATAGAAGAAACTCTTCTGCGCGACCTATGCTTCCGATTCTCCCTATCAAGCCCTCCCTGAGTCACCTTGCAGAGTGTCTATTGGCGCGGGTCCTGCAGCGTGCACATGGAGGCTCGCCAGGAGAATAAGCGCCAGCAGGGCGACAGCGAGAAGTGGAAGAGACAGAATTTTCTCGGAGCATCGCGCCGAGCCCGCAGAGCTTGACTTCATCGCCACAGCTGAAAGACGGAGCTCTCGGAACAATTTGACCACGCCAGAGGCGGCGGAGGAGGTAGTAGTAGTAACTGCTGTAAGGATTGTCTTTTCACGACTCATCGATCGGACGAGGACGGAAAGTGAGAATGGAATGGAGCTAGAAAGAGCTTTAGGTGCGTGAGGTCTTCTTTCACGGAGCAGACCAAGGACAAGTAAAGTTGAAAGAACTGGGGCGGCTTCTAAGTATTGCATGCAGACGGCGTGCTAAAGATAAGGCCAAGCGTCTCAGATGGACAAAAGAGGACGAATTCAGTGCTTTGGATTGTGGAAATTGCTGCGACACGCGTGATTTCAAGATTCCAGCTGTGGCAAGGAGCTGGTCACAGCGCGCCCCACACACCCAATTGAGATGCGGCTCAAATGAGATGTTTTACGTTGTACAACGGTCAATTGAGATTCTACGTCGGTCGGCTAGGGTTTCAAGCAAATGTGATCGTGTCAGACATACCCGCAGAATCTGTGGGATGAGATGAGGCATAACTCCTCTCATAATTTTGTTTTCCGTCGTGCTGCTTCCGTTTTGTGTCAAACAAAAAGCAGGGTATTGTACTGCGTTGGTTGTTGTAAAACCTGGTTGGCACATTGAAGCGATGTCGGAGTGGATTCGGAGGGTTTCAAAGAGACCACGCATTCCGTTTGGAACTTAGGGTTGTCGGAAGTGGTCAGAAAAAGCGTGGGTTACCTGGAGTGCCAGTTCATCAGCATGCAAGAACAGCGGGATGCTGGAAGAAACTGAAAGGATGACGGGGCAGATCCAGCGGGGACAGAGATGCGAGCCCAACGACGCTTGACCATGCCCGCAAAGAGGTTACAGTGTGGTGGTGAGCCGTCGCAACAAATGAAAACAGAACAGCGTGGAGTAACCGACCGCCCTTCCCGAAGAGGAAGGAAAGCTCATTGACGATCAAGACTTCGACGAGTCTGCTTGGTCCTAGAGGAAGCCGTGACTCAGCATGTCTGCTCCCCGTAAAACAGAAAAGCACGTGCCGGGACCAACACCATTTAGGGCGCGCGTCTTTCTAATTGTATTGTAAAGTATGTTTTTTCGTAGAACTTGTAGTAGAATATCTCAACATTTGGAAGTCGAATCGCTACACCACCCTTCCCAACAAAGTTAGACAATTTAATTCGAGTTTATATAGGACTTATGCGATTCGCGCCGTAATTTTGTAAGTTATTCGGCTAATACTACGATGTAGTTCATGACCAAATCTAGCTTCGAGAATACAATAAAGAGTAGTTGGTGCTGTTACGATCAGATGTTGATCGACCCTAGGATCACCTCGAAAAGGTTCGCACACAGTCGATTGGTAGTGGTGGGCCCTTGACCTCGAATAAGATTGAATGTAGAATGATCGAGATGATTTAAACAAGCAAATACAGACATATAAAAACGAGTACAGGTGGAATACGAAACGACCTAACTAGCCATGTACTCTAAGGGGTACATTCCCTTATCTATATTCAAACCCAACTGTGCAGCGCGTACAGATACGAAACTGTTCCTGCCAATTCCCTCGCTCTTGCACCTGCCCGATGCCATCTGCAATGACGGTCCAGTTGTATGTAACCGTATGCGACTCTTCGCGTCGTTCTATCTTTTCGCATTCAGCCTCGATACTGTGTGCTTCGCTTGCTATGGTTAGGAGCGTACAATCTCATTTCGTTGTTCGTAATACCCCCCTTCACTCCTGACCGTAGCTCGACTTGACCTGCTTGACTACTCCGCACAGTTCGGAGCAGTGCTGGTACTGCTGGCGTAGCAATCGCTTTGTTAGGAAGTCAAATGCTATGTCACCTGTCGGACAATAAGTCAGTGTGAGAAATTACCGAGCAGGAATGAATGAAATATGAAAGAGTTGGGTACAAATACAAACCTTAAAAGGGTTGTACTCCATATTGGCTACCCCACTACAGCCTACACATCATAATACTTTGACACACCCCCATAGGCAAAGTGGGGGAGTACAAACAATTACAGAGAGGCAAAGCAAGCTTAGGGTGGATCCCAAAGTCACCACACATTCTGAACACAAGCAAATGGCCACAAGGCCAGTTCACATGCATGGTTATACAAATCAGAGCAAACAGTACAGTGATCACAACCTAGCAAGTGTAAGCATGCAGGTATATATATAGATCACAGTACAAGCAAAGTCAAGAAGTAAGCAAGTGAGCAAACGTATGCACCAGGCCTAGGGCAGTGCAGAAATGCTCATGGTCACCAGACGGAAGTGCCTTGATGAACACATTTGCTGTGTTGGCCAAGGTGGGCACGTAAACAATACGAAGCTGACCACCCTGCTGCAACTCTCGAGCCAGGAAGTAACGCAGAGCGATGTGCTTCATTCTGTGCTCCAGTCTGTGGTCCTGACACAAGGCAATAGCAGCCTTGTTGTCTACGTACAGAACTGGAGGAGAACGAGGCCTCTCTCCCAAGTCGGTCAGCAGGTAGGTGAGCCAGCGTAACTCCTGTGCAGCCATGGCTGTGGCGTAGACCTCAGCCTCACAACTGGAGCTGAGAACAAAAGACGAGCGTGTAGACTGCCAAGAAACAGAGCCGGAGCCAAGGCTGAACGTGTAACCCTGTGACGACCGCTGCGTAGCCAGGTCGTCAACCCAAGAAGCGTCTGAGTGTCCAGTGAGGACAACTCGACCCCGTCCTCCAAGCACGAGCCCCATGCAAGACGTATTGTACAAGAAACGCAGTACCCTCTTTGCAGCATCCCAGTGCACCTTTCGGTGTTTGCCAGGAGCCACGTAGCATTCCAGAAGGCCAAGAGGGTACGCAAGGTCAGGACGAGTGCAAGTCATCAGGTACACGAGGCAGCCCACTAGCTCTGGATACGGGCCACTCGGCTCTATGGACTCGTCCGAAGGTGGAGCTGAGAGGGAGTGACCTGTAGCCAGAGGAGTGGACTGTGGCGAGGACCAAGTGAAGCCGAAGCGCTGAAGGACCTGCTGCACCATGTGTGAATGAGTCAGGGTGATGGTGCGCCGTGCTCTGTCCTGGGTGATCTGCAAGCCAAGGTAGCTTCGCAGCTCACCCAGGTCTGTGCACGTGTGTCTCTTCTGCAGCTCCGACTTCACAAGGGCGAGTGCCTCAGTGTCAACAGTGACAAAACCAAGTCATCGATGTACACGAGGATGTAGAACGGTGGCAACGAAGTGTCGGTGCGTAGAAACAGCGACAGGTCAGCAGTAGAAGGCGCAAACCCAAGAGCCGCAAGTGTCGTCCTCAGTGTGTCGTGCCACTCACGAGGCGCCTGACGGAGACCGTAGACTGGCCGGTGGAGGCTCCACTAAGTACCAGGAGGGAACGACCCAGTGAAGCCAGGTGGGCGGCGCAGCCAGATCTCCTCGTGCAGGCTGCCCTGTAAGAACGCTGTGCTGAAGTCCAGAGAGTGAAGCTCGTAGTCACGCTGAGCGGCAACGTGCAGCAGCACCCGAAGAGTGGCCATCTTCGGGGTGGGGAAGAAGGTCTGGAAGAAGTCTCGTGCAACGTAACGAGCCTTGAAGACAGGCGGAGAACCTGGCGGCCGCTTCACCCTGAAAATCCACATGTCATCGACGATGTTCGCCCCAGGAGGAGGACAAACTGCGTCGACGTAAGTGCATGTGGACTTCCAGGATGCCAACCTTGCGTCCATGGCTGTCTGCCACTGAGAGGAGTACTCACCCGCGATCGCCTCAGCGTAAGAGCGCGGGGTCGGGATGTCTGGTGCATCTGGGTCTCCCTCAGGGGCAAGCAGCATGGCCACGAGATGAGGTGCAGTAGCTGCAAGACACTGAAGTACTCCTGCCTGTCCTCAAGGACGTCCGTGCCAAGAGCATACTCACCCCCGACGGACGGAGGACAGACAGATTCAGACTCAGCAACAAGACTAGCAGCGAAGCGTAGTCGAGACGACAAGCAGCAGCAAAGTCGACCAGCTCAGCAACTAAGGCAGACGCAGCAGTGGACTCAAACGAAGGGTCAGTGACAACAGTGGCTAACAGACGCATGACAGTAGGGTGAGCAGCACGAACCAGGTCAGACCAGGTCCGAAATGTCAGGCAGAGAAGATGAGGAGGAGACGGTAGGGGAACGCGCAGAGGAACAGAGGAAGGACGAAGTGCCATAGTGTGCGTGCCGGGGACAGGAGGAGGACGCTCACGAGGAACACGACGACCAGTGCAACTAGCGCGAACAGGCAAGGCAGGACGAGACGCAGGCTCACGACGCTCAGTAAGTATTTTTGTCTGCACAGTGTAAGGAGAGGGAGCAGGAAGTGGGGAGCCTGGCTGTAACAGGAGACCAGTAGAAGACGGGAGACTAAGAACCTGGCGAAGCACCGAGTCAGGCGGCGGCAGAGATGACGGTGAAGGTGGAGCGAAGAACAATCGCGGCGGTGCAGTACCACCAGGACCAGCTCCTCCAGCACCAGCACCTCCAGGGTCTCCAGCAGCTCCAGAAACGCCAGCTCCAGCACCTCCAGCAGCTCTAGAACCTCCAGCTCCAGTACCTCTAGCAGCTCCAGAAACTGCAGCACCACCAGCTCCGGCAGCTCCAGCACCCGAAGTGCGAGCACCTCCGGGACCAGCAGCGCTCGTACCACCAGCACCTCCAGAACCAGCAGCACCACCAGCTCCAGCAGCTGCAGTCCCTCCAGAACCAGCAGCTCCAGCTCCTCCAGGAACCACCAGCTCCAGGGCCTCCAGCACCAGCAGCACCGCCACCGCCCCCAGCTCCAGCACGTCCAGGACGAATGCCTCCGGGACCAGCAGTGCCAGGTTGAGAGCGGGTGCGCGTAGCGTACCACTCACGCAGCTCCTGTGGCGAGAGAGGCTCCTGCAGAGTAGTCGCAGTGACCCTAGGCTCAGCACCCCCAGACGCAGCACCCCCAGGCGCAGCACGCACGCTCAGGCTCAACTCGCCCAGGCTCCGCACGTGCAGGCTCAGCACCCCCAAGGACAGCACCCTCAGACTCAGGACCCCCAGGCTCAGCACCCCCAGGCTTAGCACCCCCAGGCTCCGCACCCCAAGGCTCAGTTTTTAGGCTCAGCACCCCCAGGCTCAGCAACCCCAGGCTCCGCACCCCCAGGCTCAGCATCCCCATGTCAACGGGAGTTGGATGTTGGCCCCGTCCTCGCTTGGGCGGAGCCGACTTCGTGGTCGGGTGTAGGGTGCAGCCGACCTGCAGCAGTGGGCGAGTTGGTCGACGAGGTTGGTCGACCTGCACGGGGAGCCACTGCATGGGCGCCGACTTCGGGAGGGCGCCAACTTCGGGTGGTCGACCTAGGAAGTCGACCAGACCTTTTGGTTGACCTGGGACGTCGACCAGCCCTTCTGGTCGACCTAGGAAGTCGACCAGACCTTCTGGTCGACCAGACCTTCTGGTCGACCTGGTAAGTCGACCAGACCCTCTGGTCGACCAGGAGTGACGTCGACTTGGAGCTGGTCGACCAGGGGGGGGAGGTCGACTGGGTGTGGCCGTCGACTTGGGAGGTCGACCGGCATGCACCAGAGGCAGTGGTCGACCTAGGAGGTCGACCGGAAGTAGTCGTCGACCTGGGTGGTCGACGGGCACGCACTGGAGCCTCTGGTCGACCTGATTGCCCAATCGACCAAGTTACCTGGGTGACGAGGTGCTGCGAAGGCTTGCGAAGGTCGCCCAGGTGGTTTTGGCGAGGACGACCTCGGTGATGGTATCCCGAGGTCGACGTGGTGCATCAGATGCAGTCGTCAGCACGAGGTGGACTTGGTGTGTGCGCTGTGCAGGTGACGAAGCAGTGCACGCCAATCATCTACGAGCACCTGCGAAGCGGGTGCGATGCTGGACTGTAGGAGCAACGCTGGCACGCCGTCGACTTGCGCTGTTGTCACGCCGTCGACCTGCAGCGTTGGCAAGCCGCGTCCCTGCACTGCTGGAGCGCGGTCGACCAAGTCGTGCTGGCACGCGGTCGACCGTGCTGCGCTGGCAGTCGACCTGCTTGCATCCTAGCTCTGATATAGTCTTGCCTAGCCAACTTCATTGTATCATTGTTGTCAACTTTCTCTAGTGAAACTCTTGCCAAATTGCCTTGTGAACTAGCAAGCAGTGTGTGCACTAGGAAAACGACTAAGGACCGAGGAACGCAGAGATTACACGAGCATCCGTGCCTAGCCCGCAGCCTAGCTCCCGTTGTAGTAGTTATCTCCGCACCCCAGGCTCAGCACCCCCAGATGCAGCACCCCGAGCAGGACCACCCCCAGCAGCACCTGAGTCACCAGTGACCTCGACAGGCTCAGCCAAGGGAGTTGGGTCTACCTGAGACACACCTCAAGGAGCAGGACCCTGAGGGGGAAGGGGGTCTACCGGAGGGGGACCTGGAGCAAGGAAGAGCGACAAGGGGGGGGGGGGGAGAGGGGCAGTGCGGTAGGGAAAGAGACGGTAAAAGGGAACCGACTCGTCAAACGTGACGTCCTGAGAGGGGAAGACACGGCGCGAGGTGGGGTGGTAAAACTGCCAGCCAGACGCGTCAGGGGGAAAGCCAAGGAAGACGCAGGGAACGGCGTGAGAGAAGAGCTTGTCCGCGGTGGTATCGCGGACAAAGGCACGAGAGCCCCAGACCTGGAAACGCGACGCATCGCCAAGGGTTTTGGGTTGAGACCCGGAAACGGGCTTGTCCAACGCAGTGTCGGCGAGGTATCTGGCAAGGAGACATGGGACCAGAGGTTGAGCTGATGCGCAGCGTACCAGACCGCAAACGGCCATAGAAAATGGGGAGCAGCCGCATGGATCATGGAGGTACGAGCGATCTCCATGACTAAGCCAATGCGGTGCTCAGCAACCCCATTCTGCTGCGGGGAGGCCGGAAGCGTGAACGACTGGAGGATGCCCTCCCCCTGACAGAAGGCCCGCAAGAGGTTGGAGGAGAACTCACCACCTCTGTCAGAGTGCAGACGCAGGACAGGAAGGTCCGAGCGGAACCGCTTGCTGAGCTGGAGACGGATTGCGCGGATCCAAGGAATCAAGACATCAGGGACCTCACCGTTGCTGTGCAAGGGGAAGACCGTAGTGTAATGCGAGTAGTTGTCAACAACCAGCAGGAAGTACCGCTCACCGCCCTGTCCACGGACGCGGGCTGGGCCCCACACGTCCATGTGGAGAGTATGAAGGGGAGCCTCTGTTGGGGGAAACGAGGAGTGAGGAGCGGCGCGCTGCCACCCCTCGACGCAAGGAAGGCAGGGGAGCGCGAGAGGCAGGACAGAGACCTGGGAAGACCAGAGACAAGGAGGCGGGTGTGCGTGCCACGGAGGCATGGCAGGGAGGGGTGACCAAGGCGATGGTGCCACAGGAGAGTCTAGTGCGAGAGGTGGCGACACGAGCAAGGGGCTGGTGCCTGACCTGAAGTGGACAACTGACCAGACGCAGCTACCTGGGGAGGCTCAGTAGTCAGTGTGTACAGGCTCGACCCTGGCCGACGGGTGAACGTGGCCAGGTGACGGCCAGTCCGAGAGCACGTACAGATCGCCACACGCTGCCGTCCAGGGGTGAAGGTATCAACCCCCGCATCCTGAATAGCAGCGGTTCTCACCAAGTTCGTCGAGAATGAGGGGAGACGGAGACTTGACAGTGAGCCGGACGGAACCGCCGGACACGGGAGCACAGCGTGGAATGTGCAAGCACCAGGCCTCCCGAGGGGTCAGTCAGGGAAACTGTAACGGGTCTAGTGAGTGGCGTGAGTGTGGTACTGTCGCGAAAGAAGCAGCGAGAAGCACCTGAGTCATATGTTAAAGTGTGCAAGGCCTCAGCAGGCGCAGTACCAGAGAGAGCAGACTCACTAGCACCTAGAGCAGCAGCCTCTATACCTGGGTCGGGCGGCACACACAGGTAACAGTCACCCTCAGTACCAGCAGTCAAAGCATACATGGCAGTGAGGATAGCGTCATAGTCTAGAGCAAATATATCCACTCTATCTCGAAGCAGCTCTAGCCAGCGGGGTAACTCAGCCTCGTCGCCAAACTGTACTTGCCAAGCGTCACTCAGACGGGAGAAGCAGCGGGACTGTGTGTGGCTAAGTGTACCGCAGGTCTGACCAGCCCGAACACTTGTGCGAATGACGTACTGGCAGCGAACAATACTCAAAGTCCTCCCACTCTGAGCGTACCACCCACGAAGCTGCTGGGGAGTAAGAGTCTCGCGCGGCCGCCACTGCTGCTGCATCTGGCCACCGCCAGAAACTCCGCACCGAACAGCTCCACAGTGACTGCTACTACGGCCGCCACCACTCCCACTGCTGCCACCACCGCCGTCACCACTCCCACCGCTACTACGAAGTGAAGTCATAGCGGGCAAGCAAGGAGGCGCGCGACCAGTAGGGCAGTACGGAGGGAAGGCAGTAGCACGAGCAGCAGCAGCAGCAGTAAGAGCAGCAGAGCGGCTCGGTGAGGCGCTGGTTAGTCTGGGCTCCAGCAGGGGATAGGGCTTGTTGTCGGGTTTGTGGTTCGGTCCGGGGGTTCGGTAAGGAGTGGAGCACGGTGCAGGTGCAATGTTGAAGCGTTCGCCAAGCTCCTTTGCATACTTAGCCGCTGAGAGGTGAATGGCTTCTGGTGCGTAGGAGATATTGAGTCCTAAGAACTGCTTCACTTCGTAGTTGCAGGTAATGTTGATGCGCCCCGCCAAATTCTTTTCGTATTGCTCGAGCAGCTCGTTACTCGGCCCTGTGTTGAGTAAATCGTCGACGTAGATGGTGAGCAGAATGTAATCCCCACGGAAATCTCGGCGATACATCCCAGGGTCATGACGCATTTGCTTGAAACCTATCTCGAGCAGGTTGTTGTGCAGGTACTGCTGCCAGAGCCTTGGCGCCTGCTTGATTCCGTAAAGTGACTTTGGTAGCTTACATACGCGCGAATCTTCTTCGCAATATGTGTGTGGCTGCTCCACGTAGATTACAACATCTACTAACGCGTACAGGAACGCGTTTTTTCACGTCGATTTGGCGCACCGGCAGATGCCCTGCAGCAACAATGACGAGCAGGATTCTCACAGAAGTGTGACGACTGACCGTCGCAAATGTTTGGTCAAAGTTGATCCCGTGCCTCTGGCCGTAGCTGCGCACGACCCAACGCGCCTTAAATCGTTCAATCGTGCCGTCCGCTGCGGTTTTCACATGGAAGACCTATTTTCCAGAGAGGATTCTGGCTCCTTTGATTGCGGTGGTGTCGACGAGTACCCAGGTGTCGCGGGACAGCGCCTTAATTTCCGCATCCATCGCCTCGCGCCATTCCTTGCTGTGTGGTCCCGTGAGGGCTCAGCGCGGATTTTTCAGCTTGATGACCCGAATGAAGTCCAAGGAGCTGCAGATTAAAGACGGTACTATCGTGGCGATGCTGTGAGATGACATCCTGCACGTCGTCATCATCACTCTCTGGTTCGGGTGATGCTGGTGGTACTGTGCTGCCGCTTCCTCTTGCTCCGCCGATTCCTCCTCTAGGGAAATTGTCGTCGTCGTCGCTGCTGTGGCGATCACCTCTTGTGAACTTGCCTCTGGTGTCCTACTCCAGGATTTCTGCAGCCGCTTCATCCTCAGGTGTTGCGAAGCTGTGCCCGTCATTCGCGTAGACGCGGTCTGCGTTCGTCCGCTCGTAATCGCGAAATTGCTCAAAGAAGAGCCGCTCGTAGAAGATGACGTCACGCGCGTGGGTGGTCTTCTCGCTGAGCAGGTCTAAGATGATCCATGTCTTAAGCTCGTGGCTAGTGCCAAGGTGGATTCCCCAGCGTGCGCGGCTTGTGAATTTCCCGATGGTTGACGTCAGCGGGCGGTACTGCACCTTACACCCTCACACGCGGAGCATGGATGTGTCCCCCTTCGTTCCCGTCCACTTCAGATACGGCGACAGATTGCCAGTGATGGCGGTAGCTGACAGCAGGTTGTGCACTCTCATGGCGTGGTGCATCGCGTAGGTCCAGTAGATCGGCGGCAGCTTTGACTGCTTCATCAGCGCCCGCAATTTTGTCATGAGTGTGCGGTTCGTGCGCTCCGCTACGTCTTGCTACTGATGAGGAAGGGAATTGTGGTGTTCGATTCCATTTTGCGCCAAGTAGTCCTGTAGTTCCTTAGTTGATTTTGCAATGCCCCACGTTAAGGAAATCGCTGTACACCTTGTACAGCTTTGGGTAGCGGTTGGTTCTTGGTTCGAGCAGCGGGAATGGTTGGTGAGTTAGTGCAGCTTCAGGGTAGACGGTGCAGTTGCGCGGCTGCGACGTGCCTCTCACTTCGGTGCTATCAGGGCGCAAGAGTGCGCCAGATGCGAAGACTTCTACATCAATGCAATTTTGTAGCGTTGCGTGCGAGCGATGTCCGAGGCGCTGATGCCACAGGTCAACGCTGGCGCGGAATCCGGAGGTGCGCATGTAGCGCGTGCGCACTGTCTTTGGGTCTTCTTCTGGGTTGGCACAGGTTCTGCTGCTGCTTCTTCGGCTTCCACTTCTTCATCACTCGCTGTTATCTGCATTAGTGCCAAGAATTCTCTGTCGAGGATTACGGAGAAGGGGATGTTAGTCCCAGGGATGTTTCTAGGGACGAAAGCTGGTTCGCGCGGCTCGTGAGCAGGTCAGTAGACGGTGCGGCACGGAGTTGACGGTTCGTTGCCCCAGTCGATGGTGTCCAAGGGTCGCGGTGCGGCTGGATGTCAGGTGAGGGTAGCGTAGGTGCAGGGCGGCGCGGGGGATGACCAAGGGGAACAATTGAAGGCTCTGGTTTCCCAATTTCCGTCGGAAGTGCCCAATCCGCTGGCTTCACCGCCAGATGCAGCGTCCCAGCCGCCACTAGCGTTAGCCCAGGTGCCGCTAGCGTTTCCCCATCCGCCAGTGTCGCTTGTTCCCCATCCGCCAGCGCTTCCCCACCCCCCTTCATTGGAGGCGCTTTCTTCTTCTTCGGCGCCCCATGCGCCGCATGCGAATGTGCTGCGTGTCTTCCCAATGCTTTGTTGGCGAAGCTCCTCTGCTTCTCCGCGTGCCATTTCCTCTTCTTGCTCCACGATAAGCTTCTTCGTAGAGTTGCGACGATGGGAGTAGGTCTCCAACTTCTCTTTTGTGTAAGGTCGCGGTTTGCCGTGCGCATCGACGGTGCCGACACCGGTGCCATGCAGCATGCCTTGAAGGTGTTGAGATGTTGGTCCGGTAAGGGGATGCTCCTTCGTTCCAAATACACCGAGCATTGAGATTTCGAGCTCCAAGTTCGACATGCCTGTTTCAGGCGGCGCGTGTCGCTCAGCTTCGAAGATGGCGGCGAGGCAACGGCCAGCAATCGCGCTGGTTGAAGTGGTGGACGTGTGGCAGTCCTTGCAGATGCCGTTTGGGTCAGGGTCATGCAGCGCCAGCTCGCGTGGGTGAGGGTGATGCTTCCAATCCATGCGGTGGAACGAGATCAATCAGCTCGTTCGAATCGCCGCTGCAGTCGGGAATGTCGAAATCAAGAATCGTTTTTAGAGTGTGCTCGTCCGATCTCCCTGCGTGATGTGGTCGGGGATGCGGAGTGCAGCAGGATGTCGCGCGTGTCATGATCCATGTTGAGTTCGACGCCGCAATCCAAAAGTTGAGCGGCGGAAAGTAAGTCGAAGCGCAAGTTCTGGACAATTAGCACATCGTCGAGTGTGATGTGCGTGCGACTTCCCGGTGCCTTGAGCATGACGACGCCTTGTGCGTTTGCGCGCAGGGGAGTGTTGTTTGCCACGGTGACATAGGTGATTGTGGGAGTTGGGACGACATTGGAGACAAAACGCTCGGAGCCCACCATGTGCTGGCTGTAGCAGCTGTCCAGGTACCAGGTGTTGTAGCGCTTGTTGTCGTCACGTGCGAGCAGCGCCAGACGCGGCGTGACGATATGCGGAGTGTCAAAATTGAGAAACTGCTCGTGCGATCCAATTGATCGGTGCTGCCAGCGAATCAGGTACGTGCGGGGGGCTTTCAAGCAGCAGAACTGGGAGGTTTTAGTCCCGGTTGTCGTCGTTGCTGGAATCGTGGCGTATGCTGGTCGCTGCTGATCCATGTCCCTCTGTTCGACGATTAGGGAGGTGCATAGGGCGGCTTCCGAGTTTACCCCCTGCTATCGGAGAAGCGCCTTGCAGGGCCGCCACTCTGGGCCGAGCCCTTGGGGCACAATATTCACAAAAAATTCCCCTGAAATCGTGCTCCCCAGTTTCGCGATTTGATCGCGTAAGCTCCGACAGCGGTTGATGTAGCTGTTGGCTTTCTCCCCTGGGGCCATTTTTGTCTCCAGGGTTGCTGAAGTAGGTGGCTCGACGAAACCGAGTTTTTCGGTTGGTAGGTGGCACGCCGTTCAGGTGGCGCCAAGCGTCGAGGGCTGGAGCAGGAGATGTCTTGTACGAGCGAATGCTTAACTGCTCTGCCGGTGACATGTTCCGGAAAAGAACGCTGTACGCCATCAGGGACTCATTGTAATAGTACGCCCTCGCTTCAGCGGTATCTTAACTCCCGTCGAAATAGTGGAATATCTGCGTGTTCTACAGTAGAAGCTCTAGCTTGAAGCTCTACGTATACTTGTCGTTATTTTTGATATACTCAAAAACCTTGATTGCGCAGAGAGAATTGCTTCTTCGCTGGGACGGAGAGTCCTGGGAGTTGAGCCATTTGTGTTGAGAGAGAAAGTGTGCGGGGCGGTGTTCTGGTCATTCAAGGCCGGTTGAGAGGGTTGGGAAGATGTTCCCGCGTCGCCATTCCGCAATGTTTGGAACCCTTGTTCCAAGCTAGTGGGTCGTTGAAGCAGTTGTGCAAGGACGTGGGTTCCAATTGTCGTCGTTTCCTCGTTTGTCGGAGCCTGGTTGGACTGCGCTTCAGCGGTCAGATTTGTCTGGCCACCAGATCCTCCGGCCATCCTTACACGCGATCGTGTGCCGGACGCCACCTTTCGTTCGCTGAAGTTTTCGGAGTTAGCGGCGCGAAGGATTCCCGAGTCGCTCCCATACCATGTTACAATCAGAACTTGATCGATCCTAGGATCACCTCGGAAAGGTTCGCGCACAGTTGATTGGTAGTGGTGGGCCCTTGACCTCGAATAAGATTGAATGTAAAATGATCGAGATCATTAAAAAAAAGCAAATACAGGCATATAAATAAGAGTATAGGTGGAATACGAAACGACCTAACTAGCCATGTACTCTAAGGGGTACATTCTCTTATTTAAATTCAAGCCCAACCGTGCGGCGCGTAGAGTTACAAAACTGCTCCCGCCAATTCCCTCGCTCCTGCAGCTGCCTGATGCTTTCTGCAATGACGGTCCATATGTTTTGTAACCGTGCGACTCTTCGTGTCGTTCTGTCTTTTCGCATTCAGCCTCGATACTGCGTGCTTCGCTTGGTACGGTTTAGTGTACAATCTCATTTCACTATTCGTAACACGTGCTAGTTGCAAAATTTGCAGCTTCATCACACGTGAGTAGAAGAACACACGATAAATGCGCACATGGAAATTCGATTACGAGGTCGACCCGAGTTTTCCGAAACATTCCCCATAAGACGAGAGGCTCACAAAAAACCCCCTAACAACGTTCAGCAAGCCGGTTGATGCTTGTGATGCAATCTGTATCCTTCTCTAAATATTTTACTTGTTTTTTATACCAAAGCAACCGTGAGAGTACTTACAAACGGTGGATGTGGGTTGTTTGCTACATCGAATTCGGCAAAATGTGTCAGAAATAACTGAGCAGGAATGGAATGAACTAGCACAGAGTTTGGTACAAGTAGGAAACCCTAACTTTGAGTACCCCCTAAGGTGTAACCCACTACAGCCTACATAATATAAACATGCAATGTTTGACACACCCCCATAGGCGCAGTGGGAGACAACCACAGGGTCACAAGACCAGTCAAAGCAAAGCAAAGCAAGCTCAGGGTGGATCTCAAGGATTCCACACAAATTCCGAGCACAAGCAAGCGGTCACAAGACCAGTTCACATGCAGGTTTATAACAAAGCAAGAGATACAGTGATCACAACCTAGCAAAAGTAAACAAGTAGGCATATATATATAGTGATCACAGTACAAGCAAGGTCAAGAGGTAAGCAAGTGAGGCCCAGTAGGTACAAGGCCTAGCAGCGTGCAAAAGCGCTGATGGTCACAAGGCTGAAGCGCCTTGGTGAACACATCAGCAGTGTTGGCCTCCGTGGCCACGTAACGCAGACAAAGCTGACCACGCTGCTGCAGCTCTCGAGCAAGGAAGTACCGCAGAGCGATGTGCTTCGTTCTGTGCTCCAGTCTGTGCTCCTCACACAAGGCAATGGCAGCCTTGTTGTCGACGTACAGCACTGGAGGAGAACGAGGCCGCTCTCCGAGGTCGGTCAGCAGGTAGGTCAGCCAGCGTAGCTCCTGAGCAGCCATGGCTGTGGCGTAGATCTCAGCCTCACAACTGGAGCTGAGAACAGAAGAAGAGCGAGTAGAACGCCAAGAAACTGAGCCAGAGCCAAGGCTGAAGGTGTAACCCTGGGACGACCGCTGAGTAGCCTGGTCGTCTGCCCAAGAAGCGTCTGAGTGCCCTGTGAGAACAACCCGGTCTCGCCCTCCAAGCACAAGCCCCATGCCCGACGTACTGCACAAGTAGCGCAACACCCTCTTAGCAGCATCCATGTGCTCCTTCCGGTGACGGCCAGGAGCGACATAGCGTGCTAGGATGCTAAGAGGGTATGCAAGGTCAGGTCGAGTGCAGGTCATCAGGTACATGAGGCAGCCCACAAGCTCTGGATACGGGCCACTCGGCTCTACGGACTCATCCGAAGGCAGAGCTGAGAGCGAGTGACTGGTAGGCAGAGGAGTGGACTGAGGCGAGGAGTACGTGAAGCGGAAGCGCTGGAGAACCTGCTGCACCATGTGTGACTGAGTCAGGGTGATGGTGCGCCGTGCTCTGTCCCGGGTGATCCGCAAGCCAAGATAGCTCGTCAGCTCACCCAGGTCTGTGCACGTGTGTCTCCTCTGCAGCTCCGACTTCACGTGAGCGAGTGCCGCGGTGTCAACAGTGGCAAAGACCAAGTCGTCGACGTACACGAGGATGTAGAACGGCGGCAGCGAGGTGTCGGTGCGTAGAAACAGTGACGGGTCAGCAGTAGAGGGAGCGAACCCAAGAGCCGCAAGTGTCGTCCTCAGTGTGTCGTGCCACTCACGTGGCGCCTGGCGGAGACCGTAGACCGGCCGCTGAAGCCTCCACTGGGTGCCAGGAGGAACTGACCCAGTGAAGCCAGGGGGGCGGCGCAGCCAGATCTCCTCGTGCAGGCTGCCCTGCAAGAAAGCAGTGCTTTAGTCAAAAGAGTGAAGCTCGTAGTCGCGGTGAGCGGCTATGTGCAGCAGCACCCGAAGAGTAGTCATCTTCGGGGTGGGGGAGAAGGTCTGAAAGAAGTCTACTCCCTCTCGCTGACTGAAGCCTCGAGCCACGTAGCGCGCCTTGAAGACAGGTGGAGAACCCGGCGGCCGCTTCACCCTGAAAATCCACATGCCACTGACGATGTTCGCCCCAGGAGGGGGAACCTCGTCTACGTAGGTGCCTGTGGACTTCCAGGAGGCCATCTCTGCGTCTATGGCTGTCTGCCACTGAGAGGAGTAGGGACCCGCCATCGCCTCAGCGTAAGAGCGTGGGGTCGGGATGTCTGGTGCATCCGGGTCTCCCTCAGGGGCAACTAGCAAGGACACGAGACGGGGCAAAGCAGCAGCAAGGCAGTGGAACTCCTCCTGTCTGTCCTCAAGGACGTCCGTGCCGAGGGCACACTCACCCCCGACGGACGGAGGACAGGCAGACGCAGACTCAGACCTAGCGACAAGGCTGGCAGCGTAGTCTAGGCGACAGCGAGCAGCAAAGTCAACCAACTCAGCGACCAGAGCAGACGCAGCAGAGGACTCAAAGGTCGGGTCAGTGACAACTGTAGCGAGGAGACGCGTAACAGTGGGACTGGCAGCACGACGGGAGTCAGACTCCGGGTCAGGAAGAGTAGGAAGAGAGGACGCAGGAGGAGACGGCAGCGGGACACGCTGCGGAGCAGTGGAGGGACGCAGAGTCATGTAGTGAGTGCCAGGGACAGGAGGAGGACGCTCACGTGGGACACGACGACCAGTGCGAGCAGTACGAACAGGCGACGCAGGACGAGACTCAGGCTCACGACGCTCTGTAAGACCTCCTGTGGGACCAGCGTAAGGGGAGGGAGCAGGGAGAGGCGAGGCAGGCGGTAACTGTGACTGCGGCTGGACAGGCAGAGGACACTCGACGGAGGGAGGAGGACTAGGAGGAGGAGCCTGACCAAGAACCTGCTGAAGGAGCGGTACGAAGTACGGTCGCGGCCGCGTAGCGTCTCCAGAAGCAGCAGGGACACCAGTGGCAGCCCCAACGCCCGAGTCCTCAGTACCAGCAGCAGCTCCAACGCCCGGGTCCTCAGCACCAGCAGCAGCACCACCGGTCGGGTCCTCAGCACCAGCAGCAGCTCCAACGCCCGGGTCCTCAGCACCAGCAGCACGGCCACTGGTCAGGTCCTCAGCACCAGCAGCAGCGCCACCGGTCGGGTCCTCAGCACCAGTAGCAGCTCCAACGCCCGGGTCCTCAGCACCAGCAGCAGCTCCAGCCCCCGGGTCCTCAGCACCAGCAGCAGCTCCAACGCCCGGGTCCTCAGCACCAGCAGCAGCTCCAGCCCCCGGGTCCTCAGCACCAGCAGCAGCTCCAGCGTCCGGGTCCTCAGCACCAGCAACAACACCACCGCTCGGGTCCGCAGCACCAGGAGCACCACTACGAAGACTGCAGCGCCGCGTGTACCACTCGCGGATCACCTGAATGGGGGGGAGCTCCTGGGTAGGAGGGGAAGTACCGGGACGAGCTCCAGAAGCACCTCTCCGGAGGCGGCAGTACTCGAGGTACCTCTCCTGCAGCTGCTGGGAGGAGAGGGCTCCTCCAGGTGTAGTACGCGCAGGCTCAGCACCCGAAGACTCAGCACCCCCAGACTCAGCACCCCCAGACTCAGCACCTCCAGGCTCCGCACCTCCAGGCTCCGCACCTCCAGGCTCAGCACCCCCAGGCTCCGCACCTCCAGGCTCAGCACCCCCAGGCTCCGCACCCCCAGACTCAGCACCCCCAGACTCAGCACCCCCAGGCTCAGCACCCCCAGACGCAGGACGCGAGTCAACAGCTACCTCGACAGGCTCACCCGGGTCTACCTGGGACACACCTGAGGGAGCGGCACCCTGAGGGGGGAGGGGGTCTGGTACCTCAGCACCTGGAGCGAGGAAGAGAGGCGGGGGGGGGAGCGGGGCAGTGCGGTAGGGGAAGAGGCGGTAGAAGGGGACGGACTCGTCAAAAGTGACGTCCTGAGAGGCCAGAACCCGGCGCGAGGTGACGTGGTAAAACTGCCATCCAGGCGCGTCGGGAACAAAGCCAAGAAAGACACAGGGAACAGCGCGACGCGAGAGCTTGTCCGCGGACGTGTCGCGGACAAAAGCTCGAGATCCCCAGACCCGGAAACGCGACGCATCGCCAACCTCTCCCGTCCACCGAAGAGTCGGGGAAGTCTCCGGCAAGGAGACACGGGGCCAGAGGTTGAGCTGATGCGCTGCGTACCGGACCGCAAACGGCCACAGAAAGTGGGGAGCAGCCGCATGGGTCAGGGAGGTACGAGCGACCTCCATGACCAAGCCAATGCGGCGCTCAGCGACCCCATTCTGCTGTGGAGAGGCCGGAAGCGTGTACGACTGCTCAATGCCGTGCTCAGCACAGTAGGCTGCCAAGAGGTCGGAGGCAAACTCACCACCTCTGTCAGAGTGCAAGCGCAGGACAGGAAAGTCCGAGTGAAAGCGCTCGCCTAGCTGGAGACGGGCTCGGCTGATCCAGGGGATCAAAACACCAGGGACGTCACCCTTGGCGCGCAAGGGGAAGACCGTGGTGTAGCGCGAGTAGTCGTCAACAACTATCAGGAAGTATCTCTCCTGACCCTGACCACGGACGCGGGCTGGGCCCCACACGTCCATGTGGAGCGTCTGCAGGGGAGCGGTCGTCGGGGGAAAGGAGGAGGAGTGAGGAGCGGCGCGCTGCCGCCCCTCGACACAGGGAATGCAGTCAGGAGCAGGGGAGTCAGGAAGGGGAGGGAGCACCCTGGGAAGACCAGCAACAAGGTCTCGTTTGTGCATGGCCCGAAGGCGCTGTACAGACGGGTGACCAAGGCGGTGGTGCCAGAGGACGGTGTCGTTCGCCAGAGAGCGACACGAGCAGGGGGCGGACAGCTGACCTGACGCTGACGCAGACGCAGCTACCTGAGGGGACTCAGTGGTCAGTGTGTACAGGTCAGACCCCGGCTCTCGAGTGAAAGTAGCTAGGTGGCGGCCCGTCCGAGCACACGTGCAGTGAGTCACACGCTCGTAGGCAGGGGTGAACTGGTGAACACCCCCGTCCTGGAGCGCACTACCTGCCACCAAGTTCGTGGAGAACGAGGGGAGGTAGAGACCTGAGAGCGTGCCGGACGGAACCGCTGGACACGGAAGGGTGGTGGAGGAGGTCGCAAGGACCGGACCCCCAGAGGGGTCAGCAAGAGAGACAGCAACCGGCCGAGCTAGAGGCTCAAGGACAGTGCGGTCACGAAAGAAAGAGCGAGAAGCACCTGAGTCCAGTGTGAAGGTGTGCAGTGCTGCAGTCGACTCAGTACCAGGGGGCACAGACGCACAAGCACCTAGAGCAGCAGCTGCAGTAGTACCTGTGGAAGCAGACACACTAGCACCTAGAGCAGCAGCGGGGCTGGCCTGAATGCCCGGGTCGGGCGGAACACGCAAGTACTGAGCACCCTCTCCACTAATAGACATCGCATACATGGCAGTGAGAATAGCATCAAAGTCTAGTGCCCAAATATCAACACCCTTCCTGAGCAGCTCAGCCCAGCGCGGCAGCTCACCCCCACCAGGAAACTGGGTGCGCCACGCATCGTTGAGGCGGGCGAAGCAGCGCTCCGTCTGGTGCGGCCCCCCACACGTCTGGCCAGTGCGGTCACCTGTACGAATAACGTACTGGCAGGTGACGCTGCGCCGCGCATACCACTCACGGGCGGCCTGAAGGGTCGGGGCAGGCTGCTGACTCTGACCGCCCCCCGGGCCTCCACGACCACCACCCCCTCCGCCTCCGCCCCGGCCACCTCCACCCCTGCCGCTGCCACGACCACCTCCGCCTCCGCTGCCACCTCCGCCCCTGTCACCACTCCCAACGCCGCTGTCACCTCCACCACTGCCGCCACTAGCCTCTCCAGTCGCACCTCCACCGCCACCACCTCCACCCCCGCCTCCTCCGCCACCACCCCCACTCCTGCCACTCCTGCCCCTGCGTCGTCCGCCTGAAGCAGACGCAGCCCCGACCTTCTCAGCACCAAGGAGGTCGACAGCAGCAGCAGAGGCGACAGAGGGGAGGAGGGGGGAAGGGGAGCACCCCTCAAAGAAGGGGCCGCGGGGGTCGCCACGAGAGGTGCCTACAGCGACGATACTAGTCTCGGCTGCAAGCAGTTCCTTCTCGAGGAGGTCTACGGTGAGCTCAGTGGGGGAGCGAGAGAGGAACTGGTCCCTGACAGGGCGCAGAGAGTCAGGGAGGCGGGTGACAACGTGGTAGAGAGTGATCCAGAGCGGGGGGGGGTTGCTAGCGAGGAACTCGTCAGGCATGGCAGCGCGAAAGCGAGCCTCACTAGTCTTAAGGTGGGTGATGAGGTCTGCGACAGTGTGAAAGGAGGCTAGGTCGGGGAACAGGTAGGGGAGAGTGAGGCGGCCTAGCGTGGCAGAAGCGGGTGAGGAGTAGCGGGCCACTACAGCCGTGTAGAGGTCCTTAGCAGTCTTGCACTGGCCGAAGTGCTCGCGCTCATCTAGCGGCAGGGAGTTGCGAATAGCAAAGCGAGCGTGCGCGTCACGGGTCTGCCACTGTGAGCGCTCAGCTGGGGGGGCAGTAGCGAGTGGGGCGGTCGCATGGCCGAGAGCGTGGTCGTACAGTGTAATATCTTCCTTGGCAGTGAGCTGTAGGAAAAGGTGCAGGTCATCTAGCCAGGTTTCGAATTTGACCGGACGGCCCTCGGCATCGAAAGCTAGAACAGGAGGACTAGCCATAGCGACAGCGGCAGTAGTAGAAGCAGTAAAGTCACTGAAAAGGCGTGCGCAGGGTCAGCGGGGCCGGTGGGGCCTACGGACTGTAGTGGCGCACAAGCAGCAGTAGCAGGAAGTGTAGTAGTAGGATCTGCAGTGGTGCACAGGCGCAGCAGGCGGCAGCGAGAGCCGGCGCAGCAGGGGCGGGCTCAGCAGCGGTGATACGCGGGCGGCGGCGGGCGCAGCAGCGGCGGTGCGCGGGCGGCGGCGGGCGCAGCAGCGGCGGTGCGCGGGCGGCGGCGGGCTCAGCAGCAGCGGTGCGCGGGCGGCTGCGGGCTCAGTAGCGCCGGGCCGGGAGCAGGCAGCGCGCGGGCCGTGCGGGCCGTATGTGAGCTGCGCGGGCAGCGTGCGGGCCGGCGGCGGTCAGCGCAAGAGCCGCGCAGGCTCAGCGCGGGCTGCGCGGGCTGCTCGCGGGCTGCGTAAGCGGGTCGCGGGCGGCTCGCGGGGGTTCGCGGGCAGGTCGCGGGCTGCTCGCGGGCAGTTCGCGGGCTGTGCGCGGGCTGCGCGGGCTGGTCGCGGGCTGCGCAGGCGGTTCGCGGGCTGTGCGTGGGCGGTTCGCGGGCTGTGAGCGCGGCGCGCTGTGCGGTTCGCGGGCGGCGTGACGGGGCCGATCGGGGCGCTAAGGGGCGACGCGACGGGGGCCGTGAGAGGCCGCTAGGAAAAAAAATTCGAAGGGGGCCGCAGGGCCGCTAGATCGTGCTAGATCGACGGGGCCAGCGGGGCCGGAAACAAGCGAAGGTAAGCAGGTAGGTAAGTCGGTGGGCCCTAAGAACAGTCCTAGCGAAGGACCTGCTCTGAAACCATGTCAGAAATAACTGAGCAGGAATGGAATGAACTAGCACAGAGTTTGGTACAAGTAGGAAACCCTAACTTTGAGTACCCCCTAAGGTGTAACCCACTACAGCCTACATAATATAAACATGCAATGTTTGACAAAATGGGGAGTATTGAGGTTCCTGTATAGTTCACACACCCCGGATATAACACCCGCTGATGCTTTATTTTGATGCTTTATTTTACTACAACACTTTTACAGTAGGTAATAACTACCAACTAAGCATGTATTGTAAATTTCACCTGCCATTGCTGACTTGGTAATTCGCATGTAATGATTAGATAAACATTCATGCGTGAACATTCCATTATGGGTTAGTAGTCAGGTACTTCATATTCAGTTGTTGTATTCTATTATCTACAATCCAAGTTAATTTTTGTGTGCAAACTCTGGCCTTCCAACACTTCAATAAGAATATTCTCAATGAATGACCAAGTAATGTGCCTATGCATACACCATGAAGTAGAGCTCCCCAACAGAGCAGAATTTTTTTGCAACGATCACTCTCACTTGTCGAACCAACTCCGCTTACTACTCAAGATCTCCTCTAGGTGATAAAGCAATCTTGTGTGTTGAAAAGGGAATAATTTCTCATCAACTTGCATGAGTTTTGAATGGTGTACACCCAATAACAACAACTCGATTTACCGTAGTTCGCAATGACAAGAGGTGCAAATTGGTTTATGTTTTGTTGGATTCTATCTTTGCGCTTTTATTGTCACATGTTCCTGTAGAAATTACTTGATTGAAGGCACAACAACTGATGGTGGGGTGATTGATGGCGGGGAGGGCCTCACCATTATCGCTGTCGTTGTCGCTGTCTTCATCAGGGTCGTTGAGCGGCGTGGTGGTTGCCGGGTTGAAAGGTGCCTCGGCGTGGCGCGACAGCTTGGCGGCCCGAAGAGGCGAAGATGTATCGCATTTCTTCTCTGGTTTCGCAGATAAATTTGTATCGTTTTCAGTGATTGAACGTGTAACCGCCGTTTGCTGCTGCTGTAACAGTGCCAGAAGTGCACTTTTCTGGTCCGGCGACAAGCTTGGGGAGGCCGTAACTGGGGCAGGGGTGGGCGTGTGGCCGTCCGCCTGCGCAGGCGCGCGACTGCCTTGACCGCGTGTGCCTGCGCGAGGCGCGATGTCAGACGCGGCAGGGGTGACGTCAGCTGCGTCTAGCGCCTTCTCGCCAGGCGTGTGCTCCATGCGCTGCTGCTGCTGACTCTCGCGATGTGCAGGGGCGGGTGCTGCACTCGGTTCTCCTCTGAGCATAACCTCCACAGCAGTGGAGGGGGCCCGACTATTTTTCGGACTCAGAAATAGGCTGGGCGTTCCCGTTCGTAGCCTCCGCGTGGTTGTCGTTAGTAGGCGCCATTGCAAAAGCGCTGTGGTTAAAAATGTCCGTTAGGAGCGCGGAGGGTAAACGGAAGAGAGCAGATTTTCGCCAGTTTGACGGGCAAACTTCTGAACTTAAAAGTTTGAAATGAAATGTGGGTGAGGCCAAATGTCCGAAACCCTAGCTTTTGTACTCGGAGAAGGGCGAGTAGCGCTTCGACGACACCTTTTTGTGCTGTGTACAAGCTGAACACAAACATGTTTGCTCGAACTTTTCCGAACCTTGCACGGGGGTCAAACCGAACCGAACTTGTTTGCTCGAACTTCTTATTGAATGTTGAGGTTTGAGGTTGTATATGTAACATCAAACCTTGGATTGCTCAAACCTTGAAAGGTTTGTGCGAACTCGAACCTAGTTAGGTTTGGAGGTAAATATGATGCACAAGGAAATGTAAAAGGCATGCGCATCAGACGGTTAAGCAGTCTACTACCGTATCTAACTTAACACCTAGACGTACGTATGACGCATCTTAAGAGGGAGTAGTGCGGGAGCTTGGGTGTGGTTCTTAGGAGCAGATCTAGATCTTCTCTACCTAACTTACGATCGTAGTGTCGGCTGCCATGAAATTGCAGCCAAACTCACGACTTTTCCGATTTTGACAGGAAAGTTGAGTGGGTTCTGGCGGGGTTTAATTCAAACCAAGCGAGGTTTGAAAATTGCTATTTTGAACTTCGAACAGGTTTGGTTCGAACAGGTTTGAAAATTGCTGTTTTGAACTTCGAACAGGTTTGAACTTCGAACAGGTTCTAAACTCGAATCATAAAAGTTTGAGCAAACGGTTCGCGCGAACCTTTTCAAGGTTTGCGCCAACTTTTTTCAAGAGAAAAAAGGTTCGGATCAATTTAATTCGAACCGGTTCGAGCGAACCGAACCAGGTTCGGTTCGTTGCTCACCTGGCTGCCAGGGTATTAATGCACATTCCACCCTGTAAAAACAGTTTCGTGCGAATTTGTGAAAAACGGATAAAAAATAGTTCCACTGATACCGTAGAAAATAAAGTTTCTTACATGAACATTTTACCCCTATCCCCCAACCTACCAATAAGCTCCTATCAAACGAAGTTTAGCTCCTCTCTGAAAAAATAATCTCTCCAAGCGTAGTCGAAAATAAAAACAAACCTCTCAAAGAGGAATACAATTCTTAAAATGAAGAAGGTAGTATAAAACAAATCGGCTATGCACAGCTTCACCTCGAAAGCTCCAAGTGTTCCTCAGGTGCGATAACCAGCCATGCTTCCACTCGCCCCCCCACTTGTCCCCTCTCCAGCGCTCGAGCTGTCATTCCCTTCCAAGCTGCCTGTCGTATCCCTCACAGCCGTCACTGGTGTCACACTGATGGCTGATGGCCCATCTGCTGAGCTCTCCCACTTCTCCTTGACCACCCCACCCACTCCTCCAACTCCTCCCACACCCATATCCACCCCTATGAACCCACTCCCTTGCTCCAACCCACTCTCCCTCTCCCGCCTCACCACCTCCTCATGAAGCTGCTTCAGCTGCGAGAGCACTTTGGCCATGGAGGGGCGCGAGGCAGCGGGCATGGCAGTGCATTCCAACGCCAGGGATGCAAGGCTCTGCATGACGTCAGCATGCACCATGCTGACATCACCGGTAAGCGCGGCAGGGGAAGCCATGCGCGGGTCAATGATGGAGCTGACGTCACTGCTAGAGAGCTCTGCTGTTGCCTGTACGCGAGAAGATGGGGCAAGAGGAAATGATTTGGAGGGGACGGATGTTTAAGAGGATGGGTGGGAGGGAGGAGAGATAAGTAGCAGCAAGTTCTTAAATGAAGCTCTTGAAAGGAGGGTATGAAGGGGAGATAGTAGGACTGGAGCCATGAGTGCTTGGGTCTTGAGATGCAACCTAACAATGCTGACAACAAGAGAGGTAGTATAGTGATGAGGGGAGTGCGACTCACCCATTCCCGGATGTGCGACTGAGAGCCATCAACAGAGAGAATGGGGTCCCTGCCTGTTAGCAGCTCCAGCACCAGCACGCCGAAACTGAGAGGGGGGGAAGGTTGGTTGGTGTGGTTGCAGAAAGAGGAGTGGATACAACAGATCAGCTTCTTGCCGAGCAAGATGGGTTCCCAACCTGTGCCGAGGCTCCAGCACCAGCTCTCTGATTTTGGAGGATAGGGGAAAGGGGAAGGGTCGGGTCACCTTGTAGCTGAGCAGATCCGAGAGCTCATTCCCACAAGCTACTGCAGCTACTGCAGATGTGACTCACGAACTGACTAGCACCCACAGCTACTACAGCTCCAATGGACCGGGGTGCTGCTCAATTGTACATACCGGTGGTGGCGCTAGGGTACTTATCGGTTCCACATATCCGAGCGCTACAGGCTATGATTTCTAAGGTAAACGAGACAACAGTGCTCACCTGTACACGTCTGTGGCACTGGTGGCGAGGTGGTTGTCGTGGTATCCAAGTTCCACATAGCCCGGTGTGCCCATCACCCCACACCGACCGGTTACATCTCCAAGTAGCATCGCCGGCCAGCACCTCTCACCTGTACACGTCGGTGGCGGTTGTGGCGAGGTGTGTGTCATGGTATTCGGGGTCCACATAGCCCGGTGTGCCCATCACCCTGGTGGGGTTCACTTTGCTCGCCTCCATCATCCTCATGAACCCAAAATCCGCCACCTTCGCCTGCATGGTTAGGTGGTGCGATGGGAGGGAGGATGAGAAGAAACAGTGGAATGTGGTGTGAAAAGTGATAAGAGGCACCAGTAAGCAAAGATATAAACAAAAGTAGCAACTAAAGGGGTTGTTTGATTATCAACAAGAGTAGGAAATAAGGGAATGAATGAAGAGAGTGACAGATACTTTCCAATACAAAGACATCTCAAAATGCATGTATTTGAACCAGATTGGGCAAGTTGAAGGCCTATACAGATATTCTGTCCACATATATATCTGTATGTATGTATGTATGTATGTACGTACGTACGTACGTACGTACGTACGTACGTACGTACGTACGTACGTACGTACGTACGTATGTATGTATGTATGTATGTATGTATGTATGTATGTATGTATGTATGTATGTATGTATGTATGTATGTATGTATGTATGTACGTACGTAAGTACGTACGTATGTACGTACGTATGTACGTATGTACGTACGTAGGTACGTAGGTACGTAGGTACGTAGGTACGTAGGTACGTATGTACGTAGGTACGTATGTACGTATGTACGTAGGTACGTATGTACGTATGTACGTATGTACGTATGTACGTATGTACGTATGTACGTATGTACGTATGTACGTATGTACGTATGTACGTATGTACGTATGTACGTATGTACGTATGTACGTATGTACGTATGTACGTATGTACGTATGTACGTATGTACGTATGTACGTATGTACGTATGTACGTATGTACGTATGTACGTATGTACGTATGTACGTATGTACGTATGTACGTATGTACGTATGTACGTATGTACGTATGTATGGATGTATGTGCGGAGATAACTACGACAACGGGAGCTAGACTACGGGCTAGGCACGTGTGCTCGTGTGATCTCTGCGTTCGTTGGTCCTTAGTCGTTTTCCTAGTGCACACACTGCTTGCTAGTTCACAAGGTAATTTGGCAAGAGTTTCACTAGAGAAAGTTGACAACAATGATACAATGAAGTTGGCAAGGCAAGACTACATCAGAGCTAGCATGCAAGCAGGTCGACTGCCAGCACAGCACGGTCGACCGCGCGCCAGCACGACTTGGTCGACCGCGTTCCAGCAGTGCAGAGTCGCGGCTTGCCAACGCTGCAGGTCGACGACGTGACAACAGCGCAAGTCGACGGCGCGCCAGCGTTGCTCCTGCAGTCCAGCATCGCACCCGCTTCGCAGGTGCTCGTAGGTGATTGGCGCGCACTGCTTCGTCACCTGCACAGCGCACACACCAAGTCCACCTCGTGCTGACGACTGCATCTGATGCACCACGTCGACCTCGGGATACCATCACCGAGGTCGTCCTCGCCAAAACCACCTGGGCGACCTTCGCAAGCCTTCGCAGCACCTCGTCACCCAGGTAACTTGGTCGACCAGAGGCTCCAGTGCGTGCCCGTCGACCACCCAGGTCGACGACCACTTCCGGTCGACCTCCCAAGTCGACGGCCACCTCCAGTCGACCTCCCCAGGTCGACCACTACCCCCTGGTCGACCAGCTTCAAGTCGACGTCACTCCTGGTCGACCAGAAGGCCTGGTCGACGTCCCTGGTCGACCAGAAGGGCTGGTCGACTTCCCAGGTCGACCAGAAGGTTTGGTCGACGTCCCAGGTCGACCACGAGGTCTGGTCGACTTCCCAGGTCGACCAGAAGGTCTGGTCGACGTCCCAGGTCGACCAGAAGGGCTGGTCGACTTCCCAGGTCGACCAGCCGAAGTTGGCGCCCTCCTGAAGTCGGCGCCCATGCAGTGGCTCCCCGTGCAGGTCGACCAACCTCGTCGACCAACTCGCCCACTGCTGCAGGTCGGCTGCACCCCTACATCCGACCACGAAGTCGGCTCCGCCCAAGCGAGGACGGGGCCAACACCCAACTCCCGTTGACACTCCCCTGCCGCGTTCACGCTTGGGCCTCCAGCCCCTACGGCAGCACTGCTCGGAGAACAGCTCGTCGACGTGCACCCAACACACAGCACGTCGTCCACCGCACCAGCCATGCAAAAGGGCATGGCACCTACTGCTGCACTTCGTCAACTCCGTCGCCCACGTCGGCCAAGCGCACCTGGCCGATGGCGACGGAGCACCGGTTGAAAGCCGGATAGTGCAGCGCCTTCGTGAGGAAGTCGGCTGGCTGCTCAGCGGTCGGGATGTACTGCAGCGCAAACTTCCCCCGCTTCACCATGTGCTGCAGCCAGGCCTGTCGCCGCTCCATGTGCTTGAGGTTGCCCGTCAACCCCATGCCCTCGGCGACCGTGATGGCCGACTTGTTGTCCACCCGAAGGACGGTCGGCTTCCCAGCATCCAACTGCTGGAACTCTGCGAGGAGGAAGCGAAGTCGGCGTCCCTCCTTGCCGGCTTCGACGGCCGCCACGTACTCCGACTCGGTCGACGACAGTGTCGCGCACTTGATGCGCTAGCTCGACCAGGAGACCGCGGCCCCTCCGTAGACGAACAAGTAGTTGCCCGTGCTCGTCCTGCTCTGCTTGTCACCGGCGTCGTCGGCGTCCACGTAGCCGACCAGCTCCAGCGACTCAGGTCCACCGCCGAACTCCAGGGCGGTGTCACGCGTGTTGGCGAGGTAGGCGAGGCAGCGGTCGACCTCGCGCCAGTGCTGGTCGCTCCTCACCGTGAGGCCGCTCCCCAGCTTGCTGCAGGCGAAGGCGATGTCCGGCCTCGTCGTCGTCGCCGCGAACTGCAGCGAGCCGACCTTCTGCCGGTATTCCTCCTCCTGTCGCTCCTGTGCCTCCTCGTCGTCGAAGGTGAGCTCGGCGTAGGCGTCGACCGAGACCGGCGTCTTCGGAGTCCGTCCGCCCTGCTCCTCGTCGATGAAGCGCCTACGCAGCTTGTCGGCGTAGCCCTGCTGGTGCAGCCACAGCTTCCCCGCCGACCTGTCGCGCACGATCTCCAGCCCGAGGTACTTCTGCACCGGCGAGATCTCACGCAGCTCAAAGGCAGCCTCCAGCAGCTCCTTCAGCTCCTTCAGCATCTCGGCGCTGCTGCTGGCGGCAAGCAGGTCGTCGACGTAGACCAGCACCCAGCATGTCACCTCGTCGGCACCGACCTTGAAGTACAGAGCCTCGTCGACCTGGCTCTTCTTCCACCCGGCACCGACCAGCACGTCGTTGAGCGCCAAGTACCACAGCAGCGGCGACTGCTTCAGCCCGTACAGGCTCTTCAGCAGCTTGCACACCCGGCCGGTCCCGTCGTTGAAGTAGTCCGGCTGGGACATGTAGAGCACCCGATCGAGTTTGCTCTGGAGGAAGGCGTTCTTTATGTCGAGCTGCATCAGGTTGAGGTTGAGCACGGCGACGATGCTGAGGAAGATCCTCAGCGTGACGTAGCTGCCCACCGGCGCGAACGTCTCGTCGTAGTCGGCGCCGTACACCTGCGTGAAGCCCTTCACGACCAGCCTCGCCTTCTCGCGCTCGACGGTGTCGTCGATGTGGTACTTCGTCGTCAGCACCCACCGGTTCTTCATGACGTTCACTCCCGGTGGACGTTCGACGAGCTCCCACGTGCCCATGTTGATGAGGCTGCGTATCTCCTCCTCCATGGCGGCCTTCACCGCCGGGCCCTTCCAGCTTGCTAACGCCTCCTTCACCGTCATCGTCGAGATGTCCCAACGGTGGTCGGGGTCGGCCAGCATGTCGGGGTCGAGCTCCGGAAACTCCTCGTCCTCGTCGGCGTCGTCGTACAGGATGTCGTCGTCGTCCTCCACGTCGTACACCGTGGTGAAGGCAGTGGGGACGAAGAAGTCGGGAGGCCTCCGAAGTCGACCTGACTTCCGGGGCTCAGGCGGGTCGACCACCGCCTGGTCGACCAGTTCCTCGTCGCCCAACTGCTCCCCTTCATCTTCACCGCCGTCCTCGTTGTCCTGCTGCACTTCGGTCGGCGTCCCGACCGACTTCTCCCCTGCGGTCAGCTCCCCTGCCGACTGCCAGGTCGCCGACTGCTCCTTGGTCGGCCTCGCTGCTGCCTGCTCCCCTGTCGGCTTCACCCAAGTCGGCTGCACCTCCTCGGCCTGCTTCCCCCCTATCCAGGTCGACTTCCCTCCCAGGTCGACCTGCTGCTTGTCCCGGCGGCCACCGGCGATGCCCTTGGTCGGCGCCGGCGCCACAGGCGACGACCCACTGCTCCCCTCATCGCCGGAGGCCGACGGCGGAGTCAGCCCACGCAGGTCGACGAGGGGAGGGGCAGGGGGGGTAGAGGAAGGGTGGACGACCTCGGCGTCGTCCTCAGCAAGCTCACCGACCTCAGCGAGCAGAGGGAGCGTTGCCGTCGAGGTATCCGTCGGCGTGGCCATCAGTGTCCGCCCTGACACGGGGCCATGCTCCTACCTCCACTCCTCCAGCGACAGGTCCTCGTAGAACACCACGTCCGACGTGGTGACCACCCGGTTGTCGGCGATGTCGAGGAGCTCCCAGCCCTTGCTCGCCTCCGACACGCCGAGATGAAGGCCCCACTTGGCCTTCGGCTTCAGCTTGCCACCCCGCTGCTGCTCGGGGACGAGGAACTGCGCCATGCAGCCCCACACGCGCGCCAGCGACAAGTCGGGCTTCGTCCCGGTCAGCAGCTGGTATGGCGTCGTCCCCGGCGTCGCCGACCGCTCTAGGCAGTTGCGGATCCAGACGGCCTGCCGCAGAGCGAGGTGCCACCAGTGGTGCTGCACGCCCATGTGCAGCAGCATCGTCCGCACCGACTCCACCACCGTCCGCATTTCCCGCTCCGCCATGCCGTTCTGCTGCGGAGTGTAGGGGCAGGTCAGGTCGTGGACGATCCCCTTGCCATCCACGAAGTCGGTGAACTGCTTCCCGAGGAACTCCCCGCCCCGGTCCGAGCGCAACATCAGCACCGACTTCTTCGTCTGCCTCTCCACCAGCACCAGCCACTTCTGGAACTCCAGCAGCACATCCGACTTCTTGGCGACCGGCCTCACCCACACGTAGCGGGACTGACGGTCCTTCAGCAGCAAGAAGTAGAGGCTGCCATCCTTGGCAGCCACCCGGAATGGCCCGCACAAGTCGATGTGGACGACGGCTAGCAGGTCGGCGGCGTCGGAGCCTTGGTCGGGGAAGGTGTGCCGCGCCAGCTTCCCGCCGACGCACGAGACACACGGTGGGTCGGCGCCCGTCGCCGACTTGAGGTCCAGCCCAATGGCGACCTCGTTCTTCGCCGAGCTCCTGATGGTGTCCATGCCGACGTGTGCAAGCCGAGCATGCATCCTGTCCGGCGTCGACTTCGTCTTGGAGACGATCGCCCGCAGGGCCACAACCTCCGGCGTGGGCGACGTCGACCTCGTTGAGCAGGGACGCAGGTCGGTGCAGAGGACTCGCCCGGAGTACGTCGCCCGACCAAGCACTTCTCCTGCTGCTGAGACAAGCAGCATCCCGTCGCCGTCCTCTTGAAACTTCACGCCATGCTCCTTCAGCTGACCAGACGACAACAAGTTTGCCCGCACACCCGGGACGTACAGCACGTCGGGAATGAGAACCTGCTTCCCGGCCTCGCCTTGCAACGCAACCGTGCCCCGGCCCTGGACGTCTTGCAGCGCCCCATTGAAGCCACGCACGTGCTTCAAGTCGCCGCTCGGCCCCATGTCGACGAAGACCTCCTTCGTCCCCATCAGGTGGTGGGAGCAGCCGCTGTCCAGTAGGACCACCGCCGGGTTCGCCTGCACTGCTGCTGCCATCGCCTGAAAGTCCTCACCGGCCTCCGGCGCCAGTGAGACGGTCGGCTCCACAACGCCGACCAGGGAGCACGACGCCGACTTGTCGCCGCTCCCCTTGCCGCCAGCAGAGGAGTCGGCGTCCTTCGCCGAGGTCGACGACTTGGTCGACTGCTTCTCCTTGCGCGATTGACTTCCTCCTCGACGAGGTCGACGACTGCCAGACCTCCCGCGGCCTCCCTTGTCGTCGTCGTCCGAGTCACTGCGGTCGGGGCACTCGAAGGAGAGGTGGTCGGGGTCGCCGCACAGCCAGCACTCCCGGCGTCGACTTCCTCCTCCCCGGCCACTGTCCTTGGTCGACTTCTTCTTGTCGACCTCCTTGGCCGACTTCGAGCCACCGCTACCACTGCCACCGGACTGTCCGCGCTGCCCCGGTCGACCGCCTTGCTTCGCCGGGGCGACGAAGTTCGCCTGCGCCAGCAGCTCCTGGGACCGCTCTGCCTCCTGCATCGCCTCGTCTTGCAGGATGTACGAGGTTAGGTTGTCCTCGTTGAGCGTCGCCCTCGTGCTCGGCGCCATGGACAACCGCTTCAACAGGTTGTAGCTGCTCCGGAGTCCCTGCATGACATGGGTGATGTACGACGCCGTCGAATACTCCGCACCGGCCATTCTGATGGTGGCGAGAATTCGCCGGGCCCGGTTGCAGTAGTCGGTCGCCGTCTCCTCGTCGCCCATGCGCAGGTGTGTCAGCTGCCCTTCCAGCTGGGCGATAAACAGGTCGTCGGTGACCTGGTACGTCGACTCGATGAAGTGCCACGCCTGGTGGCCGGCGTCGAGGTACTCCCTGCACCACTTCAGGGCGATCTGCACGCCCGGCGTGCAGCACCGCGAGATGACCGTGAAGGTCAACAGCTGCACGGCGCGGAACTCAGCTCGCAAGTCGGGGTCGTCCGGCCAGCGAAGCTGATCAGCCCGGCCATCTCTAGCTGGGGCTCGATGGCTTCCTTCCAGGTGAGGATGTCGGGTCGACCGACCAGCGGGGGAGTCACCGAGATCCTGTCCGGCGTGAACTTGTAGTAGCCGTAGCTCGGTGCAATTCCGCCCGCCGTCACCTGGGACGCCGCCATCGGCATCAACCCGCTTCGTCGACCTCCGACGTCGCCCTGCGAGAACCCTGCAGCCGCCAACGACCGCATCCCTCGCGCCTGAACGCCGCCGACTTCATCGGCGTGAATCACACCACGCAGCCTCGACGACGTGCCTCCCGCACTGCTGCCGACTTGGTCGCCTCCGGCGTTGACGCCCACGTCGACGCCGCCCTCGGTGTTCACCGGTTGAGGGGAAGCAGGCCGAGAAGGGTGCTCCGTCGCCCACAAGGAACGGATGCCAGCCTCGACGACCGCCCACGGCAGGTCGCCATACTCGTTGGCCTCGTGCTTCCTCCTCGCGTTTTCCAGCCGTGCCTCCAGGGTGTCCACCACCCCCATGTCACCTACGGCTCCTACCATAGTGACTATCGCACAGCTGCCGGCCTACGAACAACTTAGGTAAGGTGCCTACCAAGTCGACTAGACTGAAAGGTAAGTCGTTGTGCCGTCCACGCTCACCGCACCATGCGGAGATAACTACTACAACGGGAGCTAGACTACGGGCTAGGCACGTGTGCTCGTGTGATCTCTGCGTTCGTTGGTCCTTAGTCGTTTTCCTAGTGCACACACTGCTTGCTAGTTCATAAGGCAATTTGGCAAGAGTTTCACTAGAGAAAGTTGACAACAATGATACAATGAAGTTGGCAAGGCAAGACTACATCAGAGCTAGCATGCAAGCAGGTCGACTGCCAGCACAGCACGGTCGACCGCGCGCCAGCACGACTTGGTCGACCGCGTTCCAGCAGTGCAGAGTCGCGGCTTGCCAACGCTGCAGGTCGACGACGTGACAACAGCGCAAGTCGACGGCGCGCCAGCGTTGCTCCTGCAGTCCAGCATCGCACCCGCTTCGCAGGTGCTCGTAGGTGATTGGCGCGCACTGCTTCGTCACTTGCACAGCGCACACACCAAGTCCACCTCGTGCTGACGACTGCATCTGATGCACCACGTCGACCTCGGGATACCATCACCGAGGTCGTCCTCGCCAAAACCACCTGGGCGACCTTCGCAAGCCTTCGCAGCACCTCGTCACCCAGGTAACTTGGTCGACCAGGCAACCAGGTCGACCAGAGGCTCCAGTGCGTGCCCGTCGACCACCCAGGTCGACGACCACTTCCGGTCGACCTCCCAAGTCGACGGCCACCTCCAGTCGACCTCCCCAGGTCGACCACTACCCCCTGGTCGACCAGCTTCAAGTCGACGTCACTCCTGGTCGACCAGAAGGCCTGGTCGACGTCCCTGGTCGACCAGAAGGGCTGGTCGACTTCCCAGGTCGACCAGAAGGTTTGGTCGACGTCCCAGGTCGACCACGAGGTCTGGTCGACTTCCCAGGTCGACCAGAAGGTCTGGTCGACGTCCCAGGTCGACCAGAAAGGGCTGATCGACTTCCCAGGTCGACCAGCCGAAGTTGGCGCCCTCCTGAAGTCGGCGCCCATGCAGTGGCTCCCCGTGCAGGTCGACCAACCTCGTCGACCAACTCGCCCACTGCTGCAGGTCGGCTGCACCCCTACATCCGACCACGAAGTCGGCTCCGCCCAAGCGAGGACGGGGCCAACACCCAACTCCCGTTGACAGTATGTATGTATGGATGTATAGATGTATGTATGTATGTATGTATGTATGTATGTATGTATGTATGTATGTATGTATGTATGTATGTATGTATGTATGTATGTATGTATGTATGTATGTATGTATGTATGTATGTATGTATGTATGTATGTATGTATGTATGTATGTATGTATGTATGTATGTATGTATGTATGTATGTATGTATGTATGTATGTATGTATGTATGTGTGTATGTATGCATCTATGTATGTCTCACCCGCATGTCAGCATCCAGCAGCACGTTAGCAGGCTTGACATCGCGGTGCACGATCCGACGACTGTGGAGGAAGCTCAGCCCATCCGCCACGTCCACCAGAACTGCCAGCCTCTGCCGCAGCGACATGGGCTTGGCTCCTGGGAGGTGGGGGACGGGGGCATGGGGAGAAGAGTAGGGTGGGAGTCTGAGATTGGCATGGCCCCTGCGAGGGTACAGGCATGAGGAGTTTAAGGGGCATGCAGAATTAGGGGTTCGTGAGGTGAGAGGGGCTTGGCTCCTCGGAGGTGCAAGGATGGGGGAACAGAGGGATGAGGGCATGAGGAATTAGGGGTGTGGGAGTGAGAGCATAGCTCACCTGGCTTGGCCCTAACATCACCTGGCTTGGCCCTAACATCACCTGGCTTGGAAATAACATCACCTGGCTTGGCCCTAACATCACCTGGCTTGGCCGCAAACTCCCCTGATTTTGCCTTAAGATCACCTGCATTGGTCTTGTGTGAGAGGTCCCCATTGGGCATGGACTGGGGCACGGTGAATTGCTCCATCTGCCTCCCTGAAAAGAACTTATGTGATCTGATTGGAAGCCTTGCTTGCTTAACCTCACCTGGACTGGTCCTGTGTGAGAGGTCCCCGTTGGGCATGAACTGAGACACGATGATCTGCTCCATCTACTCGTATCCATGCAATACCCCCTATGTGTTTTGATTTGCAACTGTTTACACCAGTCTCACCTGGACTGGTCCTGTGTGAGAGGTCCCCATTGGGCATGAACTGGGACACGATGATCTGCTCCATCTTCCTGCGTGCAATACTCCCATGCAATTTGCATCCCAGCCTTGTTGACTTAACCTCACCTGCACTGGTCCAGTGCGACAAGTCCCCATTGGGCATGAACTGGGACACGATGATCTGCTCCATCTGCCGGCTGCTCTCGTTGTAGTCAATGCAATACCCCAGCAGTGGCACAAGCCTTGGGTGCTGCAGCCGCGCCATCGCTTTCACCTGGGGGTGGGGGATTAGGAATGAGGAGAAAAAGAGGGCGAAATGAGGAGGAGGAGGCGTGGGTGAGTGTAGTCACTGCAGTGCCCCAGCAGTGGCATGACCCTGTACACATCAGTTTAGCCACATAGGGTCAAGCCTTTGTCGCCCCTCATCTTCCCCCTCTCCACGTCTTCTGTGAGGTTTCTGCAGAGCCTGTTGCACTTTGACAGTCGACACTTCCCCACACTGGTCCACACCGGTGCACACCACCACACAACCAATCCAGTTGACTCCCTGTACCTCCTCCTTGAAGTCATTTAAGAACACACTGACGCAGTTTACCGCCGTCACCACCTCCAGGTCCATGTGAAAGCACGCCCTTGTAGAGATGACTTTTGAGTCGACTCAAAAGTCAATTCATGGCCCACACCACCTCCGGCTCCGGGTCCATGTGGAAGCACGCCCTTGCAGCTACATAGTACATCCCTTTGCTACCTCACAACTCTCCCTACCTATTTCCCCTCACATTTTCCTCACCTCCGTCTTGAAGTCATTAGAGGCCATGGTGGCACGCATAACGGTCCACCGCACCTCTGGATGAAGTAGGTCCACGCCCTTGTACACGTTGCTGCAGCCCAATAGTGCCTTACCTTAGCTTCCAAGCCCTCTACTTCCCCCCCCCCGGCCCTCTACTCCCCCCACTCTCACCCACCCCTTCCCCTCACTCCATCCCCACCCTCCCCTCACCCACTCCCATCCCCTCACCTCCTTCTTGAAGTCATTAGAGAGCATGGTGGCGCGCTTGACAGCCCACAGCACCTCTGGATCGCTCGGGTCCACGCCCTTGTACACGTCGCTGAAGCCACCCGAGCCGATCAGGTTGACCTCCGAGAACAAGTTGGTGGCCTGCTGGATTTCAGCGAGGGAGTATTGCTGGCACGCTGGGGGAAGAGGGCGTGGGGGGGGATTGGGTGTGGAAAGAGGAAGGCACTTGTCAGGAATTTGAGCCCACTAGGTTGACCTCCAAGAGGAAGTTTGTGGCCTGCTGGATCTCCGTTAGAGAGAACTGCTTGCACGCTACGTGAGGAAAGAAGGGGTGCAGGTACAAGGAGGTGTAGAAGTTGTGAGCATTGGTACCATGGGAACAGAAGGGGTGGGTTGAAACTTCGATCGGTGGGGGAGATGGGGCAGTAAAGTAAAGAGAATGAGGTAAAGGGGGGTTAAAAGGAGAAAGGGGTAAAATCTGAGATTATAAGAAGCAAACAAGAGAAAAGGTAGAAAGGAGAGATAACTATGAAGAGAAAAAGAGGAAAGAAGAGAAAAAGAGGGTGAAAGCAGAGACAAAAAGGACTCCGATTGAATTTGTCTTCAAGAGCCCATGCCTTTGGAACCTAGCTGCATTGCAACCTGAGTGAGCTTCTAGCTGGATGAAGCGTGGTGGGGGAGGCTGAGGCAGACTGCATCCAAACTAGCGTGGACAGAAAACACAGGTAAGATATGCGAGAGAAGAAAGCACGTGACATAGTAGTACCTAGAAAGGGACGCACCAGGTTCAGTTGGGCGGAGGAGGAACCAGAGGAGAAGGGCGAGGGCGACGATTGCAAGGAGTGCCGCCACCACTATGCCAGCTATGGCTCCCGCAGAGAGACCGCTGCTGGATGTGGTGGAAGTAGTTCCTGAGGAGGCATGAAAGGGGAGAATATAACATGAGGGAGAGAGGAGGAATGTAGTGAGGAGAGGATGGAGTGGTTGTGCAGCGTAGCTGTGGCTGGCCCTTCTCCTAGATCACTCATTCTTTCATGCACGGCACTTATAACTCCGTTGAACTCTTGGGAGGAGGGAAGCAGCGATTGGAATGAGGGTGCTAGAAGAAGTGTGCAGGAGGGACAAAGGGAGCAAAATCAGCAGGAGGCGCACCAGAGGGAGACGAGGAGCAGCCAAGGCAGTAGCTCTGGCACACGTGGTAGGTGGTGTTGGGCGCAGACGAATTGGCTGGCGGTGCAGTAGGGGGCAACGGGCCGGCGGGAGGTGGAGAGGCGGCAGGGCAGGTGGCACTGTCGTTGCAGAAGATGCTTGGTGTGCCGTACCTGGTAGGTAATGTAGGAAGGTGTGAGGCCAAGGCCAGTGGCGTGTGAGGAAGATGTGAGAGCAAGGCATGGGGCAGGTGCCATGCCAGTGCGCCACTATCTTACTCGAGGTGTTTAGCTTCTCTATCCAGATGAAAGCCCAGACTGAGAAGGGTGGGTCACCCCAGATGAAAGCACTGTGTAAGCTAAGATGAAGAGCTGTAACATTTAATCTTGCATAAACAAGCATGATTAGAGTATTTAGGGTTGGAATGGAAGGAGTGTCTCACAGGGCCTGCAGCTGCGACAGGCTGTTGACGCCCCATGGCACTGACCCCGCTACCCCCGTGTAGCTCAGATCCCTGCAGTGAGAATCAGACAGATGCAGTGTGGGGGGTTAGTGGAGGGAACATGGGTGCTGGTTTGGTGATTGATGCCCCATGGCACTGACCCAGCCACCCCGGTGTGGCTCATATCCCTGCAGTGTGAATTAGTCAAGTGCAGTTGAGAGAGGAGGATTGGGGTAGGTGGGGGTGTAAACACGGGGGGGAACATGGGTGCTTGAGTGGTGATCAATGACCCATGGCATGATGGCACTGACCCAGCCACCCCTGTGTAGCTTAGAAATGGGTTCGGCTTGCGTGTGTAGTTCAGCTGTTTTGTGAGGCGAGGCGAGGCTATGAGAGTGCACAGCTTTGGGGAATTACAGGAACAGCAGGTCTGGGGTGTGAGTCTAAGAGTGTTCAGGCTGAATTCTTACAGGAAAATCAGGTTGGAAAGCGAGGTGAAGGAATCAGGAATGGGGCCTGTGAGGCTTGAGCGGCTTAGGTTCCTGCACAGGTGGTGTGATGTGTGAAGGATAAGTAAATATGAGTCAAAAGGCTGCAAAAAGGATGCGAGGTTCCTACTCGCTGAAAGGGACAGATGTGTGTCAGCTGCGCGAGATGAATGGCGAGTAGGGAGAGTATGGTGAGCTCTACATGGCACGATGCGGCAGCCTGTGGTGGAGCGGGAAGCCTTCACATAAACACAAGGGACAGGTCTAGAAGGAGGACCACCATCCCAAGGAAGGGGCCTTATTCAAACCAGCGTACGTGAAAGGATGTTGGTTTATATGGATGATGCTACACCCAACAAACCAAGATGCTACATGCAAATCACGAAAAATCAAACCACCATGATGCGACATCCAAGGCACCATGATCCTAGAAAGAAATGGCGTGATGGTACAGTTGGTTGGTTCAAGGAGAGGAACAAGTTTGGTCGTATGTGGGCATACAGGGAGGTGAGAGCTGTGAGCCGACCGATGCTGGTAGGAATGGAGTCTGAAATGCCGTTACGACTCATGTCCCTGCAAGTTATTTGGCATACATAATCGTGATGGGAAGGATTTATTGTGGACACATTACGAACACACAAATCAATAGAATTGAGATCACATCACTCACAGGCGCATCACTCACACGCACATCACTCACACGCACATCACTCACACGCACATCACTCTCACATGTCCATCACTCACATGTGCACGAGAACGGTCAGACTTCCGAAGGCAGATGGGATGGGCCCAGACAGCTGGTTTCTGCTGACGTCACTGTGGAGGGAGGAGAGAGAATAAAGGAAAGAGTGAGAAGGGGCTGAGGAGTGCGATTTGAGGTTAAGAGGAGATTGCTATTGCAAGCGACCTGTAAACTCTCTGTCAGCAGAGAAAAATAGCTCAATCGAGCAAAGGTTGACGCTTGAATGAATAAGGAGATTGAGGCTTTCTGCGTGCATTTTGACACTCTTCTTGCATTTTAAGATTTCCTCTTGCCACTCCTCTCCATAAGTGAGAATCCATGGGCACTCATGTATGTGTATGGCTTTATTTTCTAATGATGAAATAGTTTGCAGGCGTGTTCGCCTAGAGTTTCCACTTTCATCTTTGCGATGCTCTTATGGCCTGGCCTTCAGGTATGTAGTGATTCTTACAGGCACGTCAATTTTTCCAGAGCTCCCAGGGATGCAGAGAGGGTGTCAGAAAGCGAGTTGGTGCTGAGATTGCTGTGCAGGTGGCAGGGTGAGACAGGACGGAAGGGCAGTACAATGAGCAACATATAGTGAGCGCCGTCCATATTTGAAGCAGTGATGGTATGGAGGTGAGCGACTGAAATGAACAAGTGGGGACGCTGGCGATTGGTACACACATAGAGACTAGATTTTGCAACGTACAGCACAAAACGCAGGTGTCCTAGGCACCTCACAATCAGGCAGCTTCTAAAAGTTCACTCACAGCCTCTGTAAGGACGTGAGCACACTCAGGAAGTCTGGAATGCTACCACTGAGAGAGTTGCCACTTAGGTCCCTGCCAATGACAGCATGCCACGTAGATATTCACAAGGAGAGAAAGGTTCCAAAGAGGCAGAGATAGCAAGATTGAAGCCATGAGACCGCTTTCACGCGAACAAATGTGAATTTTCCATGAATGCGGGAAACGAACGGTCTTACAGGAAGTTAAGGAGCTTGAGGGCTTGGAGGGCGGAAGGGATGGCTCCTGAGAACTGGTTGCCACTCGTGTTTCTGTTGGGGGAGGGATGGCAGGAGGTGTACGGGAGGTGTGTGAGGAGGCGCTAAGGAGGCAAGGCATGTGGCGATGTGTGAAAGAAGTGCGTAAGAAGGTGTACGACGAGGTGTAGAAATGAGGCACAGAAGGGTCCTCCTAACGACCAGCTGGAGCAGCTGGTGAACGCAGCTGGCGCATCAACAAGGTATTCCAGTGGCACGCACAGGGATGCATAAGGCTCACGAGAAAGAAAGAAATAAGAGACTGCAAATGTCACTCACAGGGATGTAAGGGCCACGAGACTGCTCAGCTCTGAAGGAAGCGGTCCAGAAAGGCTGTTGCGGCTGACATTCCTGCGGAGCAAAACGGATGGCATGGTTGTTTGCACCGGCGACAGTGCATATACATTTGTGAGCAATCTTTGCAGCATGTGCATTTGTAAGGATCTGGAATCTAAGTTGTACCAGGGAAAAGGTCAGCTCGTGTGGGCTGCCAGATGTGGTTCGCACTTCCTCTAAACTCGCTTTGCCACCCTCTGCACGTGGCACACTATCGTCAGCCGCACGTTTTGCAGTGCTAAGGTGCAGGTCCCAGGGAGATCGGAGTGCTGGAGTGAGAGTGAGGTTGAGAATGGTTGCACCAGCGTGCTCTTACAATGAGGCAAGGCTGCTGAATTGTGCAATGTTCTGTTGGAATCCTCCTGTGAAGCTGTTGCTGCTGAGGTCACTGTTTTTAATCACAGAGAGTAAGATGGTTACAGGAGGAAGAGATCTTAAATTGCCCACGACATGAATGTGATGTGCCCGCCCAATCCCTTCAAAACGAGTTTGAACTGAGATTTCTCATAATATTTCATTCTGGTTTGTTTATGTGTATCTGCTGCCTTTTCCTCCTTAGGTAAACAATCATCTCAGCCAAAACGCACTTGTATATGGATTTCACAGGAAAATCGGGATATCAAGAAAAGGAAATCAGATACTGTAGAGCAGTGGAAGTGATTGGTTGGTTTGCAGTATGCGAGTTCGAGCGGCGTACACAGTCGAAACGTTGGACGGGAGGTTGGGAAGCGACCCCTCAAAGTAGTTGTTTTGCAAATACCTGTCATCATTCCCAACCACCATGCACGGAACATGGCATAAAAGGACGCATGCACACCGCCCATATGATGCGGGATTATGTTGATTGGCAGTGGGCAATGAGATAGCAGCAGCTGCAGCAGAAGCAGAAGCGAGGCGTGGCGGAATGGCGTCCAATCAAGGCTAAACACATGCCCTCAGATGCCTCTTGGCATATTGAAGAACCAAGGCACAGGGAAGGTATAACACGGGGACTGACAGGATGGTGAGGGCGGTGAGAGCGCTGATGGTGGCAGGAAGGGAGCCCGAGAGGGAGTTGTTGCTCAGGTCCCTGCAGTGGCCATGCCATGCGACAACAAAGCGGCTGGGAGCGGTGCTTTTGGATTAGCCCTGCTGAAATGCAAGAACACCACTTCGATTTTGTCAAGTGTTAACTGCACACAGGCTAGTAATACCCGCCTGGCATAATGAGGAATCGGGCCAAGCACTTTCCTCATGCGCTCCCTCCCAGGGGTGTCATTTTTGGGTGATTGGGGTACCAAATGACCACAGAACTAGACAGTGTAAGCGGCCTGGTTGACTTAATGTTCTGTGGTTTAGCTTCTGCTGCGAGAACACTCACAGGGTGGTAAGGCTGGTAAGTCTGGAGAAGCTTTCAGGGAAGGATCCTTTCAGGTCATTGCTGCCAAGGCCGCTGCAGATGGGATGATTCAACACGGAAAGAAGGGCATGACGGTGAATATTATCAAGCATGAAGTCCAAAAGAGAAGAAATGGCAGCGGCGTGCACATGCGTTTGAGTGCTCACAGGTGATTTAGTGCTCACAGGTGATTTAGTGCTCACAGGTTATTGAGTGCTCACAGGTGATTGAGTGCTCACAGGTGCTCGAGGGCAGGGCTCTGGCCCAGCTCAGCAGGTACGTCACCCGAGAGGCTGTTGTTCTCAAGAATGCTGCATGATGCACACAGACGTCATATAAACAGAGAGGCATACAGGGCCAAGTTGAAATTTGGCGAAATCAATCAAGGATATGAGAAACAAAACCTTATACGGAAGAAATGGATCAAACATATGTATCAAACATATGTGTCCCCTCGTCCTCGGGCGAAGAAACGAAATGGCTGAGGTTTTAAGAGATACTTACAGTTTTGTCAAGCCAGTAAGGGTTGCAAATCCAGAGGGAATGGGCCCACTCAAGTGGTTGTTGCCTAAATCCCTGCCAGTTTCATATTGCATTCAAGAGGTGGGAAGTTAAGCAAGGGTTTTGCAAGAATGGGGTCACTCCAGTCACGTTCGATTCTGAAGTGTGCATTGACTCGCTTTGGTTGAATCCAAACACACACCACTCCAACCAGGAGCACTCACACACCACTCTGACTAGGCGCACTGACACTCTACTCTACTTGACCAGGCTCTTGGTTTGTGTGATATTGTTCTGCATGTCAACGGGAGTTGGGTGTTGGCCCCGTCCTCGCTTGGGCGGTGCCGACTTCGTGGTCGGGTGTAGGGTGCAGCCGACCTGCAGCAGTGGGCGAGTTGGTCGACGAGGTTGGTCGACCTGCACGGGGAGCCACTGCATGGGCGCCGACTTCAGGAGGGCGCCACCTTTGGCTGGTCGACCTGGGAAGTCGACCAGCACGTTTGGTCGACCTGGGAAGTCGACCAATCTCTTCTGGTCGGCCTGGGACGTCGACCAGACCCTCTGGTCGACCAGGAGTGACGTCGACCTAGATCTGGTCGACCAGGGAGTAGTGGTCGACCTGGGGAGGTCGACTGGAGGTGGCCGTCGACTTGGGAGGTCGACCGGCACGTACCAGAGGCAGTGGTCGACCTGGGAGGTCGACCGGAAGTGGTCGTCGACCTGGGTGGTCGACGGGCACGCACTGGAGCCTCTGGTCGACCTGGTTGCCCGGTCGACCAAGTTACCTGGGTGACGAGGTGCTGCGAAGGCTTGCGATGGTCGCCCAGGTGGTTTTTGGCGAGGACGACCTCGGTGATGGTATCCCGAGGTCGACGTGGTGCATCAGATGCAGTCGTCAGCACGAGGTGGACTTGGTGTGTGCGCTGTGCAGGTGACGAAGCAGTGCACGCCAATCATCTACGAGCACCTGCGAAGCGGATGCGATACTGGACTGCAGGAGCAACGCTGGCACGCCGTCGACTTGCGCTGTTGTCACGCCGTCGACCTGCAGCGTTGGCAAGCCGCGTCTCTGCACTGCTGGAGCGCGGTCGACCAAGTCGTGCTGGCACGCGGTCGACCGTGCTACGCTGGCAGTCGACCTGCTTGCATCCTAGCTCTGATGTAGTCTTGCCTAGCCAACTTCATTGTATCATTGTTGTCAACTTTCTCTAGTGAAACTCTTGCCAAATTTCCTTGTGAACTAGCAAGTAGTGTGCGCACTAGGAAAACGACTAAGGACCAACGAACGCAGAGATCACACGAGCATCCGTGCCTAGCCCGTAGTCTAGCTCCCGTTACTAGAGTTATCTCCGCATGGTGCGGTGAGCGTGGACGGCACAACGACTTACCTTTCAGTCTAGTCGACTTAGTTGCACCTTACCTAAGTTGTTCGTAGGCCGGCAGCTGTGCGGTAGTCGCCATGGTAGGCGCCATAGGTGACACGGGGGTGGTGGACACCCTGGAGGCACGGCTGGAAAACGCGAGGAGGAAGCACGAGGCCAACGAGTATGGCGACCTGCCGTGGGCGGTCGTCGAGGCTGGCATCCGTTCCTTGTGGGCGACGGAGCACCCTTCTCGGCCTGCTTCTCCTCGACCGGTGAACACCGAGGGCGGCGTCGATGTGGGCGTCAACGCCGGAGGCGACCAAGTCGGCAGCAGTGCGGGAGGCACGTCGTCGAGGCAGCGTGGTGTGATTCACGCCGACGAAGTCGGCGGCGTTCAGACGCGAGGAATGCGGTCGTTGGCGGCTGCAGGGTTCTCGCAGGGCGACGTCGGAGGTCGACGGAGTGGGTCCGTGCCGATGTCGGCAACCCAGGTGACAGCAGGCGGGATTGCACCGAGCTACGGCTACTTCAAGTTTACGCCGGATAGGATCTCGGTGACTCCCCTACTGGTCGGCCGACCCGACATTCTCACCTGGAAGGAAGCTATTGAGCCCCAGCTGGAGATGGCCGGGCTCATCAACTTTGCTCGTGGTACCGTGGCGACGCCGAGCGACCCCGACTTGCGTGCGGAGTTCCGCGCCGTGCAGCTGCTGACCTTCACGGTCATCTCGCGGTGCTGCACGCCGGGCGTGCAGATCGCCCTGAAGTGGTGCAGGGAGTACCTCGACGCCGGCCACCAGGCGTGGCACTTCATTGAGTCGACGTACCAGGTCACCGACGACCTGTTTATCGCCCAGCTTGAAGGGCAGCTGACGCACCTGCGCATGGGCGACGAGGAGACGGCGACCGACTACTGCAACCGGGCCCGGCGAATTCTCGCCACCATCAGGATGGCCGGTGCGGAGTATTCGACGGCGTCGTACATCACCCATGTCATGCAGGGACTCCGGAGCAGCTACAACCTGTTGAAGCGGCTGTCCATGGCGCCGAGCACGAGGGCGACGCTCAACGAGGACAACCTAACCTCGTACATCCTGCAGGACGAGGCGATGCAGGAGGCTGAGCGGTCCCAGGAGCTCTTGGCGCAGGCAAACTTTGTCGCCCCGGCGAAGCAAGGCGGTCGACCGGGGCAGCGTGGACAGTCTGGCGGCAGTGGTAGCGGTGGCTCGAAGTCGGCCAAGGAGGTCGACAAGAAGAAGTCGACCAAGGACAGTGGCCGGGGAGGAGGAAGTCGACGTCGGGAGTGCTGGCTGTGCGGCGACCCCGATCACCTCTCCTTCGAGTGCCCCGACCGCAGTGACTCGGACGACGACGACAAGGGAGGCCACAGGAGGTCTGGCAGTCGTCGATCTCGTCGAGGAGGAAGTCAGCCGCGCAAGGAGAAGCAGTCGACCAAGTCGTCGACCTCGGCGAAGGACGCCGACTCCTCTGCTAGCGGCAAGGGGAGCAACGACAAGTCGGCGTCGTGCTCTCTGGTCGGCGTCGTGGAGCCGACCGTCTCACTGGCGCCGGAGGCTGGTGAGGATTTCCAGGCGATGGCAGCAGCAGTGCAGGCGAACCCGGCGGTGGTCTTGCTGGACAGCGGCTGCTCCCACCACCTGATGGGGACCAAGGACGCCTTCGTCGACCTGGGGCCGAGCGGCGACTTGAAGCACGTGCGTGGCTTCAATGGAGTGCTGCAAGACGTCCGAGGCCGGGGCACGGTCGCCTTGCAAGGCGAGGCCGGGAAGCAGGTTCTCATCCCCGACGTGCTGTACGTCCCGGGTGTGCGGGCCAACCTGTTGTCGTCCGGCCAGCTGAAGGAGCATGGCGTGAAGTTTCAGGAGGACGGCGATGGTGTGCTGCTCATCTCGGCAGCGGGAGAGGTGCTTGGTCGGGCGACGTACTCCGGGCGAGTCCTCTGCACCGACCTGCGTCCCTGCTCAACGAGGTCGACGTCGCCCACGCCGGAGGTTGTGGCCCTGCGGGCGATCGTCTCCAAGACGAAGTCGACGCCAGACAGGATGCATGCTCGGCTTGCGCACGTCGGCATGGACACCATCAGGAGCTCGGCGAAGAACGAGGTCGCCATTGGGCTGGACCTCAAGTCGGCGACGGGCACCGACCCACCGTGTGTCTCGTGCGTCGGCGGGAAGCTGGCGCGACACACCTTCCCCGACCAAGGCTCCGACGCCGCCGACGTGCTAGCCGTCGTCCACATCGACCTGTGTGGGCCATTCCGCGTGGCTGCCAAGGACGGTAGCCTGTACTTCTTGCTGCTGAAGGACCGCAAGACCCGCTTCGTGTGGGTGAGGCCAGTCGCCAAGAAGTCGGACGTGCTGCTGGAGTTCCAGAAGTGGCTGGTGCTGGTGGAGAGGCAGACGGAGAAGTCGGTGCTGATGCTGCGCTCGGACCGAGGCGGGGAGTTCCTCGGGACGACGTTCACCGACTTCGTGGACGGCAAAGGGATCGTCCACGACCTGACCTGCCCGTACACCCCGCAGCAGAACGGCATGGCTGAGCGGGAGATGCGGACGGTGGTGGAGTCGGTGAGGACGATGCTGCTGCACATGGGCGTGCAGCACCACTGGTGGCACCTCGCCCTGCGGCAGGCCGTCTGGATCCGCAACTGCCTCGAGCGGTCGGCGACGCCGGGGACGACGCCATACCAGCTACTGACCGGGACGAAGCCCGACTTGTCGCTGGCGCGCGTGTGGGGCTGCATGGCGCAGTTCCTCGTCCCCGAGCAGCAGCGGGGTGGCAAGCTGAAGCCGAAGGCCAAGTGGGGCCTTCATCTCGGCGTGTCGGAGGCGAGCAAGGGCTGGGAGCTCCTCGACATCGCCGCCAACCGGGTGGTCACCACGTCGGACGTGGTGTTCTACGAGGACCTGTCGCTGGAGGAGTGGAGGTCGGCGCATGGCCCCGTGTCAGGGCGGACACTGATGGCCACGCCGACGGATACCTCGACGGCAACGCTCCCTCTGCTCGCTGAGGTCGGTGAGCTTGCTGAGGACGACGCCGAGGTCGTCCACCCTTCCTCTACCCCCCCTGCCCCTCCCCTCGTCGACCTGCGTGGGCTGACTCCGCCGTCGGCCTCCGGCGATGAGGGGAGCAGTGGGACGTCGCCTGTGGCGCCGACCAAGGGCATCGCCGGTGGCCGACAGGACGAGCGGCAAGTCGACGAGCAGCAGGTCAACAAGCAGCAGGTCGACCTGGGAGTGCAGTCGACTTGGATAAGGAGGGAGCCGGTCGAGGAGGTGCAGCCGACTTGGGTGAAGCCGACAGGGGAGCAGGCAGCAGCGAGGCCGACCAAGGAGCAGTCGGCGACCTGGCAGTCGGCAGGGGAGTTGACCGTAGGGGAGAGGTCGGTCGGGACGCCGACCGAAGTGCAGCAGGACGACGAGGATGGCGGTGCAGATGAAGGGGAGCAGTTGGGCGATGAGGAGCTGGTCGACCAGGAGGTGGCCGACCAGTCCACCGACCATGACGCGGTGGGGGTTCCGCCTGAACCCCGGAAGTCTGGTCGACTTCGAAGGCCGCCTGACTTCTTCATTCCCGCTGCCTTCACCACGGTGTACGACGTGGAGGACGACGACGACCTGCTGTACGACGACGCTGATGAGGACGAGGAGTTTCCGGAGCTCGACCCCGACATGCTGGCCGACCCCGAGCACCGCTGGGACATCTCGACGATGACGGTGAAGGAGGCGCTGGCGAGCTGGAAGGGTCCAGCAGTGAAGGCCGCCATGGAGGAAGAGATCCGTAGTCTCCTCGCCATGGGCACGTGGGAGCTGGTCGAACGCCCGCCGGGAGTGAATGTCATGAAGAACCGGTGGGTGCTGACGACGAAGTACAACATCGACGACACCGTCGAGCGGGAGAAGGCGAGGCTGGTCGTGAAGGGCTTCACGCAGGTGTACGGCGCCGACTACGACGAGACGTTCGCGCCGGTGGGCAGCTACGTCACGCTGAGGATCTTTCTCAGCATCGTCGCCGTCCTCAACCTGAACCTGATGCAGCTCGACATGAAGAACGTCTTCCTGCAGAGCAAGCTCGACCGGGTGCTGTACATGTCGCAGCCGGACTACTTCAACGACGGAACCGGCCGGGTGTGCAAGCTGCTGAAGAGCCTGTACGGGCTGAAGCAGTCGCCGCTGCTGTGGTACTTGGCGCTCAACGACGTGCTGGTCGGCGCTGGGTGGAAGAAGAGCCAGGTCGACGAGGCCCTCTACTTCAAGGTCGGCGACGATGGAGCGACTTGCTGGGTGCTGGTCTACGTCGATGACTTGCTCGCCGCCAGCAGCAGTCCTGCGATGCTGAAGGAGCTGAAGGAGCTGCTGGAGGCCGCCTTCGAGTTGCGCGAGATCTCGCCGGTGCAGAAGTACCTCGGGCTGGAGATCGCGCGCGACAGGTCGGCGGGGAAGCTGTGGCTGCACCAGCAGGGCTACGCCGACAAGCTGCGTAGGCGCTTCATCGACGAGGAGCAGGGCGGACGGACTCCGAAGACGCCGGTCTCGGTCGACGCCTACGCCGAGCTCACCTTCGATGACGAGGAGGCGCAGGAGCGACAGGAGGAGGAGTACCGGCAGAAGGTCGGCTCGCTGCAGTTCGCGGCGACGATGACGAGGCCGGACATCGCCTTCGCCTGCAGCAAGCTGGGGAGCGGCCTCACGGTGAGAAGCGACCAGCACTGGCGCGAGGTCGACCGCTGCCTCGCCTACCTCGCCAACACGCGCGACACCGCCCTGGAGTTTGGCGGTGGACCTGAGTCGCTGGAGCTGGTCGGCTACGTGGACGCCGACGACGCCGGTGACAAGCAGAGAGCACGGGTGGCTACGTGTTCGTCTACGGAGGGGCCGCGGTCTCCTGGTCGAGCCAGCGCATCAAGTGCGCGACGCTGTCGTCGACCGAGTCGGAGTACGTGGCGGCCGTCGAAGCCGGCAAGGAGGGACGCCGACTTCGCTTCCTCCTCGCAGAGTTCCAGCAGCTGGATGCTGGGAAGCCGACCGTCCTTCGGGTGGACAACAAGTCGGCCATCACAGTCGCCGAGGGCATGGGGTTGACGGGCAACCTCAAGCACATGGAGCGGCGACAGGCCTGGCTGCAGCACATGGTGAAGCGAGGGAAGTTTGCGCTGCAGTACATTCCGACCGCTGAGCAGCCGGCCGACTTCCTCACGAAGGCGCTGCACTATCCGGCCTTCAACCGGTGCTCCGTTGCAATCGGCCAAGTGCGTCTGGCCGACGTGGGCGACGGCGACGACGAAGTGCAGCAGTAGGTGCCATGCCCTTTTGCATGGCTGGTGCGGTGGATGACGTGCTGTGTGTTGGGTGCACGTCGACGAGCTGTTCTCCGAGAGGTGCTGCCGTGTGGGCTGGGGGGCCCAAGCGTGAACGCGGCAGGGGAGTGTCAACGGGAGTTGGGTGTTGGCCCCGTCCTCGCTTGGGCGGAGCCGACTTCGTGGTCGGGTGTAGGGTGCAGCCGACCTGCAGCAGTGGGCGAGTTGGTCGACGAGGTTGGTCGACCTGCACGGGGAGCCACTGCATGGGCGCCGACTTCAGGAGGGCGCCACCTTTGGCTGGTCGACCTGGGAAGTCGACCAGCACGTTTGGTCGACCTGGGAAGTCGACCAATCTCTTCTGGTCGGCCTGGGACGTCGACCAGACCCTCTGGTCGACCAGGAGTGACGTCGACCTAGATCTGGTCGACCAGGGAGTAGTGGTCGACCTGGGGAGGTCGACTGGAGGTGGCCGTCGACTTGGGAGGTCGACCGGCACGTACCAGAGGCAGTGGTCGACCTGGGAGGTCGACCGGAAGTGGTCGTCGACCTGGGTGGTCGACGGGCACGCACTGGAGCCTCTGGTCGACCTGGTTGCCCGGTCGACCAAGTTACCTGGGTGACGAGGTGCTGCGAAGGCTTGCGATGGTCGCCCAGGTGGTTTTTGGCGAGGACGACCTCGGTGATGGTATCCCGAGGTCGACGTGGTGCATCAGATGCAGTCGTCAGCACGAGGTGGACTTGGTGTGTGCGCTGTGCAGGTGACGAAGCAGTGCACGCCAATCATCTACGAGCACCTGCGAAGCGGATGCGATACTGGACTGCAGGAGCAACGCTGGCACGCCGTCGACTTGCGCTGTTGTCACGCCGTCGACCTGCAGCGTTGGCAAGCCGCGTCTCTGCACTGCTGGAGCGCGGTCGACCAAGTCGTGCTGGCACGCGGTCGACCGTGCTACGCTGGCAGTCGACCTGCTTGCATCCTAGCTCTGATGTAGTCTTGCCTTGCCAACTTCATTGTATCATTGTTGTCAACTTTCTCTAGTGAAACTCTTGCCAAATTTCCTTGTGAACTAGCAAGTAGTGTGCGCACTAGGAAAACGACTAAGGACCAACGAACGCAGAGATCACACGAGCATCCGTGCCTAGCCCGTAGTCTAGCTCCCGTTACTAGAGTTATCTCCGCACTGCATAGGCAGACTACAGTGGGCTATGTTGGTGCTACATTTCGGTTATCTCCTAGTACATCAAACTATGAAAGATGCACTCACAGTTTCACGAGGGTCTTCATTTTGGTGACGGTGTCTGGCAGGGGTCCACTGAAGTTGGCCATGTTGCCATTGCTGCAGGTCATGAGCTCGAATCAAGGCATGGAAGGAGTGTTCGAAAAAAACATTGTGTGTGTGTTAGTGTGAGTGTGTGTGTGTGTGTGTGTGTGTGTGTGTGTGTGTGTGTGTGTGTGTGTGTGTGTATGTGTGTGTGTGTGTATGTGTGTGTGTGTGTGTGTGTGTGTGTGTGTGTGTGTGTGTGTGCATGAGATACGAGTCACCAAGCTTACGTCCACACTAGCTGCACAAGATTGCTGATCTCCGAAGGTATTGGTCCCGACAAGGATGTATTGCCAAAGTTTCTGGAGAGGCGTCAGCCAAAAAAGGGGATCACAGGAGATTCAAAGCCAGATTTTTTTTTTTTCTGTGAAAGGAATAAACTGTTCTGAATTTTAGACAGAGTGGTGATCCGTTGTGGCAACATAATGGTCAAGAAAGTTCTCATGGCAAGGAAGCACACAAATCCCTGAAAGATGCGTACAGATCAGTGAGGTTGGTGAGCTGAAAGAGGCCTGTGGGAAGAGAGCCATGGAAGAAGTTGTTGCAGAAGTGCCTGCAGGGATATACGGGATGCCAGAGGTATAATTCTTAGAGTGGAAATTCACAGCACATGACCAGCACACATGAAACCAGAGCTGCATTGCAGTTTGCAACTATCATTGGCAGTTGAGATTCTGCTATTGGTTGGCAGAATGAGTGACTGGTTGATACAAACGCCCGCATGCTTGTCGGATTGGCACCAAACAGGTACTTTAAAAGCAGAGGAAGGCAGCAACTTGAGATTCGAGACAGGGGCTTGAAAAGTGATTCGGAGACAGGTCAAATGGCCGCAGTTGCATGCAGCAGCTGGAGTTGACAGTAAGCATGCATAATCTCAAGGAAGCCCCTGAACTTCTATCGCTTATAGAGTGTATGACGCGTATATAAGATATATGAGTTCAAGAACTGAGGCTCACAGCTGGTTTAGGCTCTTGAGGTTCAGGAATGCTGCTGGAACAGTGCCAGAGAGAGCATTGTCCGCGATGCCACTGTGGAGAGCAGATGGGAGAGATGGGGGAACAATGAAGAGACGGCTGAAGCATGGGCAGAGGAGTGCGAGGGAGAAAGCGAGTGAGAGAGAGGAAGTAAGTGTGCAAGTGGAGAAAACAATAAATCATTATGCACGAGGCAATATGCATCACCTTAAGGGAAAGCCTTAATGCGCATGGCAATGCAGAGGTGCCTCAAGGCGCATGTGTCAGTCTACGGGTGAAATGACACTCTATTGTAAAAGCAGTGGCGGTAGGGTGTTAGCAACAGTGGCAGCGTACTCTTACAAAGTGCTGCACAACCCAGACTTACATACAGAAGCCTGGGAGAGGCCCATTCCTGGGAGCATCACTCACAGTGCGCGCCCAACAGTGGAGCTGTGTGAGGCTGCTCCATGAGTCGGAGCAGCTCCCTCCCAGGGTGCCAATGCAACCCACACTCGCATAGTAGGAGCTCTTAAACAGCACTCACAGTGCGCGCAGTTGTGTGAGGCTGCTCCATGAGTCGGGCACAGAGCGGTTGAAAAAGTTGGCCGCCAGCCACCTGAGCGGGCACGACACGGAAGGAATGGGGAGCGAGAGCAAATGACAATCGCTGTAGTCAAGAGTGAGGTGGCTGCACATCAGGTTTGATCATTATGGTTTAATTGGGCAGATTTCTTGGCGTCCATACATTCATTGGGTGCACGTGATATTTTCAAATGTACTGACATGTAAGTGTTCACATTGATAAACCCACAAATACACGCGCGGGTGTACACACACATGAACATTTCCACATTCCCTTCTTTACATGAGGAGACCATCACGTTCTGCTACAAATAAGGAATGTGTGTAGGATAGAGCATCAAGGGAGAAGATAAGGACGTCCTTATCTTTCTTCGTGATTAAGGGAGAAAAAACAATTGGGTCGTTTACTCCCATACATGACGATTTGACACATCTTAACTCATTCCAGTCACGCATGAGGAGGAGAAGACAAGGACGTTCCCCACACAAATGGGCGGGAGACGACAGAGGCGCTCACATTTCTGTCAGGTTGGTGAGCCTTCCGATGGTGTCTGGGAAAGACCCTGAGAGCTTGCAGTTGCTCATATCACTGAGGGGAGAAGGAAAAGGGAAGCCACAGGAATGAGGCATGCTGGACTGGAGTCGCGGCTATGTGAAGCTGCTACACTGTTTTGATGTGTTATGTGTGACTACGCAAAACTGGGTGCAATCGCTATGTGCAAACAGCAATGTCGTAACTGTCATATGCGTAAGCTGTTTTATGCACTCTGTTATACAGTAACTATCATGTGTAGAACCAGTTGCACGGAAACACAACTTTATGTCAAGGTTGATAAATGTCGCATGAGAACACGAGTGTTTTGACACAAGGACTACACACGCGTGTCTGATGACATGAATGTCATATGGAACACAAGGAAATTCATTCTTTTTACCCATTTCTAGCTGGTAAGCGTTCGACAGTCCAATGTCTTCCATAGGAGTTTGGATGTCTTACAGAAAGCGAAGGTTGATGAGCCTCCCAATGCCAGAAGCCAGTGGGCCCGTGAACCCATTGGAGTTCAAGTCACTGCACCAACAAGTTAAAAGGAGGGAGAGCGTTGATTCAAGAGGCGCCTAAATATCACGTGAATTTTGTATAGACAAAATTCGAATGGAGTGGGCAGGTGAACTCATTGGAGTTCAGGATGCTTTGTCAACAAGTTCAATAGAGGGAAAGAGGGTGGGGCGACACTGATCTATGTGTCCAATTCAAGTCTCTGTTGACATCATGAGACTCCATGATGCGCTGTATGCGCTGTCTGCAGTGTGTGAACCGTGTGCACTGGCATGCACTGTGTGTGTGTAGCACGGAGCTTGAGGGTGGGGGGACGGCACTGACAGTTTGGTGAGCCTGGTGAGGTTGTAGAGTGAGGCGGGGATAGTGCCGTTCATGTCGTTGTTCTTCAGATCCCTGCAGGCAGTCAAAGAAAAGGGCAGCAAGGGGAAGGGCAGTGCAATGCAGAGGGCGATGAGTGGAGAGGCAGTGATGGTGCCGTTCCTGTTTTTTGTTCTTCAGATTCCTGCAGGCAACGCAGAGAGCAACGCAAAGGGCAGTAGGTGGGTACAATGAATAGGGATGGTGGGATGGTTCCGTTCATGCCGTTGCTCTTCAGATCCCTGCAGGCAGTGCAGTGCAAAGGATAGCAAGTGGTTGTGCGTCCACGACACAGCATGTATTGCATGCGTGGGCAAGCCATGGAGTGTACTGGCTTGCAACAGAGTGCATAAAGTGGTAATCAGCGGCATGAGACACGCACAGGGCAAGGAGGCACCCACAGGGCAACGAGGTTGGTGAGCTTTCCCAGTAGGGTGGGGATGGTACCGTCGAGCTGGTTGTCTCGCAGCCACCTGATGGGCGGGATTTAGGTAGAATGTATGTGTGCATAAGTTTTGAAATGTCCCGAAGTAAAACAAAAGGTGGAAATGGTTGCCGTTGAGTAGGTTGTTTTCCTTTTCCCCAATGGTTCTCATGGTCGTTCTGATGTTTTGTGGAAGACGTAAATCATACATGGATGGTAGTTGATGCGATTGGTGAATGTGAATGTGTGCGTATATACCTGGGAGGGGGAACATAGGCTTACAGCTCTGTGAGGTTGTGCAGGTTGGCCAAAGATACCGGCACAGTGCCGTTGAGCTGGTTGTAACTCAGCTCCCTGTTGTACGAGATGCACGTAAAGAAAACCACACATGAAGGAGAGGGAACAACACATAAAGAAGAACATACAAAATAGATAACACACACAAAGGGGAACACACAAAGGGGGACACACACAATGGGGAGCATAAATAATAGAAAACACTCACAAGGCGGAAACACCTATAATGGGGAACACACATAGCGAGAGCGATCAGTGCAGTGAGACTGACTCTAGCAGGTCACACACAAGGCTCAAAGTAAGCGTGCTATTAGCAGGCCACACTCACAGACACTCACATGCGTTGCAGGTTGGAGAGAGTGCCGAAGCTGGTCGGGATGGAACCCGTGAGTGCATTGCTGCGCATAGCCCTGTTGGAATATGCAGAAAAGGGAGGCAGGTAAAGTGGGGCAGGACGATGAGGCCAGGAAATTAGGGGCCGGAAAAGTGGGGCAGGAATAAGAAATGGAGAAGATTGGCAGGGTGACAATGAACCTTTGAGTTCCTTCCCCACATACACCCCATCCTGGACAATGTTGGTGATGAAATTTGCACAGTCCACTGGAGGGGATGGGAGTAAACCCAGAAGAAACCCACACTGCAAACCGTGAGGCTTATAAGGAAGAATACATGCCTTATTTGAGTCAGGCACGACACAGCACACACGACACCAGACCACTATGGTAGGCTAAAGCTTTAATCGCTATCCTTACATTTCTTTGAGTGCTGTGAGCTCGGACATGCCTTTGAGGCTGCTCAAAAGCGGAAAGAAGTGATTGGCTAGCTTATGCCAATGCACTACTTGCTCTCCTTACATGTCTGTGAATGCTGTGAGCTCAGACATGCTTTTGAGGTACGTCAAAAGTGGAACCAAGTGAGTGGTTAACTAGTGCTGATGGACCACTTGTTCTTCTTACATGTCTGTGAGTGCTGTGAGCTCGGACAGGAAGTCTGGCAACTCTGCGTTCATCTTGTTGAACGCCACAGAGCTGCGCAAGGGGAAGGTGGGATCATGGGAGCGCAGAAGGGGAAGAAGAGGGGAAGTTTGAGTGCACGAGTAAGTGAGTGATGTGGGCAGAAGAGCTGATGCGGGAAAGTGTGGATGAGCAGAGGAGACAGAAAGAGTGACAGAAGAAACGTCTCAATGCTTTTTCACACAACCAACTTCACTGTACCAAGATTTTGAAGAAGTCACACAGCAAGTAAGTTCAGAAGGAAGACTGCCAAACATCAGAGACTGGACGACTCACCTCACCATGCAACAAGAGGGAGGGAGATTAATTGCCTGCCACACGACAAGAATTGCAATAGAGACTTACAAGAATTCGAGCTTCTTCAGCTTGGTGATGGTCTCTGGAATGCTGCCATTTATCTTATTGCCACCCAGGTTACTGCACGAGAGGAATAGAGGAAAGCAAGGCGAGACGGTTTCTGAAATGTCTGGCAGGTGGGGCAGAGGGCTGGTAGAGGGCAGGGGGCCGAGGCAGTTGGCAGAGGGCAATGGGTGGGCATCGGGCAGAGGGCATCGGGCAGAGGGCAGAAGGCAGAGGGCAATGGCTGGGTATCGGGCAGAGGGCAGATGGCAGAGGGCAATGGCTGGGTATCGGGCAGAGGACAGGGGGCACTCAAACTTACTTGAGGTGGAGAAGATTGTGTGCGCGCTCACAGGTATCTGAGGTTGAGGAGGTTGCCAATGCTGGCGGGGATGGATCCACTGATGGCTGTGGGGGCATCAGGGTACGGACTCCATGCCACACTCCTGCAATGAGAGAAAGTGAAGGAAAATGCACAGCCTAAGTTCGTGATCAAGGGACAAGCTCCACACTCAACTCCTGCTGTGGCAGTGAGGAGGTACGTGAGTGCTCAGACAGAGGTGATTGGTGTACAGGTGCCATGACATCGGGGTATGGTATTCCAAGTATAACATGGCACAGAGTCGCTCACATGAACTCGAGGTTAGTGAGTGTGCCAATGGACTCTCCAATAGGACCCCAGAACTTGTTGTCACTCATGTCACTGGAAGATGTGCAGGGGTGCGATATGGAAACGTGATTTGTCACGAGGTGAGGTCACAATGAGACCCCAGAATCTGATCTCATTGGACGAGGTATAGGAAGCAGGAGAACAGAGCAGCAAGGCTATGTGAGATGGATGGATTAATTTTAGAAGAACATTCACAAGCAATTTCTTCAACCTGGGGCTTCCTCGTGTTAATTCCGGTGACGAGTTGGCAGTTAGGGCGTGACTCTGGTGAAATACAATTCTGCCACTGGACTGAGAGAAGAAGCAGTTAGGGTGTAGCAATAGAATGGCAGTCTTACAGCCACGTGAGTTTGGTGAGAGTGCTGATGTGAGAAGGGAAGGAGCAGTTGATGCTGTTGAAGTGAACGTCACTGCAGACATGGAAGGTTCGAGAGCAGAGGTATTGGTGAGCACTAGAATTTTCCATAGGCTTCTGACTTCACAGAACCTTCACATCTTTTCATGTGAAAATGCGAGTAAACATGCCATATAACACAAAACCAGGGCTTAATGTGGAAGGAGACACTGAATAAACTCGAATAGGGGCTGGATTTGCATAGTATCACAACATGGGTCAATCAACAAAATCAATCCATACGAGCGAATGAGGGAGGGCAGACTCACAGGGCGACAAGGTTGGTAAGGGTGCTGATGGCAGCAGGGAAGGTCCCATTAATAAAGTTGATGGAGATGTTGCTGGGAAGTCCAAAAGTATGATACACAAACAAGGCAGAAACGATTGATGTGATGCGATGTGATGCGATGTTCTGTTGATGAATCTGATCGAGTTGTTGCTGGGAAGAGTTGTACAGAATGTGACCAGCATGCAAGGCAGTACACTGGTAGTCATTCACAAGGCGAGGCTTACCACTGGTGTAGGGACCCAATAACGGTAATGGTAAATTGGCAAAAAAATGTTTCAAAAGGCTAGTTGTTCATTTATGCCTGGAATTCTCGAATGCTACGACTCACAGGTTGGTGAGGCTGATGAGATTGCTCAAGCTGGCAGGGAGTGTCTGGTTCAGCTGGTTGTTGGCGACTTGCCTGGGAGAGAGGGAGACACATACAATAAAAGAACCAGAAAAGGGTGATCTCAACCATTTTTGCATGTGATAGAGGCCACAAGAGCAGCGAGCTGTGAAATGCAATCTCCAGAAGTAGCGCCAAGTGTGCTTGAGTGCCTACAGCCGCTTGGGTGCCTACAGGTACTTTAGTGCCTACAGCCTACAGGTGCTTGAGTGCCTACAGGTGCTTGAGTGCCTACAGGTGCTTGAGTGCCTACAGGTGCTTGAGTGCCTACAGGTGCTTGAGTGCCTACAGGTGCTTGAGTGCCTACAGGTGCTTGAGGGCAGAGAGTCGGCTGAAGGTCTCTGGGAGCGACCCATTGAGGCCATTGTAGCTGACGTCACTGATGGGAGAAGGGAACAATAGAAGGAGACAAGAGCACAGAAAGAGGAGCAGGGCCACAAAACGCCACAGAATAAGAGATGCTTCGAGGGGCTGTTGTAGCTGATGTAACTGGTGGGTGATTAAGTGAAGCATGAGGAACGTACGCAGATGCTTGAAAAAAAAAAAAAAAAAACGCATGGAGGGAAAAAAACAAAAAAATGTGCCACCATTGCAGCTGAGGAAAATTGAAGGCGGGGAGCGAACACTGTTGGATCAGGTTGGAAGTCGTTCGCCTATTAATGATGGGGCTTAAACTGTTTGTTTGGCAATATGAAAAACAAGTGTCTCACAAGTAGAGGAGGTGCGCGAAATCACCAAAGGACGAAGGAATGGATCCGTTGAGCAGATTCGTTGAGAAGTTACTGAAACCAAATGCAGACAAAGAAATTGGTAAACGTTTTCCCGTATTTATTCTTCCAGGTCTACAAAACTAAAAAAAAACAAAAAAAAAAAACGAAAAACAGCATTGGCAAGAATGGGAAAAACAAATAGCATGGAAACAGAAAATGTCCATGGAGAAAATGCATGTGCGGTCTCGGTGGTGGGGGTGATTACAGAGGGTGCCTACACGGGTAGTGTGGGTGGGTGCGTACAGAGAGATGAGGTTGGTGAGGTTTCCCAGAGATTCAGGGATGCTGCCGTTAATGGCGTTGCTGCCCAAATCGCTGGAGAAGTGGGTGAGCATGGTGAGGAGGGAGATATGATATGGCGGGAAGGCTGAATGGGAAGGATGGACGGAGGGATTGATGAGTGGGGACATGACAAAATGGGAAGGATTTGAGGGTACGGTGGGACTGAAGGGATTGATGAGAGGCATGATGGGAGGGATTGATGCATATGATGGGAAAGAATAGTGGAGGGAGTTATGAGCATGTTGGGCGTGGCGAGAGAGATTCCAGAGCACGTGCATGTGAAGAGATGGGTGGGTGGCAATGAACAGAGTAGAGCCATTCACACGTGAGTCAACATCTGTTAATAAGGACGGGGACTATGACGGTGTGATGAAAAAGGAAGAGTGGTGAGAGTTCAGAAGCAGAGGGTGTGGTAGCAGCACTGCATCTTGCGAGGGACAGAGGGAGATCACGTTAATGGAGTATATGCGGGTTTGGCGAAGGCACAAAGTTACTCAATTGCTTGCAAGACAGGCTCCTTAGAGCAGTGAGTTACTCACAGGCTTGTAAGGGCAGTGAGCTGGTCCAGTTCGTGAAGCAGAGTGCCATTCAACGAATTGGCACTGATGTCACTGGAGGCCGAAAAAGGTTAAGGGGGGAATGAAAAAGCAATAGAGAGTGAGGGTTACAGAACTGAAACGTGGGTACTGTGGTTATTAAAAGCCAAAAGGGCCGAAATGGAAGCTGAAATAGAGGAGGAGGAAGGAATGTTGAACAGAGATGGACGGCCAAAAGGATTACTGTACAAGGGGAGGGCGTGAAGGATCGCTGAAACGATTGAGACTGCGAGAAGGAGCTTTACAGGATAAAATAGTTGTGCTTTTGAGTGTGGGACATGAGTTTCACTTTGGGTTGTGCTTTGATTTGCGATTTGAGTGAGACATAAGTTGCGCTTTGAGTCATGCTGTGAGTGCGGGACATGAGTTGTGCTTTCAGTGCAGGACTTGAAGTGGGTGATTTCAATGGTACAGGTGTAATGGGTTATGATAAGTTGCAATGGAGACAGGTGGAAGAGTAGGGCACTGACAAGAGCGAGGGGGGGGCACTAACAGGTGGGAGAGGAGGGAGATTCTCCCAAGGCCTTCAGGCAGAGAGCCACTCAGCTGGTTGTTGCTCAGGTCACTGCGAATGGACAGGGAGAGGGAGGGAGGGCCGTGGCGTGGAGTGGAGGAAGGATGGAAGGGGAGAGAGAAGGAGGGCCATGGAGGGAAACATACGCTCAGAGAGACGAAGAGAATATGGATGGGGAGACACAGTGGGAGTGATCTGAGTGTGGTGTGGAGCCATGAGTGGCATGAGGTGCGAAGCCCCCTGTTGGGAGGGCAAGGTACGGTACCGTTCTTTTGTAGAATCAAGCTGGTAACTGTTCTTGGTGAAGTGTGCAGGGTGATTTGTCAAACGAAAAAAAAAAAACTTGAAAATGGGAAAACACAGATTCTATATATTGGGAGACAAGGGGGAAAGGCAGGAGTGTGGAAACGTGCTCACAGGTGCTACTGCTGCCGAAGCTTGAAATGGACAAACACGAAAATGGGAAATACACAGACCTTATATACTGGTAGTCACAAGGGAAGGGTAGGAGTGGAAAGGCGCTCACAGGTGCTGCAGCTGCAGAAGCTTGCCCAACCCTCGAGAGACATTGCCTTCGAATGCATTGGAACTGAGATCGCTGTAGAGTTGATGGACGTGAAACGGGAACAAGGATCGAGGGGAGGTGATGCATGTTTGGAGAGAATCTGGTTTTTTAGATTTCTAGAAATACGGAACAAGGATTGAGCGGAGTGATGGATGTTAGTAGAGACTATGGGAGGCTATGGGAGGCGAGGGAGACGTTTGGACGGCATTGGCTCTGAGGTCCCTGTGGGGGGGTTGAAGGCCATTGTGTGAGTGATGGGTTGTGTTGGGAGAAAGTGGGTGGACAGAAGGAGGTAGTGGTGCACAGGTAGTGTCACTAGAGGATGGAATGGCATGCGTGGTGTGCACAGGTAGTGGTGGTCATCACGTACAGATGCGTGAGGAGGCTGTATCTGCGAATGCGGGGCAGCGAGCCATTCAGGGCGTTGGAACTCAGGTCCCTGCACTCGCAGAATCAAGAACCAAATGCGTTTAGAAACTACTAAGCTGAGCTTATAAGTCGGAGCAGCGGATGCTGTTTAGTAAGCTTCTAAGTCAACCCTGCATGCACCCTCGACCACAGGAAATGGAGAAGTGGTGCTCTTTGGTAAGCCTTGTAAATCCACTCAGAAGCAGATAAAGAGTGGATACGCATCCCCTCAATGCCGATCCTGCGAGCAATTTTGCGCAGGATCAGTTTTTAGCGTGGTTAGAAAAGTTTCAAAAAAATGTTTGAATGCAAAAACTGGGAGTTTAGTGTGGCGAAGGATTGCAGGCTCAGCGTTGCGGGGACGAGCCCTCAGAATTTTGAGGTCACGCACGATCTTAAACCTGTTGTGGACATGCAGAGCACTTGTGAAAAGTGGGACTCACAGGGTGTGCAGGCGAGTGAGGTAGCTCAGCATTCCGGGAACAGTGCCAGTGAGAGAGCAGTTCGAGAGATTGCTGTGCGCAGGCAAAGCGGAGAGGGAGAGAGAAAGAGTTAGAGAGGCCAGAGGAGAAGGGTCTTAAGGCTTTCTATTCCACTGCCTTTGTGTGCAGTCTCACTGGTGGGAAGAAAAGAGAGTGGGAGGGGAGGGAGGAGAGAGGGAAAAAGGGTGAGGGAGGGAGGCTGGAGAGCTTTACAAAAATATCAGGTAGCAATGCATATTGACTTGTGCACTAGACAGGAAATTCCGGTGCAACTCAAGGTGTGCGACAGCTTCTCTGCCTGCTGCACTGCAGCGGTCCGCTTACAGGCGTGTGAGTCGTGTGAGGAAGCCAAGAGCTGAAGGGATGGAGGATGAGAATCCGTTGTTTGACACATCCCTGTGGGGAAGAGGGAGAGGAGAAGCGGGCGATTTTTCACACAATGATGAGTTGGAGGAGTCGAGGGGATGGAGGGTGAGAAGCTGTTGTATGTAAGGACGAGTCTGAGGGTAAGCAGACGAGTCCTGACAAGATGATGGGTCGAGGGGATGGAGGATTAAAAGCTGTTTTGTTTTTAGACACATCCCTGATGCTTAGATCGCATGCTTACATCCTTTGAGAGGGTTACATGTCCTTGAGGCGCGGAAGCATGCCAAGGCTCCTAGTCATGAGGCCGGTCGAGTTGCTTTCCTTGGTTTGGCAGTTCGCTTACAGAAACTCACATGTCCTTGTGGCGACTCAAAGCACACCTGACTTTGTTTCAGGCTTACATGTCCCTGAGGTGCGGAAGCATGCCAAGGCTCCTAGGCAGGGTACCAGTCAAGGTGTTGCTGTGCAGGTCACTGGAGAATACAGAATAACATGGGCATTGCGGATGCAAGAGTGCTAAGAATCAGCAACAGAAACAGCACAGTGGGTGTTGTGGAAAGTAGCACTAGTACATTTGAGAGTCGTTTTGGTGCAATGGAGCACAGCACGTGAGGAAAGCAGAGCAAGTTGAGATGGCAATGTTTGTTCTACAGGTCTTCACAGCTTCACTTCATTCTCGTTGGCATGTACCAGCGGCAACTTTACCAGTGATGCCATGCCACCCTTAACAGAAACCCCGCATGGTCATTGGAGTAGTTTGCTTCATTCCAGCTTGCTGCAGCTGCTATTGCCATGGGCAAGGTTGAAACACCTCGTATGATGAAGCACGATGGACTGAGACGCCTACAGTGCGGTGAGTGGTTCAACACGACTTAGAAAGGCAGAAACAACTCTCAAAACTTCTCAGAGGTCGCTTACAGAACGGTGAGTGATTTGAGCCGACCCAGGGAGGCAGGGATGGACGATTTGAGTTGGTTGGACGAGAGGTTCCTGTGGGGGAGACGATCGTCAGGCAAATCAATTAGGAAACCAGAGGATTCTGAATAACAGGCAGAGGGCAGCGGATGCTTAGGGGAGCAGATTTTTTGAGCAAGCAGCCACTGCAGAGAAAGGCAGATGGAAAGCAGCAAAGTCTGGAGGGCAGAAATGTCTGGAAAGCCGCGAAGTCTGGACTGGATGACAGCCAAAGCCAATAAAATTGTATCGGTCAAATGGCCAATGGACAGCAGAAAGATTGTTCACCAACCCATGGGGGCCCACTCTAGAACGTACACACCAAAGAGTCACTGCATCAACTTGTTGAAGCGGTTATGCGTGAATGATTAAACCACACACATTGGTCGTATCGCTGGCCTAGTGGAGGGTTTCTGTCTTGAATGGAGTGCAGGTTTTTTCTTGAGTCGAGAAAGGGAGGTGTGGCTTACAGGAAGCGCAGGTTGGGAAGCATGCCCAGGCCGGCTGGAATGGGTCCCTGCAAGGAGCTGTCGCTCAGGTCCCTGAAAGGCACGCAGGAGGGTTGCAGAGAGAAGAGAGGTGAACGTTAAGTTGTTTCAAATTTCATATGTGAGTGGATCCACACCTGTTGCTCAGGTCCCTGGGAGACGAATGGAGGGCGCAATGAAGTGCAGAGCACTAAGGGAGGGCACAAGCAAGTGGGTGGTAAGGGCATGCAGAGGGGGAGGAGGAGGGAAAGAGCACCAAGGGAAGGCCCAAGGGAGGAGACGGACTCGGGATCAAGAATCAGCGAAGTGCTGCTCATGAACTAGACCTTGGCACATTGGAAGGAAGTGAGAGGAAGAGGGAGTAAGGGCATGGGGGAAGGGAAGGGCATGGGAGAAAGGTGTAAGGGAATGAGGGGAGGGTGTAAGGGCATGGGAGAAGGGCGGAAGGAAGTGGGAGTAAGGTGTAAGGGCATGGTGGGAGGGTGAGAGGGCATGTGGACAATGCGGGGGGTGGTTGTTGGGAATGGGGTGAGTAAATTTGATGGCACAGAAACATGTGTCTCAACAGCAATACTTTAACAGGTACTCTCCCTACCTTCTTACTTTTTCCTTCAATCTTCCGACTCTCAGGCCTCCCAAGCGTCTCAAGTGTTTTCAAGTCATTCAAACCTCTCAAGTGTTCCAAACAGCTCAAGCCTCCCAATTCTCTCGAGCCACTCAAGCCCCTCATTTTTCTCAAACATCAAGCTTCCCAAACCGCCAACTCAACCCGCCGACTCACAGGCGCCTCAGATTCTCCAACAGGCTGAGAAACGACGGCATGCTGCTCTGTAGACTGTTGTCACTCAGATCGCTGCGGAGAAAGAGGGGAAAGGGGAGGGAATGCGAGAGCAGAGAGGGATACGTGAGAGAGAGGAGGGAAGGGGGAAGGGAAAGGGAGAGAGGAATGGGGGAGCAGGGGAGGGAGGGGATGAGGGAAGGGGGGGGTGAGGAGAAGGGGATGCAAGAGGGAGCAGGCAGGGAGAGGAGGCCGGGGCGGAAGAAGGGTGGGGGGAGGCAGGGGGGGTGAGATGGGAGGGATGGAGTGGGAGGGATAAGCAGTGAGCACTAGTACTAGTTCTAAACTTGATGCATAAGCTCAGCAATTTGTGATGGCATAAATTATTCCCACGGGTTTCGGTTTTTTATTTTTATTTTTTTACACTGATGCTAACCGCCCATAATAATACAAAACAAAACACACCAAAAAAGCCACAATGCCACTGGAGTAGCTTTGAATCCTTCTAGCTGGTAGCAGCTTGTAGAAGTGCGATGTAAGCAGATCAAATATGAAGGAAGATGAATGAGATGAGATGCGTACAGGAGGGTGAGTGAGTTCAGTCGGCCCAGGGAAGCAGGAACGTCCGAGGTGAGCTGGTTGGACGACAGGTCGCTGTGGATGGGAGATAAGATGCACCACCAGTCAGTGGGAAAACACCAGACCAGAGAATTATGGCGATCAGGCAGAGAGGGGCAGATGAGCAGGACCGTCGGTTATTGAGAAACCGGATGATCTTGGTTAGCAGCAAAAGGTTAGTACATGAATTTGGAAAAAATCTCATGGAACACGTATCGATGATTACCAAAGAACGGGGACAGATAAACTTTAAAATTCCTGATGCAGGCAAATGAGGCGTTCCAACTAATGATATGGGAGGGGGTCAATGGTTGAAGGCATTTTTCGGTCTTTCTTTTTTTTCTTTCTTTCCTTTTCATTTTGTTTTGGTTAAAAAGGCACACATCCTTAGTCGTAACTGAACATGTAGTAACTGTGCGGATGGCGGAGAGCGGAGGCGTGACTCACAGGAAGCGCAGGTTGGGAAGCATGCCGAGGCCCGCCGGAATGGTTCCGCCCAACGAGCTGTTCCTCAGGTCCCTGTGGTGTAGAAGGTAGTGCGCAGGGTACAAAGGGAAGGCACACAGAGGAAAGGTTTGGGCTTTGATTAGAAATGTATTGCCGGATGGATCCACCCCAGCGAGCTGTCAATCAGGTGCCTCGACAGAAAGAGAACAAAGAGAGAGGCCGCAGCGCAAGGAGGGAGTGAACGTATTGTGGAATGGAATCCAATGCAGGCGATTTGTTGATCATGAACCAGGCCAAGGCATAAGGAGAGGGAGCAAGAGCATGAGGAAAGGGAGCAAGGGCATGAGGAAAGGGAGCAAGGGCATGAGGAAAGGGAGCAAGGGCATGAGGAAAGGGAGCAAGGGCATGAGGAAAGGGAGCAAGGGCATGAGGAAAGGGAGCAAGGGCATGGGGAAAGGGCTGGAAAATGGGTGAGAGAATGTGATGGAATTCTTTAGCAGTGGCATGGGTCCATTTAGCGGGGATATCTCAAGCCCTGACACGACACCCTCTTAACCTCCCAACTCTCAAGCCCCTCGTGCATCCCAAGCCACCGACTCACAGGCGCCTCAGATTCTCCAGCAGGCTGAGGAACGACGGCAAGGTTCCCCATAGTTTGTTGTGAACCTTTATTCCCTTAAATCACTCAAGCCGCTCATTTCTCTAAAACGTCAAGCCGCATGAGCGTCACAGGCTGCCGACTCACAGGCGCCTCAAATTCTGCAGCAGGCTGAGACAAGACGGTGTGGTACCCCATAGGCGGTTTCATTTCCTCAAGCCACTCAAGCCTCTCCTTTCTCTCAACCGTCAGGCCTTTCATGCCTCTCAAGCCACCGACTCACAGGCGCCTCAGATTCTGCAGATATTCGAGGCAAGGTGACGGAATGGTGCCCCATAGGCTGTTGTGACTCAGATCGCTGCAAGGGAGGTGGAAGGTGGGGGATAGACGAGGCCGGTGAGGGGGAGAAGAGGTGGTGAGGTTGGGAGAGATGTGAGGGAAGCCAAATGCAGGACAGGTAGGGTTAAAAGCCAAAGGCAGGACAGGTAAGGGTTAGAAGTGGTTGTAGTCCAGGAGTGGTGGAGGGTGTGGGAGGAGGAAGAGAAACAGGTGGGGGAGTGGATTAGGAATGGAAAAGGGATTGGAGGAGGTAGGCTGAGACCCTTTTAGAGCATAATAAGGTGGTATAGACTGAATGATTAAAAAACGATTGGGGTCAGTGAAGATGTAAAGCCTCTGTTTATGGCTGGCTTGAGGCTTCAAAGAGTTGCTTTTACGCAAGGTATAACAGTGCGCAACAGCAGATCGACAGAATCAGCACCATAACATGAAGATTTGCACCGTTAGTGTAGGTCTGCATGGTTTTCTTACAGGAGAGAGAGGGAGGTGAGGGCACTAAATTCGAAGGGAATGTAGCCATTCAGAGAGCAGTTGGCAAGATTGCTGTTTTGGGAGGAGATAGACAGGGGACAGGGACAGGGACAGGGACAGAGGAGGAGAAAGAGGAGGAGGAGGAGAGGAAGAAAAGGATGGGAGGAGGAAATCAATGAAGAGGATAGAAAGAGAGTAGGAGGGAAGAAATATAGTACCCACAGATGAAGGGACTGCCTGCAGTTGAGCTGAAATGATAGAGTGACAGGAATACAGGAGATTAGGGGTGGTGAGGCTTACAAGAACGTGAGGGTGATGAGGCTTACAGGAGAGTGAGGGTGGTGAGTTTGCCAATCTCCTGAGGAATGCTACCATTCAAGAAGGTGTTGCTCAGGTCGCTGCTCATGATGATCATGCCATGGCATATTATGCAAGTTAGTGTCACGGGAAGGCATGCCACATGAAGGCGTACCAGGGGAAGGCATCTAATGGGAAGGCGTCATGTGATGGCATGTGATGTGAAAGCATAAGTATCATGCTGATACGACGTTACGTGAATTAACTCTGAACTGAAAACGATCATGTGGTGGGATAGGGTATCGCGACACGGCTGCATGCATTCAAATGCATGCGGAACAAGGTGAGGGGCTCACGGTGGAAGGTGCGAGGAACTAACACACCATAACAAGTCTCAGTCCCTCACATTGCCACCACCGTGCCATTGCTGTCACAAGTCACCCCTTGCACTTGGCTGCAGTCCCCCCCTCCGCTCCACCCTGTGGGCGCCATTTCCCATGCCGCTGCGCTCTCCGCTAGAGCTTGTGCTGTCAGAGGACAGGGAAGCAGGGCGGAGCACAGCACACGGGGAGACATGAATGAGTGTTTACGGAGGTAGCATGGGCGGTTTCACCAGACACACATCTGCAATGTGTTGCTAACCTGGCACCTTTTTTTGGAGACATAAAAATGGTACTGTAAAAAACGACCAAAATTGGTTCCAGAAGGTGATTTTCGTTTGAAGAAAAAAATCGGCCAATTTTCGGGACAAGATTGATTGCAAAAACCACCAAGATGAAGAGGACGAACCCGTTCTCGCATGTGTGCATGTGCGGGCATAATCTAAAATGTAACTGACTTTGTTTTTGCCTTTTTTTTTCTTGGTGACACAGAAAAACGGCCGTATTTTCGCTCATCCCATCTCATTCATCCCATCGCATCCCCAACCCATCCCGTCCCGTCCCATCCCATCCCATCCCATCCCATCCCATCCCATCCCATCCCATCCCATCCCATCCCATCCCGTCCCATCCCATCCCATCCCATCCCATCACATCACATCACATCACATCGCATCGCATCGCATCGCATCGCATCGCATCGCATCGCATCGCATCGCATCGCATCCCATCCCATCCCATCCCATCACATCCCATCCCATCTCATCCCATCCCATCCCATCCCATCCCATCCCATCCCATCCCATCGCATCCCATCGCATCCCATCCCATCCCATCCCATCCCATCCCATCCCATCCCATCCCATCCCATCCCATCCCATCCCATCCCATCCCATCCCATCCCATCCCATCCCATCTCATCCCATCCCATCATCACATCCCATCCCATCCCATCCCATCGCATCCCATCCCATCTTATCCCTTTCCATACCATCCCATCCCATGCCATCCCATCCCATCCCATCCCATCCCATCCCATCCCATCCCATCCCATCGCATCCCATCCCATCCCATCCCATCCCATCCCATCCCATCCCATCCCATCCCATCCCATCCCATCCCATCCCATCCCATCACATCCCATCCCATCCCATCCCATCCCATCCCATCCCATCCCATCCCATCCCATCCCATCCCATCCCATCCCATCCCATCCCATCCCATCCCGTCCCATCCCATCCCATCCCATCCCATCACATCACATCACATCCCATCCCATCCCATCCCATCCCATCCCATCCCATCCCATCCCATCCCATCCCATTCCATCCCATCCCATCCCATCCCATCCCATCGCATCCCATCCCATCCCATCCCATCCCATCCCATCCCATCCCATCCCATCCCATCCCATCCCATCCCATCCCATCCCATCCCATCCCATCCCATCCCTTCTATCCCATCCCAACTCATCCCATCCAATCTCCTTGCATCACTCACACCAAGTCGCGCCACTGCGGCATACTGGCACCGCATCCATCCATCACGTCACTTCATCACATACCATTATGACACCACTCCACACCCCATCCCTTCGCCCGTCCCATCGCGTCGTAGTAATGCCGCACCGCACCGATCGCATCTTATTGCAAAACACCGCCGCACCGCATCGCATGTTCAATCTTTGTGTCCAAGCGGGAGCGTGAACATCCACTCTTCCGTTCTCGCGCTATCATACCTTGTACTCCCATCCCAAAAAAGTTACGGCCAACCCCGGTATTCTAGCGAGTCACCTTGCAGTGCGTCTATTGGCACGACGGGTTCCGCAGCGTGTACATGGACGCTCGCCAGGAAATGAAGCGCCAGCGCGACAGTGAGAAGCGAAAGGGACAGCAATCTCTCGGAGCAGTTCGCCGAGTCGCGCGACACTCTCCTCGGTGCCGCATAGTAGTAACGCGTCGAGCCCGGCCTCATCGCAACGGTAAGACTCAACTCGCGACGGTTTTGTGTTGGACAAGACTCGTGGGACCGCGCCGGGTGTGGCGGCGGCGGAGGAGCGAGTAGAACGCGTCTAAAAATCTCGAATGCGGCGTTGCTTTCAGCGCGGAGCGGAACAAGGAAGCTCCTTTGAGAGGAAATGGTGGCTTCTAAAATTATTGTTTGCGGACGGTTCTAGTAGTGAAGCAGGTATAGAGTTTGAAAGCATCTACCGTGATCTGGATTCTTGATATTGTCGGAACTTGTGTGGATTTCAAGAAAGCTTTGAACAATAATGAGCTGGATGGAGGAATGGGGGTCTGGCTGGAGGTGTCCCAGACATTCGTCTTGATGCGGCTATATGAGATTTTTTACGTTGTAGAACGGTCAATTCGGTATCTCGCTTGGTCGGGTAGGGTGAGAATTGCTAGTGGGACAAGTGCTGGGAACCTTTCAAGGGAGACCAAGGGAGGTAAAGGGGATTCCTTCCACTTTTTTTTTTTCGTAGTGCCCATTGCTCCAAAGTTGTATGGTCGCTCCACGCTCAGCGCTATCACTTAGGATAATTATCACACCCAAACGATCGCCTCGATCAAAGGCTTTTAAAACTTTTTCGAAACCAAGATTTCTGATCGCGGCGATCGAGAGCAATCTATAGATCGCTAACGACGGGTCGACCCGACTCAATCGATCGCCTCGATCTTTCAAGATCGATCGCCATCCATGTAGATCGGTTGCAAACAATTGGTCGGCAACGATTTGTCCACTTAGCGACGCGAGCGACGAGTTACTTTCTCTCTAACATGTCGTCCACACCTCGAGCGCACGGTAAATCTCGATGCTACCTGCTACCTGGTCAGTTCGCCATCTCTCGCCAATGCTGATATCGACGCAACTGACTTGCAGGCACAAAATGAAATTCCTAAAACGGGGGGCGCGGGAATTGCAATTTGTCGTGACCACTCCAAACCGATCAGGCATGAACGACGCCGGTCAGTTCTATCTGAAACACGTCCTCACGTTTTGCTGGCCAATCTCGGAATTATTGGCTGCCCAAAGTGGTATAGAAGAAACGTTTGGTTACTTGATAATATAATCTTTGAGTGCCACCTTGTCCGGTGGCTTGTACAGCAAGACGCTGACGGAAACAGGAAGGGTGACAAGGCGGATTTCGTTGGGGCAGCGATTTTTTTGGCGACGCTTGACGATGCCAGAAACAAGGTTGCAGTGCTGTCATAATGTCGCAACCAACAAGAACATCACAGCTAGGACGCAACCTCATTCAATCGCCACCCCGATGAGCGGGAACTCGTTGACGATCCAGACTTCGACGAACAACCATAAGGTACGACCGGGCGGAGGCCGTAATTCTGCACTTTTCGTCCTCGGCTATACCGAACATAATTACTGAAATTTTGCTTTATCATTTACAATCTCAATTTTCTGAATGTGGGGACCTTATATTTGAAGAATTACCAGTTCCAATACACTAGCAATGTCAAGGAGGCACCATGGGAAACCTGTCTTTGATTTCGCAATCTTACATAACACTACCTAATTGTCTCCACTTCACTATTTTGCCGCTTAATTACTGAGAGGTTCCCTCGTGCACTTGGCCTATTTGGACGCAAACTGGCTTCCACTCCGCGGTATGCACAGCGCTGCAACAAATAACAGAATGAGAGCCACTACGATTACATTCAAGCACAGCTGGCATCAGCCCTGCCCTTAACTTCTTCCAGCCCCTAGCAGGCGCCTTCATCAAGCAACACTGCTGCCCATCACACCAGCCAGCTCACTCTCAGCATCCGCCACCAGCTTGCGAGTGAGCCGCTTGAGCCCCCCCATGGCCCTCGCAGCCAGCCCCAGCGCCTCCTCCCGCTGCCCCGTCCGCTGCTGCACCGCCCCCGCCTCCTGTACCTGCCCGCTCGCCCCTCTGCTGGCTCCACTGCCCCGTGCCAGCATCTCAGCAGCAGCAGCCGGCACAGCAGGCTGGCGCGGGTGTGAGGCTGCGAGGGGGTGGGCGGCACAGTCGTCCCGTAGCTGGCAGCTTAGGTCCAGCAGCCCCTGCAGCGCCGTCATGGCTGTTTCCGCCTCCGCCTTGGCCACCTGGAGGGGGGGGAGAGAGGAGGGTGAGGGAGGTGAGAATGGTGGCGGTGCTAAGGTCAATGAGCAGACGAACGAGTGGTGATGCAGCGGCATCTGATAGTGAGTGCCTGGTGGAGACTTCCCCACCAGGAACAAACAGCATCCAGCCACACACAATCCCCCTGATGCAAGCATGATGCCACCCAGCACCCAACAATCGCTTACTCCCCACATGCCATGTCCATACTCATCACCATCTCTCAAATCCTCCCACCCCCTCCCCCTACCCCCACCACACCCCACACCCCACTATGCCTCCTCCCCCCACCCCCACCACACCCCGCGCCCCCCTCACCTCGAGTTCCAGCTTCACAACTTCGTCCGCCAACTGCACGCCCTCCCCCTCCCCCTCCCCCTCGCCCGCTCTGCCCGCGCCCGTGATGGCGCGCTTCAGCTCGCCGATCTCCCGCGCGCCCGCCACCACCTCCTCGCGGATGGCGCTCAGCTCGCCCTCGCGCTGCCCCCACCGCGCGCGCAGCCGCCGCACCTCCTCGTCGCGCTCCTGCAGCACGGCGCGCACGTCCGCCACCTCCCCCTCGCGCGCGCGCAGCTCCTCCTGCGCCACCGCCAGCTCCCCGCGCAGCCGCACCTCCGCCTCGCGCCCCTCGCGCGCCGACACCTGCAGGCGGTGCAGCGCCGCGTCGCGCTCCAGCAGCGCGCGGCTCGTGGCGAACAGCTGCTGGTTCGTCTCCGCCAGCAGCGCGCTCTCCCCCACCCCGCCGTGCGCGCTCAGGTACCGCCTCCCCTTGGCCGCCCCGGCGGACAGCGGCGCCGCGTCGAGCGACACCGACGGGCCGAGGCCCAGTCGCTCGGCGGCTTCGAGCGCGGAGTCTGCGAGCTTCTGCGACAGCTGTGCGATCTGCTGGACCGTCGACTCGGCGACGACGAGTCGCGCGTTGCTGCCGTCGAGCTGCTGCTCCACCTGCGCCAGGCGCGCGTCCTTGCGCGCCATGTCCGCCGCCATGCCCGCCAGGCGCTCCTCCTTCACGCGCAGCTCCATGGCCACCGCCTTCATCTCGCGCCGCATCTCCACCATCGACCGCTGCGCCGCCATCAGGTCCGCCGTGCGCGTCGCCAGGTCGGCCTGCGACGTCGCGAGCTTCGCCTGCGCGTCGCGCAGCTGCAGTCGCAGGCTGACGATCTCCGCCTCCTTGAGGTTCAGCGCCAGCTTCGCCTCGCGCAGCTCGCCGTCCACTCGGCGGAACTCCTTCCGCAGCTGCGCCAGCTCGGTGCTCGCGTTGCGCATCTCCGCGCGCTCCGCGTTCACGGAAGTCCGCAGCCTCTCCGCCTCGTCCACCTGCGCGCGCACCTGCTTCTCCAGCTCCGCCACGCGCGCCTTGGCCGCCTTCAGCGCCGCCCGGTCGCGCTCCAGCTCTCCCTTGGCGCGGTTCAGCTCCTTCTCGCGCTTCTGCGCCTGCATGCGCGCGGAAGACGCCTCGCGCCCCTTGCGCGCGACGGCCATCCGCAGCTCCTTGACCTGCGCGCGGAACGCCTCCGCTGCGCCGCCCGACAGCGCCATCTCCGCCTTGAGGTCGCCCACCACCCGCCGCGCGCCCGACACCTCCTGCTCCACCAACTCCCCGCTCGCTCCCGCCTCGCGAAGCCGCGCGGACAGCGCGTTGATTTCCTCCTCCGCCGCCGCCACTACCTTCGCGCGCCCCTCAAGCTCCGCCGACATCTCCTGCAGCTTCGCCTCCTGCCGCTCAAGCTCCCTCCGCGCCGCCTCCGCCTCCTGTGCCGCCCGCCTTCCCTCGCCCTCCGCCGCCGCCACGTCCGCCTCCAGCCGGCGCAGCTCCGCCTCCGCCGCCGACAGCTGCGTCTCGCGCGTCTTGGCGTCCATCTCCGCCGCCTCGATGCGCTCGTTGCGCTGGCGGATGGCGAGGTGCGCGCGCGCAATCTCTTCCTCCTTCAGCGCAAGCACCTCCTTCGCACGCGTAAGTTCCGCCTCGCGTTCCGCAACCGCGCGCTTTACCTCCTCCACCTCCGCGTCCTGTTCCCGCACCTTCCGCCGCAGCCGCTCCGCTTCATCCCGCATCGCCCCCTGCGCCGCCTGCCGCTCCTCCAGCTGCGCCTCGCGCGCCATCAGCGCCTCCCGCGCAGCCACCAGGCTCGCGCGCTCGTCCGCGACGCGGCGCTCGTCGAGCGCGAGCTCGCCCTCCTTCTCGCGGAGCGCCTCGAAGACGGCGGAGAGGTCGACCTCCAGCTGCTGCACGGCGTCCTCGAGGAACGCCACCGACGCGCCCGTCAGGTCCGCCGGCGCCGCGGAGGGGCCCAGCAGCCGCTGCTTCTCCTCGTGCTCGTGCGCCTGCTGGAACAGCCGCTCCAGCGCCGACCGCGCCAGCTCCAGCGGGTCGCTGCTGAGCTTCCCGCCGCCATGCCCGTCCCCTTGACCGCTGCTGCCGCTTCTGCTGTTGCTGTTGCGGCTGGACGACTTGTCCAGGACCGCTCGGACAGCTAGCCGGCATGAGGAGCGGCGGGAGGTGAGGAGCAAGGCGGGCGCGGGGGCCTTTAGAGAGCGGACGTTGGCGAGCGCCTTCGATGACGACAGCGAGTCGTGAGCCAAAGCGTGCGGCGCTGGCCTGCACCGCGCGACTTGGTGAGTCATGGCAGAAGAGCGGGAGAAGAGCAACTGGGTCTACACGAGCTAGGTCTGTATCTGGGTCAGGAGATTACCCGTCTACTACTACCCGTCTAGCACAACCTCGCCAGGAGAACAAGGCTCAAGTGCTACCAAAGATCTAGCCAAAAAATTGGGAGCAATAGCTGGCGGGGCTCCCGCAATGGAGGTTCCAGAAATTAGGCGTCCAATCTATGATGCACCAATGTCAGTTGCGTAGTGATGATCAGAGCTGTCTTTTGTTGCTGTATGAATCTTCCCACCATTTCCGTCGATGCGAGGCGCATGAACCAGAGCCACAAGCGAAGAATCGCGAAAGTCCCACCAGCCACACACCACCAACTACCTTTCGGGCCAACTGCCTCGAACGCTAGATAGAACCACGTCGGCGAAAGACGAAATGGCGAAGAGCAATATCCACATCTTCGACGCATGATTGGCTGGTCTAGTCAGTTCGCAAATGTGCAAGCCAATCAGTTGCGTTCGGGAAAAGTGAATCCTCCCCCTTGCCCTCAAAGTTGGACTTCGTCCACCCAGTGCCGATGATTCATGTTCACAAACGTTGGATGAGGTGGCGAAATTCAAGGAAGGTGAATGTCCACCTGTCCACCCGCTCCGCTAGACGCTTTTGTATAGGCGTCTGTGTCCCGCGCTGTGGTGCGGGTTGCTGTGGTGTTCTGGTCCTTAGGTTAAGGTTATATATTGATCGTAATCACAGGTGTTATGGTCCTTAGGACGTGTTGCAATTGCCGACGCACTACATCGGCCCGGGACGAATGGAAGGCTCCAGGCAAACGGGAGGCCAAACCCGGGCAAAGAGAAAATTCAATATAATGAATAATAGAGTTATTTGCCAAGGTTTTATTAGGACAAAAAAAATATTGTTGCGCGTTTTCCGTAAAATTTCAACGCCCTCGTCTTGCCCGGAGCCTTTCTGAACCCGTGCCCCGAGCCGAGCCGATGCAGTGCATCGCAAGTTACAACACGTCCTTAGGTGTTTTCTTCCTTTAGTTTCTTCCTCTCTTCTTTTCCTCTTTGTCAGAATCCCAGCCACTAATCACTGGGATAAAAGGGCTTGTTTGTGTAGCGGGTGAATGCGCCCATAACCCCCCAGGCCGACGTGCCTGTAACCCTTCCCTAGGATCATCGGGGATCTCCAGTGGACCTCTGACACCCCCCCCCCCCCCCCCCCCCCCCCCCCCCCCCCCCCCCACCACTGGGATGCCCGAGGTGCACACACCGGGAATCGAACCCGAGACCTTCGCTCTGATACCATGTCAGAATCCCAGCCACTAACCACTGGGATAAAAGGGCTTGTTTGTGTAGCGGGTGAGTGCGCCCATAACCCCCCAGGCCGACGTGCCTGTAACCCTTCCCTAGGATCATCGGGGATCTCCAGTGGACCTCTGACACTCTTTTCACCTTTCCTTCGGCCCTTCTCTTCTTCTCCAGCTCTTTTCTCCTTACCACCCTTTCCTTGTTCCACCATTTCTACATTCCTTTAATGCCCCTTATCTTATTTCCCACGACTTTGTATCAAACTTAAACCATAATAAAGCAGCTCCGCTAGACGCTGACGAGTTAGGTACAGCCGACGAATGCAGCTCACGAACCGCTTTCACGATATCTATTCAATTCCGTTGAGCTGTTATGAGTGGAGGATTAGATTCTGTTACAATCTGAAGTGTGACTCAGCGAAGAAAGGATTGTTCAGGGTTGATCGCAGGTAGTGTCGCAGCGGAAGTAGTGAACTCAGGTCAGAGTGAATGTAAAATGACTGAGATGATAATAGCATGCATACATAGGGTTTATATAGAAATACAAAGGAATACGAAACGACCTAGACTAGCCATGTACTCTAAGGGGTACATTACATAATTCCAGTGAAATTCAAACCGTGCGGCGTGGGAATCAGTTTCAAACATGTTCCCGCTCTTTTCACTTCAATTGTTTCTGCCTGCATCGGTCTTGATCAGACGGTTGCTGTGTCGCTTCGACTCTTCTGACTTCTCGACTTCGTACTCGGTAGAGTCGGCTCCTGCAGCATACAGGAATGCCTTTTCACAAAACTCCATATCGTAACACTCCCCTTCATTCCTGGACGCGAAGGGTGCTGACTCGCTTGACCACTCCGGTGAGGTCGGAGCAGTGCTAAAACTGCTGACGTGGCAGGCGTTTGGTGAGGAAGTCGGCTGCCATTTCAGTGGTCGGGCAGTATGCGAGGTCAACTTTGCCCTGGTCGATTTCGTCCTTGACGAAGAAGTACCGTAGTGCGATGTGCTTCGTGCGGTTCACGAACCCAGGCTTGTTCGCGATCTTGATCGCGCTCTGGTTGTCGCAGTGCAGGCGAAAGGTGGGCGAAGTTGGAATTTTCGCCTCCTGTAGCAGCTCCTGCAGGTACAGGCCTTCGCGAACTGCTGCTGTCGCGGCGATGTATTCAGCTTCGGCCGATGACAGGGCAACCAGTTCCTGCTTTTGCGAGTTCTAGGAGATGGGGCCAGTTGGCTCCAGGCGGAAGACAAAGCCGGTTCGGGACCGTCGATTTGCTGGGTCAGCAGCGTGATCAGCATCCACGTAGCCGTTGAGGTTGAAGGATGTTGTTGACAGCGTGGAGTAGGAGAGCCCGATGTCAGGTGTGGAGATGAAGTACTGCAGGGCGCGCTCCAGGTCCAGCTGGTTCTCGGCTACTGGCTTGCGGGAGTACTGTGCCAGTTGGCTGGCGATGTACGAGAGGTCGGGTCGGCATGTGACAGATGCGAACAGCAGGCAGCCCAGTTGCTGCTGGTACAGTTGGAGTCCTGCGGGGGACAGAGGCTTGTTGTCCGGTTTGTAGTTGGTGCTGGGGTTGCGGTAGGGAGTTGAGAGTGGAGCACGTGAGATATTGAATCACTCCCCCAGCTGCTCTGCGTACTTTGAGACTGACAGGTGAATTGCTTCTGGCGCGTAGGTGATGTTCAGGCCCAGAAACTGAGTGACTTTGTGGTTGATGGTGATGTCCACGCGCTTCGCCAGGTTCTCCTCGAACTGGTTAAGGAGTGTGTTGCAGGTGCCAGTGTAGAGCAGGTCGTCGACGTAGACGGTAAGGAGGATGTAGTCGCCGTTGAAGTGGAGGCGGTACATTTTCGGGTTGTGCGGCAGATGCCTGAAGCCGATTTCGAGTAGAATTTTGTGCAGGTGCTGTTGACAGAGACGAGGCGCCTGCTTGATCCCATAGAGGGATTTCTTTAGCTGGCAGACCCTGGGATCTCCTTCTCCGTAGGTGTGTGGCTGTTCCACGAAGATGGCTGCGTCCACTAACGCATATAAGAATGCGATTTTTACATCGATCTGTCGCAGTGGCAGATGCTTAGCGACCACTATGGCGAGTAGAATCCTGACTGAGGTGTGGCGACTGGCGGGAGCAAAGGTTTGGTCGAAGTCGATGCCGTGGCGCTGGTCGTATCCGCGTACGACCCATCGTGCCTTGAAGCGCTCGATGGTTCCGTCAGCGTTAGTCTTGAGGTGAAAAACCCATTTTCCGCTTAGCACCCTTCTCCCCTTCACTGCTGCACGATCGACGAGAACCCATGTGTCACGAGACTCTAGCGCCTGTATTTCAGCGTCCATGGCTGCACGCCACTCCTTGGCGTGAGGGCCGGTTAGGGCCTGGCGCGGGTGCTTTGGTTCGACGGCGCGGGCGAGGGTTGAGACGGAGGTGTTAAGGCCGAGTAGTTGTAGACCCGACATGTTTGTGGTATCTGCGGTGTCGGTGATGGGGACTTCCACCACGTCATCATCGTCGCTCTCGTGACCAGGTGAGGATGTGCTTGGTGTGGCTTCACGGCGGGATGGTCCGGGCGCAGGGGCGTCGTCGTTGTCGTTGTCGTCATCGTCCGTGCGAGGGCGAGGCGGAACACCGGGAGGGTCGTCGGTGTCGTCGCGATCGAATGCCGCTGCTGCTGCTTCGTCCTCAGGAGACGCGAAGCTGCGGCCACTGTTAACATAGCCGCGAGCTTGGTTGCGTGTTTCATAATCAATCCACTGCTGCAAGGTGAGTCGCTCGTAGAAGAGAACATCGTGCGCGGGAACAATCTCCTTGCTGTCGATGTCGAGGACAAGCCAGCCCTTGTGCTCATTGCTGAGCCCCAGATGAACCCCCCATCGTGCACGTTGAGCAAACTTGCCGATGTTTGCTGAAGTTGGCCGCTATTGCACCATGCACCCCCAAACCCTCAGCATGGAGGGGTCTCCCCTTGAGCCGGTCCATTTCATGTGCGGGGAAAGGTTATCCCTATTGGCCGTGGTGGAGAGAAGGTTGTACAGGCGCACCGCGTGGTTCATGGCGTAAGGCCAGAACTTCTTGGGTAGGCCGGACTGGTTCATGAGGGCGCGCACTTTCGTCATGAGAGTACGATTGACCCTTTCTGTGACTCCTTGCTGCTGATGAGCGTAGGGAAGGGAGATCTCGTGCTTAATTCCCTTCTCGGTGAGGACGCTCTCCAGTTCGTGGCTGCGGAACTCCTTGGCACCATCACTCTGCCAGATTTTCAGCTTCCTCCCTGACTGTCGCTGTGCGTGTGCGAGCCAGATGCGGAAGACTTCTGGAGCCTTGGAGCGCGCGTCGACGTTGGCGATCCAGACGTGGCGTGAGTAGGCGTCGATGAAGGTCAGCGTGTATTTTTCGCCGTTGAGTCCGTCGCAGGTGAGTACAATGAAGTCGCTGTACACCTTTTGCAGCTTCTTGTAGCGGTTGGTGCTCGGCTCCAGAGAGGGATAAGCGCTGTGTGTGAGGGCTGCAGTGGGGCAAACGGTGCAGGCGAGTGGGTGAGGGGTGTTATGAGGTTCGGTGCCGTCGGGGCGCAGAAGTGCTCCTGGGGGGAAGACCTTGGCGCGGAGGCAGTTGGCGAGGGTCTGGGGGGAGGGGTGTCCAAGTCGCTGGTGCCAGAGGTCGTCTTCCGCGCGGATGCTGGTGCGCATGTAGCGTGTGTGATGCTCCGCTGCTTCCGCCTCTGTCTCTTGCGGAATTTGGAGCGGGGGTTCTTCCTCCTCTCCTGGTTCTCCTTCATCCTCTGCTTCTTCTGCTTCTGCTGCTGCAGCTGTTTCCCCTTCTGCAGGTGCGGTCGTGAGGTAAAGAGCGAGAAATTCGCGGTCGGGGATGATAGTCAGCGGTGTTGTCGTGCCTTCGATTAGGCGAGCGAATGGATCTGGACGGGAGATTGGACCAAGGGAGTTTCGGGCTGGTGTTGGAGGTATGTGTCAGAATATTATGCTCTAGCCTGTAGTGGGGTGCTCTATAGCGGGTACAACCCTTCTAGGGTTTGCTATTTGTATCCCCATTCTTACTAGTGCAACCCCTCTTTGCCTAAACTTCTCTTGCCTAGCTAGGGTTCTCCTAGCTATGGCTCCTAACTATCTTTACTATCTTGATATGGTATTAGAGCAGGTCGATCCCTTTGGATCGATCCTGTGGGTGGGCTCACCACCTCGTTGCTTCCGCTGCAACTTCCGCTGCTACTCTATGTGCCGCACGCCCCGTGGCGTGCGGCAGTTTTTTCTTCCCGCCGTGCGCCCCGAGGCGCGCGGCGGTTTTCTGCCCGCCGTGCGCCCCGTGGCGCGCGGCGGTTCTCTGCCCGCTGTGCGCCCCGAGGCGCGCGGCGGGCTTCTGCCCCGTCACTCGACGCGTCGCCCCCGGGAGGCGTTGCGACGGGCGACGGGGACCCGCGCGTCGCCCCCCGTCGCCCGTCGTGGCCTGCGCGCGGCCCGTACAGCCGGCGTGCGGCCCGTACGGGAAGCGCCAGGCCCGCGCGCGGCTCGGGCCGCCTGCGCGCGGTTCGGGCGGCTATGCCAGGCCCGTGGGCGGCCCGTTCCTCGCTGCCCCTGCCCTCCCCACTGTCCCCCGTGCTTCTACTGGCGCCCCACCCCTCCTACAGCCCGTTCTCCTGAATTAGGGTTTGGGGGTGAGGGGTATGGGGGTGAAGCCACTGAGTGCCGTTCCCTGTTCCTCCTCCTCCTCCGTCTCCCTGTGCTGCAGCTGCCGCTGAGGGGGGGTGGACTTGTTGGAGCCGTTGGAGTGGTACTAAGGGGGGGTGAAGGGGGAGTGGAGCTAGCGGTGTAGCAGCGGGTGTGTGTCAGGGGGAGTGGGATAGTTTGGGGAGGTTGAAGGGGGTGGCCGCCGTGAAGCCAGCAGCTCCAGTCGCCCGTGAGACCGTTGCGCCAGTCGCCCGTGAGCCCGTTGCGCCAGTCGCCCGTGAGCCCGTTGCTCCAGTCGCCCGTGAGTCCGTTGCTCGTCTGCCGCTACTTTCAGCCGCGGAGCCAGTTACTCCAGTAGCCCGTGTGCCAGTTGCTCCAGTTGCCAATGTGCGAGTTGCTCCAGTTGCCCGTGTGCTAGTTGCTCCAGTTGCGCCGGCTCCGCCTCAGGTGTTTCTTCCGTCCCCCACCCTCCAGTAGTAACCATGCCGCTGCCACTGGCTCCCCAAGCGCCAGTAGCTGATGCCCAGGTAGCGCCGGCCTCTGGTTCGTAGTCGTCGTCTCCCCATCCGCCTCGGCGTGCGGACTCTTCACTCCAGCCTGCCGCAACGCGCTCTTCGTACAGCTTTTTTTCTTTTCTGCCCTGGCCTTGTCGCGTTCCTCCATGACGCTCAACTCGTCCGGTTCGTCAGGGTCCTTCCAGTCCGGGTCAATTGCGCGGCGATAGACTTCGCGGGTATACGAGCGCGGGCGACCTTCCTCGTCCTTTGTGCCAGTTTTAGCCTCTAGCATGAAGCGGAAGGTGTCGGAGCGCGGCGTTGGGCGCGACACCGGCTGTTGACCGAACTGCTTGTTTTCTTCTCCGAAGATGCGGTGAGTTGCTACAGCGAGCTCTTCTTTGGTCGTGCCAGTTGGTTCCTCCTCGGAGCTTTCTGCCTCCTGGGTCGCCGCGTACTCTCTCTCGACTTGTTCCGTGCGACTTGCCGCGGGTGTGTGGCAGGTGGTGCTCATCGGATGAGGCTTCACAGCTTGGTACGTCGAAGTCCATGACATAAATCCCGTTGATTGAACGGGCTCGACCAAGGTATTTAAATGACTCGGGAGGTGTGTCCGGAGGGGCGTACGTGAGGATGAGGTCTCATGTGGCCAGGTCGGTGGTGAATATGACGCCGCAGTCGCGAAGCTGTCCCGCCGAGAGCAGATTGAAGCGCAGGTCCGGGACGTAAAGCACGGCGTTGAACGAGATGTGTGTGTTGCTGTCTCGTGCTTGTAGAACGACGATGCCTTGTGAGTTGGCGCGCAGCTGGTGATTGTTAGCGACGGTGACGTAGGTTGAGGGGGCGCGGTTGAGGTTTGAAACGTAGCGAATAGAGCCCACCATGTGTTGTCCGCAGCAGCTATCCAGATACCAGGTGTTGTAGTTGTTTTTGTTGTTGTTGTTGCGCAACAGCAGCGCGAGTCGCGGAGTCACCAGTGTCGCCTTGTAGCGTTTGTGGAAGGATGGGTCTTCATCTTCCTTCCATCCCACAGGTACGTAGAGTTGGTTGTCGTGTGGCGGGCTTTCCCGCAACGTGATTGGTTGATTCCGGTCCTGCTCGTCTTCGACGTACCCGTAGTAGTGGTTCTCTGTAAGGGGATTATTCCATCCTTCTTCTGGTTGCAACAGTCCTCCTTCAAGTTCGTCTTCTTCGTCTGGTTCAGCAGTACGGCGGCGTCGTGTCGCCATGTTCGCTATTACGTTTCTAGGGGCCCCTCTTTGAGATCCTTGTGTCTGCTGTGGTAGTTGCTGTGCAGGAGGACGAGAAACTGGTTGTTGAGGCTGAGAGTGACGAGCGTCTTGTCGGCCGACCCAGTTGTTGTGGTGAGTGGAATTCGGGTGGCGATAGTTGGATCGGGATTTGCATCGATCCGTTGAATGCCCGAAGGCTTTGCATATTTTGCAGTAATGGCGCCTTGGTTGTCGTCGCTCTTCACGGTTGTCTGTGTAGAAGGCGAGTCGCTCTCGGCGTGGCGCGGAACTCGTTCTGCTCGAGTCCATGTCCTGCTGTTCAGTCAGCAGTGCGGCGCATAGCGCGGCTTCTGAGAGCTGTCCTCGTTGTCGGAGTAGCGCCTTGCAGGGCTTCCACTCGGGCCCAAGTCCCTGGAGGATGATGTTGACGAATATCTCCTCCGAGATAGAACTTCCGTTCTTGATGATTTGATCACGGATGTTCCGACAACGGTTGATGTAGCTGTTTGCTTTCTCCCCGTGCCCCATTTTGGTCTCCATGAGTTGTTGCAGGAGACGACTTGCAGTGACGGAATCCTTCGGCTGATATACCTCCACGAGGTGCTTCCAGGCTTCTAGGGCTGGAGCGGCGCTCTCTTTATAGGAGCGGATGCCGAGCTGTTCTGCAGGTGTCATGCTGCGCAGCAGGATGCTATATGCCATGAGTGACTCACTGTAGTATTGAGCCCGGGCGTCTTCGGTGTCTTCCACCGGTTTAGGATAGGAGCCGTCGAAGTAGTGGTAGATCTGCGCTGTTTGTAGGAGGAGCTCAAGCTCAAAACTCCATGTATAAAAGTCCTTGCCGTCAAACGTGGCGGTAGTCTTGATTTTTGACACGCTGAGAAAACGTGCTTGCGCAGAGTTGATTGTTTCGTCGCTTGGACGAGGGGCAGTTGTTGCAGATTTGTCTGAGTCGAGGGAGAAGCCGTGCGCGGCGGTATCGCGGCTTTTCGCAGCCGGTTGTCCAGGTTGAACTGGTTGGGAAGTGGTTCCCGCATCGCCTTTGCGCAGATCTTGGAGTTCTTTCTCCATTGTTGACAGTCGAGCGAATAACTGCTCGAGCGCGGCAGTGCCGATCGTGGTTGTCGCCTCATTTGTCGCAGCCGGGTTGGTTTGTCCTTCGGCCGTTAGATTTGTTTGGCCTCCGGATCCTCCGGCCATCTTGGTCTTGGATCGTGTGCCGCTCGCCAGATCTTGGTTTGGCGAAGTTTACGGAAGTGACGTTGCGAAGAATCCCTGAGCAGCTCTCATACCATGTTACAATCTGAAGTGTGACTTAGCGAAGAGGATCGTTCAGGGTTGATCGCAGGTAGTGTCGCAGCGGAAGTAGTGAACTCAGGTCAGAGTGAATGTAAAATGACTGAGATGATAATAGCATGCATACATAGGGTTTATATAGAAATACAAAGGAATACGAAACGACCTAGACTAGCCATGTACTCTAAGGGGTACATTCCCTTATTCCAGCGAAATTCAAACCGCCCGGCGCGGGAATCAGTTTCAAACCTGTTCCCGCTCTTTTCACTTCAAATGTTTCTGCCTGCATCGGTCTTGATCAGACGGTTGCTGTGTCGCTTCGACTCTTCTGACTCCTCGACTTCGTACTCGGTAGAGTCGGCTCCTGCAGCATACAGGAATGCCTTCTCATAAAACTTCATATCGTAACAGATTTAAGGGTCAAAATAGTGAAATGATTTGCAGCAAAACAGACAAACGGATAGCGAAAGTGCAAGCTAGGCCATGCGATGCTCGGACGGGCCGTCTCGGCCTTGTACACCAATGCATGTACTGGCAAAAATTAGTGCACAACGTGGCAAGCACCATTAACCAATAACAATCGAGGTAGTGAACATTGTTGTACGTGTTGATGTCATAAACGGAAATTGAAAATGCCCTTACATTCCTCCCCCCTCCCCCCCCCCCCCCCCCCCCCCCCCCCCTTTTCAAGAAAGTCCTCGTTATTATGAATAGTAAAATGAGAAGTGTTACTGTGCATTCCTGCAAGTTGTGGAAAAAAAAGTATTTGATCGAATGCCATAGTTTTATCCGAGTCAAATACGAGTCGAATATTGCCGAATACGGTCGAATACGGGTCGAGTATCGAGTATTATCTTAAAGATTTCGTATGCTTGTTTTAATAGAAAATGTTTTCAAACTTAGGTTACAACTACGATTGAGCTAAACTTTGCCTAGCATACAACAAGCACACCTCTATATTCACGATCAAATACGAAACTACTCCATGCATGTGAGCTCAATCCATGACCTACGGCACAAACATGCTCGAATTATCCTAGGATCAACGCTATGCTGATAATCGGTGATGAGACGACGGGCAATAGAGAAGGTGCGCTTCGATTCGGTTGAAGTTGCCGGAATTGTAAGGTAGTCGCGTGCCATCTTCGCAAGAATGGGAAATCGTGCATCATGCACTTTCCACCACTTCTCGAAGGTTGGGCATTTTGCCTTAAAGTCCATGCTCACCCTTTTTTCAAAATATTTGGTCATTTGCACGGTGGTGGATTGACGCACCCCGTTCTGACGAAACGAGAGGAATTTGCCACTCAATCACACAAGTCATTGTTATCTTCCACTTCCATGTTGCGCTTGTATGCTTCCTCATAACTCTTGAATGTTTTCATGAAAGTCTCCTTGACCGCGAGCGTCGAAACATGCCCAACACCCGTGCTTGCCCCCTTCGCACAGTATGCGAGGTTGAACCTTGGATCAAAGAGCGTAACAACCGTGTACTCTTCGGAGGAATGGTAGTAATAGTTCTTGAGCTTCGTAAGGCCATTATTGCATGCTTCCAAGAACTCCCCACTGTCCCTCATCCACCCCTCCATCTTATCCATTAGAATGTTAATAAGCGGGATAAATAAGGATACACTAGGATGAGAGATTCCCTCTAAAACCGTGGTAACCTTGACAAAAGATGCAATGAATTTGGCTAGGACTTGAGATCCCATTACACATCCTCCGTTACTTCTCCCACGGAGTAAGAATCAATAGCAGGTCGGAGGACTAGCGCTCGATCAACCATGTTATAGGTGCTCCCCCAACTTGTCGGCGTATCCAAAGCAATGGAGTTGACACAACGAAACCCTTCTCCTTGCAACGATTTGCAACCCCCCCCCCCTTACGCAATAGGGATCACCGTATGTGAACGGCGGAAGCTCTAACCTTATTGAGAGCCGCATCTACTTTGTCATCCATCAAGAGTTGTTCAACGACAAGGTTGATGACATGTGCAAAGCACCGCGCATGCGCCTTGCACTCGGAAACCCCTTCTCATCAACAAAATGTTTGATAAAACGATCGTTGGATGATACATTATTCGACGTGATTGCCATTACTTTCTCCACAAGTCCCCACTCATAATAAATCGGCTTGGAATCTAACACGCACAAAATGTTGTGAAATCCTTGTCAACAACATTTGCCGTGATGTCCATGTATGCACGTGTGTTGGGTGCCATCCAAATATCACAAGGGAATGCAATGTTGGAGCGAAGTGCTTGAAGTATGGGCGAAGTTTATCCACATACTCATCTTATTTGGCCATCAAGTCGCTTGAGCGCGAACGAATGGTCGCTTGCAGGTTGAGCCACTTCAAGTAATCCTTCAAGTTTTGCTCTTCGAGGACGGAGAAGGCGATAGTGCCTTTCGAGAAGATTCAAACGAGCCGCTCATGGTTTTCATGCTCCGTGTAAGGCGTCGTCCGGTCAAGGCACAAAGAATGTCCGCGGTTCCGCCACCATTGCATGTTACAAGCTCGACTTAAAAAGTGCCGCAAAGACTTGCCGTGGTTCCATATGGCCGTTGTGGAACCACCCTTCAACACTATTGGGGGGTCAATAGTTGTAAGTTGTCTTTTCCTCTTTGTCGATCTTAGAGAACATTTCCAAAACCTTAGCAATTCTAACCTTGACACACTTCCTACTCGGTGTGGTTGCGCCATCGTCATTCTCAAAATGTGGCAAAGTGTTCTAACTCTCTTTAGTGTGATTAGGATCGTTATTACTCGTAGGTGAAAATTTTCTTGTGTCGACGCCGTTAAGGACGGGATAATCGGAAGGAAGGACACGAAACTCATGATGATAACTGCGAATGGAGAATTTAGAGTCTGTTAACGTGAGGATCGTTGAAAAGATGAACTGTGGGTTCAAGAGTGATGGGGATGAGCTAGTTTATGCAATGTGAAAGTTTACTTAATCCATCTTACAAAAGGCTGCATTATAATTTCGTATAGGTTATAATACATCGTTCTTGTCCTATGTATGCCTACATAACAGCATACACAAATGGGTGGGCGAGTGGGAAACTAGAACTACAATTTTGGAAATAAAAACATGGGTGGGGACGAATGTCTTCATGTCCCTCTTTTGTAGGCAAAAGGGGTGAGTAGCACTTCAACGCTACCTGTGCTATGAAAAAAAAAAAACAAAATACCAAAATACAAAATTTTAGAAAGTATTACATTTCATTAGACTTTAAATATTACTATATTGTGAAAGTTTACTTAGTCCAACTTGCAAAGGCAACGTTATCATTTCATATGGGTCTTCTGAGGCAGGTGCAGCCAGGGCTGGCGGTTCCGTTTGATTGATGGCTGATGCGTGACGGATGAGGGAGCCATTGAAGGATCCTGCAACTGCGTGGAGAGGGAGATGAGCTGAGTCCCCCTTTCCTCCCCGCACTCCTCTCCCCTCCTCTCTCTAGCGATCTGAGTCACAACTGCCTATGGGGCACCACGCCGTCGTTTCTCAGCCTGCTAACGCCGCATGCCTTCCCACAGAAGTCGCAGCAGTTGCAGAAGCAGCAGCAGGGTGGCAGTGGTGCTGCTGGTGTGTCTGGTGGTGGCGAAGGGTAGTGGCAGGAGGGGGGCAGGTGACACTGGAGTCAGAGGGGGAAGCGGAGGAGGCGACAACCTGAGGCATGCAGCAATGGATGGTGGCATGGTGCTGCTGTGGCTGACCGTGTGAGTGGCTAACCGTTTGAGTGTGCCTTCTCCTCCCAAGGGCATGTTGGTTGAGCCACGTGCATGGCAGCGCCATGTGGTGATGGTAGTGCTGGGTGTAGCATGGGAGGGATTGAGATGGTGGGCATGTGATGGCATGGCATGGGTCATCACGTGTATTTCAAGACAAATCTCTCATTCTTGAGGGGCACTCAAACCGAATCCAATGGCCTCTTCTCATTGCACCTCATGCCATGCCACCACGCGTGCCATGCCACCACGCGTGCAAGAGCACGCCACCCACTGGCTCCCATGTTTGGGGCACTTGAAGTGCGTGGGCATGCAGCTGCCAAGTGCCATGGCAGGGGTGTGGCAATGGCGTGTAGCGCTACTGCATTGCGTATGTATTGTGTGCATGTGGAGATTACCATCTCCATGATGGTCAGGGGGGGGGGGGGGGGGGTGGCAGGGGTGTGGGGCGGAAATGACAAGGATGGTATTGAATGCGATGGCCCAACACACTTGAGCACTCACAAAGCTATGTAGATCTCACCTCACACAGCACTCCATCTTTGTTTTTCCCCTTTTCAGGCTTGGGCACATTATCGACGCGATTTCGCCCCTATTCGTAACAGCCAGGAGGGCTAAGAGTGGGGCATGTTGCTGTCAAACATATATTTATATGTTAGAGTTACTTATGGTAGGCTGTAGTGGGGTAGATTCTGTGGGGTATAACCCCTTAGGGTTTTCATCTTGTACAACTCTCTCGTTAGTCTCAACTCATTCATGCCTAAGTTTGTGATGGTATCTAGAGCAGTAGGTCTTAGGACCTAAGATTTGGGCCCACCCGTTACCGCGTTACCTCACCTACGGCCTTATCTGCCTTGCCTGCTTGTTTGCCTTGCCTGCTGCCCGCGCGCGCCTCGGCTGCGTGCGCGCGTATCCTTTTTCTTTTTAGCGCGCGCCGCTGCTGCCAACCGCGTCGCGCCCCGCTCGTCGCCCGCGCAACCCGCCCTAAGCCCGCGCAGCCCGCGCGCGGCCCGCAGCTGCCCCGCGCACCGCCCGCGCAGCCCGTGCTGAGCCCGCGCAGCCCGTACCAAGCCCGCGCAGCCCGCGCCGAGCCGCGCGCAGCCGCGCGTAGCCCTCAGCCGCGTGCAGCCCGCAGCCGCGCGCAGCCCGCAGCCGCACGCAGCCCGCAGCTGCGTGCCCTGCCTGTGCACCGCCGCCTCGCCCTGCACACTTCGACGCCCGTGTGCCGCGCGTTCGCTCTAGCCGCGCACCTGCCTGGCTTGCGTCTTGCCTGAAGTGCGCCTGCCTGCCTTGCGCCTTGCCTGAAGTGCGCCTGCCTGCCTTGCGCCTTGCCTGAAGTGCGCCTGCCTGCCTTGCGCCTTGCCTGAAGTGCGCCTGCCTGCCTTGCGCCTGCCTGCCTGAAGTGCGCCTGCCTGCCTTGCGCCTGCCTGCCTTAACTGCGCTTGCCCGCCTTACTGCTACTTTCGCCTGTTGCCTTCGCCGGCTCCCTTTGCCTGCACCGCGATTATGGCGACGTTCAATGTTCTCGCGTTTGAGCCTGACGGTAGCCCGATCGAGTTCGCCACCTGGCTCGACGACCTCATACTGTTCCTTATGACTGATGCCAAGGACAGCGTTTCACTGTTCGATCACACGTCTGGCACTGCCGTTCGCCCTGCTGAGGATGCTCCTGCTTCCGACCGCTCACAGTGGCAGACTCGCGATGCTGCTGCACGCCTCGCTATTCGCAACCACCTGCCGATCACTGAGCGCGCGCATTTTAGCCAGCACAAGACTGCGAAGGCACTGTACGACGCTGTAGTTGCGCGCTACTCCTCCCCGGCCACTGCAGCGTTAGGCCGTCTCATGCTACCCTACCTGTTCCCCGACCTGTCCTCGTTTCACACTGCTGAGGACCTCATCGCTCACCTGCGCGCTAGTGACACTCGTTTTCGTCCCGCCCTTACAAACGAGTTCCTCGCCAAGAACACCCCTCCGATGTACTTTACGCTCTACTTCCTCGTCACCCGCCTCCCTGACTCTCTTCGCTCAGTCAGGGACCACTTTCTCGCTCTAGACCCTACCGCTCTCACCGTCGACGACTTCGAGACGTAGCTCCTCGCAGCGGAGAGGAACATCCTTGCTGTGGGTGCGGCTCGTGGCACTCCTCGCACTCCCCTCTTTGAGGGGTGCTCCCCCTCCCCCCTTGCCCCCTCCTACGCCTCTGCTGCTGCTGCTGTCGACTTCCTTGGTGCTGAGGAGGTTGGGGCTGCTTCCGCTCCTAGTGGGAAGCGCCGCAGCACCAGGGGCAGAGGGGCTGGCAGGGGAGGTGGAGGTGGCGGTGGAGGGGGCGGTGGTGGAGGCGGCGGGGGAGGTGGAGGAGGTGGGGGTGGTGGCGGTGGTGGTGGAGGCGGCGGTGGTACCGGGAGCAGTGGCGGTGGCAGCGGCGGTAGTGGGGGAGGAGCCAGTGGTGGTGGCAGCAGTGGTGGCCAGGGCCACCAGCAACAGTAGCCGCAGCAGCCGCAGCAGCAGCAGCAACAGCAGCAGCGACAGTGCCAGGCCCCCTCGTCTCAGCAGCTTCATGACTGGTATGCTGGGCGTGGGGCGTCTGGGGGTGCTGGTCGCTGCCCCTATATCATTCGCGCTGGTCCGCGCGCTGGTCGCCCATGCAATGGTCTTCACGCTGAGTCTCGCTGCTTTGCTCGGCTCAGCGACGCCTGGCGCGCCAAGTTCCCTAAGGCTATTGAGTTCCCCAACTGGGCAGACCTGCTTAGGCGTGGTGTACCTATCTTTGATCTTGACTATGATGTTATTATTGCTGCCATGTATGCATTGACTGTTAGTGCTGAGGGTGACTGCTACTTGTGTGTGCCGCCTGACCCCGGTATAGACCCAGGTATATCACCTGCAGCTCTAGGTGCTAGTGAGTCTGCTCTCTCTGGTACTGCGTCCGCTCAGGCCTTGCACACCTTTACACTTGACTCTGGTCCCTAGGGCTGTTTCTTTCGCGACAGTACCACAGTCACACCCCTCCCTGCACCTGTCCCTGTCTCACTGGCTGACCCCTCTGAGGGGCCAGTGCTTGCACGGTCCACCACTGTGCTTCCGTGTCCGGCGGTCCCGTCTGGTGAGCTGTCTGGTCTCCACCTCCCCTCGTTCTCCACGAACTTGGTGAGCAACGCTGCTCTTCAGGATGCGGGGGTTGATACCTTCACCCCTGGACTGCAGCGTGTGGCGATCTGTACGTGCACTCAGACCGGCCGTCACCTGGCCATGTTCACACGTGCGCCTGGTTCCAGTCTGTACACCCTCACCAATACGTCGCGCTCCACCCCTTTGTCTCCTCAGCTGTACGCGTCTGCTCAGGTAGCTACCCAGTGTGAGTGTCGTCGCCTGTCGCACGACACTCTTATGTGGGACCACCGCCTTGGTCACCCCTCCCTGCCTCACCTGCCTTGCATGCACTCTCACTCCCTGGTCTCTGGGCTTCCCAGGTCTCTGCCTGCCCTCCCTCCCTCGCCTGCGCCACCCTGCATTCCCTGCGTCGAGGGGCGGCAGCGCGCCGCTCCTCACTCCTCCTCGTTTCCTCCCACAGAGGCTCCGCTGCAGACGCTCCACCTGGATGTGTGGGGCCCAGCCCGCGTCCAGGGGCAGGGCCGCGAGCGGTACTTCCTGCTGGTTGTCGACGACTACACGCGTTACACCATGGTCTTCCCCTTGCGCAGCAAGGGGGACGTCCCTGCTGTTTTGATCCCCTGGATCCGCGCTGTTCGTCTCCAGCTCCGCGAGCGGTTCCAGTCGGACTTTCCTGTCCTGCGTCTGCACTCTGACAGAGATGGTGAGTTCACCTCCGACCTCTTGCGAGCCTTCTGTGAGGAGCACGGCATCACCCAGTCGTTCACGCTTCCGGCCTCTCCGCAGCAGAATGGGGTTGCTGAGCGCCGCATTGGTTTAGTCATGGAGGTCGCTCGTACCTCCATGATCCATGCGGCTGCCCCCCATTTTCTGTGGCCGTTTGCGGTCCGGTACGCCGCGCGTCAGCTCAACCTCTGGCCCCGTGTCTCCTTACCGGAGACCTCGCCCACACTGCTGTGGACGGGGAAGGTTGGCGATGCGTCGCGTTTCCGGGTCTGGGGTGCTCGTGCCTTTGTCCGCGATACCACCGCGGACAAGCTCTCCGCTCGCGCCATTTTCTGCGTCTTCCTTGGTTTTCCTACTGACGCGCCTGGCTGGCAGTTCTACGACCCCACCTCGCGCCGTGTCTTTGCGTCTCAGGACGTCACCTTTGACGAGTCCGTCCCCTTTTACCATCTCTTCCCTACCGCATTGCCTCTCGCCCCCTGCCGCCGCTCGCTCTCGCTCCAGGTCCTCCCCTGGTAGACCCCCTCCCCGCGCCAGGTCCTGCTCCTTCAAGTGTTTCTCAGGTAGACCCTCCCGTGCCTGCGCCTGTTGAGGTCACTGGTGACTCGGGTCCTGCTGGGGGTGCTGAGCCTGGGGGTGCGGAGCCTGAGCGTGAGGTGCCTGGGGGTGCGGAGCCTGAGCGTGAGGTGCCTGGGGGTGCGGAGCCTGAGCGTGCGGAGCCTGGGGGTGCTGAGTCTGGGGGTGCGGAGTCCAGGGGTGCTGAGCCTGCGCGTGAGGAGACTGGAGGTCCTGCGCCTGGGGGTGCTGTGTCTGGGGGTGAGACGCCTGAGGGTACTGGGACTGCTGGTGCGCGGTCTCCTTGGAGTGGCCGCCTTCGTCCGCGTGTGCCTCTCACCTCACAGCAGTTGCACGACTGGTACGGTCGCCGTCAGGGTCGCGCTGCTGGAGCCAGGGGCTTTGCTATTGGAGGTAATTCTGCTGACGTCCCTGGAGCTTGGAGTGGTGTTGGTACTTTGTCTACTGGAGGTGCTGGAGTCGCTGGTCCCATAGGTGCTCGTACTGGAGGTACTGGAGCTGCTGGAGGCACTGGGGGTGCTGCGTCTGGTGGTGCTGCTGCTGGAGACACTGAGGCTGGAGACCCTGGGACAGGAGGTGCTGGTTTTGGGGGTACTGCTTGTTGAATTAGTAGTAGCCATGGATGGCGAGAGGTTTTGGTGAGGTAGAAGTAGTTCGACTAGTAAGAGAATGTCGAGATACAAAAGAGAGAGGGTTGGAAACCCTAATTGAACCTAGGGTGTGTTCGGTTTGTACTAACAACTATGAAATGAACCTAAAATGAACCTGAGTGCGTAACGCTCTCTAAGCCTAGAGAAATAACAATATAAGAACACCAAAATAAAGGCCAGAGCGAGCTCTAGCCTACTCCAACACACCCCCAGGCTAGGTGAAGCTCTGGAGCAAAACACCTAGCGAACCGGCACACCCCCAGAAGTGGAGAGACGCGTGAGCCCAAGCTCGCGCACGTAGAAACGGTGCGGTGCACGCAGGAGGGCCTTGGTGAAAATGTCAGCAAGGTTGGCAGTAGCGTCCACCTTGCGAAGGCGTAAGAAGCCAGACTGCACCAGCTCGCGCACGAAGAAATAGCGGACCTCAATATGCTTGCTGCGGGCGTGATAGACAGGATTTTCAGTGAGATGAATCATACTCGCACTGTCACAGGAGAGGGTCACAGAGGACTGAGAGTGACCAAGCTCAGCAAGGAGAAAGGAGAGCCAGCGAGCTTCCTGGGCTGCCAAGGTGCCTGCGTACAACTCAGCCTCGCAGGTGGAAAGGCAGACAGAGGATGAGCGAGTGGAGCGCCAGCTGATGAGACCACTGCCAAGAGTAAAACCATATCCTTGAGATGAGCGACGATCAGGGCGAGAGTCAGCGTAGGAAGAGTCACTGTAGCCGGAGAGAACGGGAGGAATAGAGCCACCAAGAGTGAGAGCAAGGTCAGAGGTGGCGTGCAGATAGCGCAGGACGCACTTAGCAGCCGCCCAGTGCACGTCAGTGTGGCGGCCTAGACCGACAAAGCGCGAGAGAACACTGAGGGGGTAAGCAAGGTCGGGGCGAGTGCACATCATAGCATACATGAGAGATCCAACGAGCTCAGGATAAGGCCGCAGCTCAGAGGAGGGAGCAGGGACGGCAGGGGCAGTAAGCTGATGGTTAGCGGGAAGAGGGGTGGAGACTGGTTTGGCCTGTGACATCTCGAACCGCTGGAGGATGGACTGAATGTAGAAAGACTGGGAGAGAGAGATGGTGCGGGCAGCACGATCACGGCGGATCTCCATGCCGAGGTAGTGACGAAGCTCGCCAAGATCCTTGCACATGAGACGCGCCTGCAGGGCTTTCTTGACAGCTGCAAGATCGGCGGAGTCCTCAGCAAGCAGCACCAAATCGTCCACGTAGGCAAGGATGTAAAGCCTGTGGGGGGATGTGCGAATGAAAAGACTGGGGTCGGAAGTGGAGGTAGAGAAGCCAAGAGAGTGAAGGGTGGAGGCGAGCTTGGCGTGCCACTCGCGCGGGGCCTGTTTAAGGCCATACACAGGTCGCTTTAATTCCCAAACAGTGCCTGGAGGGAAAGGGCGAGGAAAGCCAGCGGGGCGCTCAAGGAATATGCGCTCATGCAGCTCGCCCTGGAGGAAAGCATTGGAAACGTCCATGGAATGGATCTCCCAATTCCAGCGAGCACCTAAGTCAAGGAGGAGGCGAAGAGTGGGGAGACGGGCTGTGGGGGAGTAAGTGGCAAAGTAGTCAATGCCTTCACGCTGAGTGAAGCCCTTGGCACAGTAGCGGGCCTTGAAGACAGGAAGTTCGCCGGGCAGCTGCTTGACACGGAAGACCCATTTGCCTTTAACAATAGTGGCGCCAGGGGGGGGGACAGAGTCAATGTAGGAATCAGTTCTGGTAAATGCCTCACACTCAGCAATGATGGCAGCCATCCACTCAGTGGCATGAAAGCCCGACACAGCCTCGGAGTAGGACAGAGGGGTGGGAATGGCAGCGGTGTCAACAGAAAGAAGAGTGGGAGAATTGCTAAAGTCACCGACGGTGACACACAGAAGAGGAGAAACAGGATGAATGTTGAAGAGCTCCTCAAAGCGATCTTCAAGAAGATTAACATTCTGGGATGGAGAAAGACGAGTGAAAAGCGCAGAGTGCTGAAAATTAGAAAGTGCGCGAGTCATGGAGCGAGTAAGGCGCGGGGAAGGGGGGGGAATGGGAACAGGCGAAGGAGGTGGAGAGGAAGATGGAAGTGAGGAAGGGAGGGGAGCCGAAGAGGAAGAGGCGGGTGGAGAGGCGCCAGAGATGATGTCGGAAGGGGGGGCTGTAGAGGCTGGAGCGGGGGGAGGGGCGGGAAGGGGCGGGATAGAGAGGGGGGGGAGGCGAGGAGGGGGGAACAGACGGCAGCTGATCGAAATCAGACCAGTGAAGAGAGGGGACAGGAGCGGGTGGGGGAGAATGAAATGGGGATTGAGTCTCATCGAAAATGACGTCCTGGCTGCGGATGAGTTGGTGAGAGGAAGGGGCATAGAAAAGGTAGCCAGGACAGTCAGAGTTTATGCCAAGGAAGGCACAGAGTTGAGTCTTGGGAGCGAGTTTCCCACCCTGACGGGATCGGTCAGCTGGATTGACAAGAACATGGGCGACACACCCCCAGACCCGAAGAGGGCGAGCAGAGGGTTGGTGGCCAGTCCAAAGCTGGAAGGGGGTGGTAGTAGGGCGAAGAGGATGAGGGCGGAGGTTAGAGAGTAGAGTGGCATGGAGGAGAGCATAGCTCCAAAGAGAGTGGGGGGCAGAGGCATGGGTGAGAAGGCAACGAGTAATTTCCATGAGAGTGCGATTGCGACGCTCAGCAACCCCATTCTGTTCTGGGGAGTGAGGAAGGGTGGAGGTCTGGCGAATGCCATGAGAAGCACAGTAAGAGGAGAGAGAGTGATGAAAGAATTCGCCACCGCCATCCGAGTGGAAGCGCGCGACAGGACGCTTAAAGCGTAGACGAGCCTGCTCAGCCCAGCGAATGATGAGGGAGGGAGCGTCAGATTTGGCACGGAGGGGATAGACAGTGGCAAATCGTGAGTGGTCGTCAACCAAAAGCAGAAAGTATCGGTGACCCTGACGAGAAGCAGTAGGTGAAGGACCCCAGAGATCCATATGAACAAGGTCAAGGGGTTGGGGAGAGGCAGAGGGAGAAGAGGGATGGGGTGACTGTGATAGTTTGGCCTGCACACATGGGGTGCATGGAGGAGCAGGAGAAGGAGGAAGGGGGGGAAGAGAGGAAGGGAGGCCATGAAGAAGCTTGGAGGAGACCATACTGCGAAGAAGGGGAAAATTGGGGTGGCCAAGTCGATGATGGAGGAGGAGGGTAGGTTGAGTGAGAGAACGACAGTCGCAAGAAGAAACGGGAGGGGCGGAAGCGGAAGAGGCATGTTGGGCAGAAGAGGGGAGAGAGACACGAAGAATGTAGAGGCGAGTGATAGGGGAAAGAGTAAAGCGTGCAAGATGGCGGTTGCGATGATAGAGATCACAGTAAGAGTCGCATTCAGGGAAGATAGCTCGCACACAAAGACGCTGAAGAGCAGAGAGAGAAAGAAGGTTGTGGCGGCAGGAGGGAACATAGAGGCCAGTCACAGCACCAGAGGGGGAGGCAGGACAGGGGAGAGAGGAGGTAGCAGTGCAAGTCATGGTCATGGTATCCCCAGCCCCTTGAATGGAGAGGGGATGGGGAAAAGAGCGAAGCACACCAGCGTCACGAAAAACAGAGTCAGTAGCACCACTGTCAAGAACAAACTCAAGAGTGCGAGGGAGGGAAAGAGCAGCAGCTGTGGGACCAAGATACTGAGAATCATTGCCATTAACAGAAGGAGCAAACATCATGGCAAAACGAGGGTCCATAAGGGGAGAAGCTCCTAGAATGCTATCCTGACTAGGCATAGTCACACTGAGAGCAGAGGTTTGAGTACTGGCACCAGAGTCGGCGGCCACAAGTACCGCCTGGGCAGAAGACTGGCGGCGCTGATGAGAGAATTGAAGCTAGTTGGGAGGGCGACCAGTGTTGCCAGCCAGGAACCAGTCATCGGTGAGTTTCTGGAAGTAGGAGGAGGCAGGATGATTGGTGCGACCGCAGGGCTGACCCTTGCGGGGCCCCTGGCGAATGATGTAGGTGCAAGGAGGAAAGGTGTTGCGAGGGCGAGAGGAAGCAGCAGCGGCAGTGGTGGGGAGGGGAGGGGGGACGGAAGAGGGTGCGACAGCGGCGGCAGTAGGAGGGCAGCTGCGGAGGTTGAGCTCTGCCCGTAGGAGGAAGGCAGAGACACGAGAGAACGACCACTGGTCGGCGGGGCGCTCACCATACAGGGTGACATGAACACTGTATTCAGGAGTGAGGCCTGTGAGGAGGAGGGCACCGCAGACATGATCGGAAAGTTCGAACTTTTGAGCAGCAAGTTGGGAGGACAGCGTCTGCACACGAGCGATGTAGTCCACCATGGTGGTGAAGTCAGCAAGGCGAAGAGAGGTGAGCTCGCGTAAGAGGGCAATGACACTGATGGGAGTCTGCGACTGGAAGCGCTCAGTAAGATAGCCGAGAAGGTCCTTGGCATAGCGGATGTGCGAGCACTGAGGGAGAAGGGTTGGAGGTAGGCAGGCAAGGATGACCTCGCAAGCACGTGCGTTGGCAACATGCCAATCAGCGAGAAGGTCAGAGTGAGATGGAGCAGAAGCAGAGGGTGTGGGGGCAGAGCGAGGAGAAGGGGTAGCGAGATGCTCAGAGAGGCGCTTGCGGGTGCTCTCGAGGGACTCAGCAAGAACACGTGCGAGGTCACGGGCTGCAGCATTGTCAGGAGCAGCAGCAGCAGTGGCTTGGGCCGTGGCCGCAATCCGCTCAGTTTCAGCGATAGCAGCACGAAGGCCATCAGCATAGGGGTCAGAGGAGGTAGAGGTAGGTGCAGAGGCAGGTTTAGGAATGGCGCCAGAGCCACTCTGCTGAGTGACAAACCAGAGGTTAAAGCCACTCACGAGGGTGCCAGACAGCGTGCGCTCAAGACAGTTCAGCCAACTGGGGAAGTTGACTGCGCTGCCATCAGGCGCGAGCTGAAGGACCAGCAGAGGGAGGGAGGGGAGGGCGAGAGAAGTCGCCATAAGGAGGAGGAGACAGCTGCAGAGCAGATGAGGGGAGAGGTATAGAAGGCGGAGGAATAAGGGCGAAGCAGTCTGCTGCTGAGCCGCTGAGGGGAGAAACAAGAGGAGGAGGGATATTGGCGGAGTAGTCTGCTGCTGCGCCGCTGAGGGGAGAAACTAGAGGAGGAGGGATAGTGGCGGAGTAGTCTGCTGCTGCGCCGCTGAGGGGAGAAACTAGAGGAGGAGGGATAGTGGCGGAGTAGTCTGCTGCTGCGCCGCTGAGGGGAGAAACTAGAGGAGGAGGGATAGTGGCGGAGTAGTCTGCTGCTGCGCCGCTGAGGGGAGAAATAAGAGGAGGAGGGATAGTGGCGGAGTAGTCTGCTGCTGCGCCGCTGAGGGGAGAAATAAGAGGAGGAGGGATAGCGGCGAGATAGTCAGCTGCTGGGCCGCTGAACGGAGAAACAAGAGGAGGAGGGAGAGTTGGGAAGGAGTTCGGAGTTAAGCAGTTGAGGGGAGGGTACGGAGGAGGAGGAAAGGTGTGGAGGAGCGACAACTTAAAAAAAAAAAAAAAAAAACGCAATCAGCAACCGGCTGCAGCAGATGACAAGAGAAAAGAGGAGGAGGAAGAGGTGAGGTAGTGAGGGATGCACGAAGGAGAGAGGGAAGGAGGAGGAGGGTGAGGAAGGGGGGGGGCGGATTGGGAAAGGGCAGGGCGCGTCGCATGGGAGGCAGGCGCGCGCGCTGCTCGACGAAGCGAAGCGCGCGCGGCGACGGCAGCGCAATGCACGCGCGACGAGACGGGAGGGCGCGGAGGGGGGGGGGGGGGGGGGGGGGGGGGGGTCGGCTAAGCGCGCTACGGGCAGAAATCAGCGCGCTACCGCCGGGAACGTGAGGAGGAGGAGGCGCGACGAAGAGAGAAGGCGCAGGAGAGCGATTTCGACGGTAGGGAGGCGCGCTACGGAGCGGAATAGAGCATCCGCGTGACTAAAATGAAGAAAATCGTAAGGATGCTGAGAGTTACTCTAAAGAAACGAGAAAATAGAACGAGCAGAAAATCGTCTAGCTAAGTAGCGCGGAAATGGCCTAAGGGCCAGAAAAATTCTAGGAGATACGGACAAAACGGAAACGCCCAGGACTAGGCTCTGAATACCATGTTGAATTAGTAGTAGCCATGGATGGCGAGAGGTTTTGGTGAGGTAGAAGTAGTTCGACTAGTAAGAGAATGTCGAGATACAAAAGAGAGAGGGTTGGAAACCCTAATTGAACCTAGGGTGTGTTCGGTTTGTACTAACAACTATGAAATGAACCTAAAATGAACCTGAGTGCGTAACGCTCTCTAAGCCTAGAGAAATAACAATATAAGAACACCAAAATAAAGGCCAGAGCGAGCTCTAGCCTACTCCAACACTGCTGGTGGAGACGCTGCGGCTGGAGACCCTAGGACTGGAGGTGCTGGTTCTGGGGGTGCTGTTTCTGGGGACACTGAGGTTGGAGACCCTGGGGCTGGAGGTGCCGGTTCTGGGGCTGGAGGTTCTGGAGCTGCTGGAGGTGCTGGAGCTGCTGGAGCTGCTGGAGGTACTGGAGCTGCTGGTGCTGGTGCAGCTGCGCCGACACGACTGTTCTTCGCTCCGCCGTCTCCGTCGTCTCTGCCGCCACCTGACTCTGCTCTTCGTCAGGTTCTTACCCTCCCGTCATCTACTGGTCTTCCGTTACTGCCTGGCTCACCGCTCCCTGCTCCTCCTCCTTACACTGAGCAGCCCGGTGGTCTTGCTGAGCGTCGTGAGCCTGCGTCGCGTCCTGTCTCGCCTGTTCATCCTAGTCGTTCCGGTCGTCGTGTTCCTCGTTCGCGTCAGCCGGCTGTCCCCGGCACACACCTCGTAGTCCGTCGTCCTTCCTCTGCTCCGCAGCTTGTTCCTCTGCCGTCTCCCCCTGCGTCCTCTCTGCCTGACGTTGCGGACCCTGAGTCTGACCGGTTTCGTGCTGAGCACCCTACTGTCACGCGTTTGTTAGCCACTGTTGTCACTGACCCGTCGTTTGAGTCTGCTGCAGCGCCTGCCTTGGTTGGTGAGCTTGTTGACTTTGCTGCTGCTTGTCGTCTAGACTACGCTGCTAGTCTTGTTGCAGAGTCTGAGTCTGTCTGTCCTCCGTCCGTCGGGGGTGAGTGTGCTCTTAGCACGAACGTCCTTGAGGACAGGCACAAGGACCTTGAGTGTCTTGCAGCCGCTGCGCCTCATCTCGTGGCCATGCTGCTTGCCCCTGAGGGAGACCCGGATGCACCAGACATCCCGACCCCGCGCTCTTACGCTGAGGCGATCGCGGGTGAGTACTCCGACGCAGAGATGGCATCCTGGAAGTCCACTGGCACTTACGTCGATGAGGTTCCCCCTCCTGGGGCGTCGATGGCATGTGGGTTTTCAGGGTGAAGCGGCCGCCGGTTTCTCCGTCTGTCTTCAAGGCTCGTTACGTTGCTAGAGGCTTCAGTCAGCGTGAGGGAGTTGACTTCTTCCAGACCTTCTCCCCTACCCCAAAGATGACCACTCTTCGGGTGCTGCTGCACGTTGCCGCTCAGCGTGACTACGAGCTTCACTCTCTTGACTTCAGCACAACCTTCTTACAGGGCAGCCTGCACGAGGAGATCTGGCTGCACCGCCCACCTGGCTTCACTGGGTCGTTCCCTCCTGGTATCCAGTGGAGCCTCCGGCGGCTAGTCTACGGTCTCCGCCAGGCACCTCGTGAGTGGCACGACACACTGGGGACTACACTTGCGGCTCTTGGGTTCGCTCCTTCGACTGCTGACCCGTCGCTGTTTCTGCGCACCGACACTTCACTGCCGCCGTTCTACATCCTCGTGTACGTCGACGACTTGGTCTTTGCTACTGCTGACACTGAGGCTCTCGCTCTGGTGAAGTCGGAGCTGCAGAAGAGACACACGTGCACTGACCTGGGTGAGCTGCGCAGTTACCTTGGCTTGCGGATCACCCGGGACAGAGCACGCCGCACCATCACACTGACTCAGTCACACATGGTGCAGCAGGTCCTTCAGTGCTTCGGCTTCACCTGGTCCTCCCCACAGCCCACTCCGCTGGCTACAGGTCACTCGCTCTCAGCTCCACCTTCGGACGAGTCCGCAGAGTCGAGTGGTCCTTACGCAGAGCTAGTGGGCTGCCTCATGTACCTGATGACCTGCACTCGACCTGACCTCGCGTACCCTCTTGGCCTTTTGGCTCGCTATGTGGCTCCTGGTCGGCACCGAAAGGTGCACATGGATGCTGCAAAGAGGGTACTGCACTACTTGTGCAGTACATCGGGCATGGGGCTCGTGCTTGGAGGACGGAGCGACGTTGTCCTCACTGGACACTCTGACGCGTCTTGGGTTGACGACCAGGCTACGCAGCGGTCGTCACAGGGTTACACCTTCAGCCTTGGCTCTGGCTCTGTTTCGTGGCGGTCCACGCGCTCGTCTTCTGTTCTCAGCTCCAGTTGTGAGGCTGAGATCTACGCCACATCCATGGCTGCACAGGAGTTACGCTGGCTCACATACCTGCTGATTGACTTGGGAGAGAGGCCTCGTTCTCCTCCAGTTCTGTACGTCAACAACAAGGCCGCCATTGCCTTGTGTCAGGAGCACAGACTGGAGCACAGAACGAAGCACATCGCTCTGCGTTACTTCCTGGCTCAAGAGTTGCAGCAGCGAGGCCAGCTTCGTTTTGCTTACATGGCCACTCGGGCCAACACTGCTGATACCGTATGGCCCCGGATATAAGCGCAGGCCTATGATAAGCGCATGCGCTTCTATCTGGAGCACTTCGCTTATGCCCGATCCTCAATTATAGACGCACCCCTTGTAAAACCCTGATTTATTATAAGCGCATGCCTAATTTCGATTTTAAATAATGATTAAAACGGTAACGAAATCCAATTTTACATCGAGGTCACAACCATTTTCGCGTCGATTGACTTTGGCGACATCACTTCCTGCGCGTCGAGTCAGTATGAGCTGGCATTCCAGCAGTCTGACGTGTAACTTTGCCTCTGTGCACCAGCAAAGTATCGACCGCGCGCGATTCTGATCAGTGACGCTCAAAATTTCGATTCGATTGAAGTTGCAAGGAGGAGATGTACAGTTTGGTGCCTTTTAAACATATATGTCTATTAGTCATTTTATAAGCGCATGCGCTTATAAATTTTACTCAATTATATGCGCACCCCCCTAAAAAAACATGTTTTATTATAAGCGCAGGTGCGCTTATATCCGGGGTATTACGGTATATTCACCAAGGCACTTTCGTCTGGTGATCATCAGCGCTTTTCAATGTCGCACGGGTGGCGAGGGTTTGACAAGTGAGAAATCCCCGTTGCAACGCATTTCTCCTCACTTCACGAACCTCACATGTTGCAGCAAGGGGCTGTGTTGCGGAGCTCAGAGGTTGCTTTGAGTGAGCTGCAGCGTTTGAACCATGGTGGAATGGAAGGCTCCTTCGACCTTTGCATTGGCCGGTGGCCTGATCTCTGTTCTATAATTTTACTGAATATAAAGACGCCTGATTGTTCAGTGGGTGACTAGGAAGCAAGGGTGATACAAATACAACCCTAACAATTGTTATTCTCTACATCATGCAAATATAGTTTGACAGTTACAATAACGTGCTGCCATAACTCGGGTATTCATCGAGAAAGGGAGAGAAGCCAATTACCAGTATGCTGAAGCATGTGAGTAGTTGCATCCAGCTTCCTAAGGATACGTGTTGCGGCCTTCTACGAGGCAAACTGCCGAGCGCATATTTCGGAGCGCCTTTGCCGATTCGTCCCCTGCGTTCATTAAATCCCTGGTAGATAACAACGGGAGTTCAGAGAGAAGATTACAGTAAAGCACTGCCTTTTGTTAGCGCAGAAAGGGAAGCGAAATAGCAGGTAAAGGCATGCGCAAAAGCTAGTACAGGTGTGGAGAACGATAATCACTTACTGGTACGACGAATAAGATGTCACAATCCGTGAGCCGAAGTCCCATTCTGCGAAGACATCGTCGAAACAGTGATCTGACGGGTAAATCCTGACTTTCGGGCAAAGCGGTAAGTAGTCGTTGGTGGTTGTAATGTAGTAGGCTGCTGTGACCTTCCCCGCCACTGCATCCGGGAGCTGCGTGCACACGTTGTTGTCGAGGCGGAAAGTGTAGGGCCGAGAAGCTTTGTCCTTGGCTGTTTCATTGGCAATGACCGTGAAGGTGAAAGCAGAGGCGCGTCCGGGGCTCGCTGCAATGGAGTGGCACATGGAACGGGACGGATTTTTGCAACGTTTCTAACACGATCGCCATGTTCAAATAACTTCGCCCACCATCAGGCATTTGGACAACTTGGAAAGGTGAGAAAAAAAATGCAGCAGAGAAGAGTCTGGCCAATGAGGAGAGTAGAGAATGGAGTGAGTGTGCTTCACAGAAACTCACCCTGACAGAAAGCCTCATTCATCCCTAAGGATCCTTCAGGGCACTCGCAGTACCGCACTGGCACCGGTGGCACATACTTCTTATAATTATATGTTGTTTTGCAAGTGGCTCTTCTGGGGCAGCTGCCACAGGGAGAGTCTGGAGAACGCAGCAAGCAGGGAGAAGCAAGAAAGGGCAGAGAAACGTTGGGAGTTTTATGAATAAAGGGTGGGCATTGGTGGGGTGTGACATGCCAGCGGGCTTCCAAGAGAGGGGTTGTGGCTCCAGAGGAACATAGTGGAGAACGAGACAGCAAGGGAGAAGAAAAAAGGCGAAACATAGTGGATCATCGCACATTCCATTCCAAAGAATGGCATTGAGTTGTAAGGCGCCTATACAATGGATGCATGGGGTTCCAGTTGGCTATGGGTCTTGACATACGCACGCGTGGGTTGAAGTAACAGTAAGAAAGTGAGACAGCCATGCTCACCCCACTGGCAGAAAAGCTCGCCGCTCTGATCCACCTGACAGGAGCCACCAGGGTCGCAGCCCAATGCCGCACACGCAGGATCTGCAGCACACAGGAAAGAAAGGAACACAAAAATGAGCAGCAAACAAAGGTATGAAAAAGCGTAGCTAGAACATAAGGGCATAGGAATGATGTACGGGACCATAGAGAGCGTCATTGGAATGGCACTGGTTTAAGTGTAGCCGTTTATGACCTCAAACCACCGCCAAGTCACTTGAACACTAGGTTATATGCTTGGCAAAATTTCAGTTGGCACAGAGGAAGGCATCGCTGCTCTCATCCAAGCACAATCAGAGCCATACCTGCTCTCATAACCGAGTTTTTCTGAATTACGCACTTTGGAAGCACACACTTTGGAATCACGCCCTTGAGAAGGTAGTTAGTTGCAACGTCGGAATCACGTCGGATGCAAAGCACCTTCTAGGAGGATCAGCAATAGCCGTACCGCTGCAGTTGACTTGTGGACTTTTGAGGCGCCTCAATTGGTCCAGCAATATATGTACCGCGGGAGTTGATTAGCGGATGAGCAAAGCACGTACCACTGGAGTCGACTTTCAGTTCGCAGAGGACCGACGCCACTGAAGACCACTTGAGGATGTTCTTCTGTGTGCTTGGGAACCTGAAAACGCGTTGGCAACGCAAGGTCTCACGATCAGCTTAAACAAAGGGAACAAAAAAAAAAAAAAAAAAAAAAAAAAAAAAAAAAAAAAAAAAAAAAACAACAACAACAACAACAACACACACACACATGTTCCCTTCCCATTTCCTCCTCCTCCCTCCCTTCCCCTCCCCAACCCCTCCTCCCCCCAGTCATGCGCGTCCTATTGTTGTGCCGCGCACGACCCCAAGTCACACAGACATACGACCCCGATCTCACACAGACATACGACCGACCCCAACTCACCCAGACGTGCGCGGGTTGACGATACTGTCCAACGCCAGGCCTTGGCAGACAGCCTTACTGAAGAACTTGACCTTCGCGCACTGACCACCCGGCAACGCACTGCTGGAATCCCCGCCGCCCTTCCACCACACCGTCGCGCTCTTCTGCCGCGCCTTCTTGGGCACGCTCACGCACACCTGCTTGGTAAAGTCCAGCCGCGTCTTGCCCACCACCACCGCCGTCGCAACCTGCACGCTACTAGTGGGGGTGCTGGGGGTCGTCGCGAGCGCCCTCCTCGCGTTGACCTCCTCCCTCGCAGCTCCACTGCTGATGGCGCCGGTGGAGGTGCTGCTGCTGGTGGTCACGAGAGCCCTCTTCGGGTCGCTCTTGCTCGCCGGTTTGGCCACTCCGTACGCTGCGCCGTTGAGCGTGTCATCTCCGTACGTTGCGGCGTTTAGCGTGTCATCTCCGTACGCTGCGGTGTCATCTCCGTACGCTGCGGCGTTGAGCGTGTCATGATGCAGTGTGGTCGTTTTCACAGTGGTGTCGCCGTCCGCTGCTGCCTTCATCATCGCCGCCGCTGCAAGCACAGCCGAGAATCGGAGCGTACAAGAGAAATGAGGACAGGAGAAGAAAGCAGAGGAACAAGAAGAGACTCTCTTTAGGGTTAGGTTATGGACTCTTGGAGAGAAGAGGGGGTCGAAAACAAAAGAGAGCAGAAAAGTTGACTGACCGCAAACGAGGGCAAGCGCGAGGAGCAGGAGGCCGGCAGGAGAGGCGCCAAGAGTCATCCTCATGGTGAAGAAAGATGGGGTCTACCCGCCCTTCGAGTAGATCGTGCAAACTGTCGGCGGAATTGGCGGCGGAAGTGGGGGCGGAAGTGCGAGATGTGACGTGCGACAGCCACGATGTCGAGTCACGCCGCCGAGAGCGTCGAGTGCGGGTGAGCGTCGAGCGTCGAGCGTTGAGCGTCGAGGGCCGAGAGCGTCGACAGTCACGATGTCGGAAGTTGCCCTTTCGGACTACTACAAAGAACGACGACGCGTCTAGTTGGTGATGGAGGTGGCCTTGAAATACAGTCCAATGAAAAGGCGAGTCCATCATTTGCAAAGGCAAGTGGAAAGAACGGTACGTAGTTTGGGAGGCGAGGATGGCTAGAAGCATCTGCTAGGCTGATGGTTCACAGTGTGAGCGTGTGCGGAGACGGCCGCCCCTCATTGGTACCAAACAACAACTGGCGCGTAAGCGCGAATTGTGATTGGGTGTTGCGGGTTGAAGGGGGAGGGAGGCAAACGAAGGGACGGAGTTGCTAGCATGCTGTGCGGTGGGAAGTGTCCCACCTTGCACAGTATTGGCTGCTCGGATTGCCTATAGTATAGGCTCGCGATTTGTTGGCTTGTGGCGTATCATGCGCTGGCTTCTAACGAGAACAATGGTTTTGGTCGCTTCCAATCAGCCACAGACGCGTTCGTGCTTGAGAACCTGACCAACCAGATCGGGGCTTGTCCAGCGGTTACGTCGGAATGCGGCTGAATCAGTTTTTGGTACGATCTAGAGCGGTGTGTTTTAGTGTTGGAATGGTCAGGTAGGGTATAAACGGGAGTGCGTATTTTTCGGACCCACCTCAGAGAAGGCGAACGAAGTTGGCTTGGGGAACGTATCCCGAATAGCACTGTGGAATTATACAGGATTCTGTGAAGGTGAGGATGGGTGAAGAAAATATAGTGTGGCGAGAGCCTCCCCAGACCAGAGGATTCAAGTACACAGAGATCCAACGGCTACCTGCGATGCAAACATGTAACATGCTTTCCCACATGTGGATCTGTTTCCAGCGTTTTCCACGGCAATCGATGTTGTGTCCAATAATTTATGGTGAGGAAGAAGGGAAGTGAAGCGGAGCCTAAACCTGGGTGTTCATGTGGTAACCTGATTAGCAAATATCTTTCGCCAAGATTTTCATTTCCGCTCAACACCACCACAAATCACCCTTGACGTCACCACCCTTGACCTGCTGCTGCTTGGTTCAGGTTGCGTCGAATTTCGTACAAAAACGGGGGGTTTGACGGTCAACTCCGCCAAAGCCAAAACGTTACTCAGATGCCTGTCATTCGTGACGGGCGAGTAAGAAGTTCGTTCAGCAGATGAGAGGTTTCCAAGCGAGCCTGCTGCGAAACCATCGTACGCATCTCGTCAAATTCGTTGAGACCTCGCGCCGTCTTTCTTCTTCGGATTTCAGTCCCCTCCCAACCTCAACAACACAGCAAGCCCTTGCACTTCCATTGCACGCCACTTGTTCCGTGTTTGCAATAATTCCCTGGAAATCCACAACGCACCCCCATTTTCCTACGCTTACATAGCAAATCCTTGGTACTGTCCTTACGCAATGCTTCTAGAAACCGTTACACATTGAACCTTGTTGCACCTCTTTGCCTTCCCTTGAGCTCACTCGTAGTTGTACTAGCCCGCGACCATTTCCCGCGTCACGACCGTACCAGAATTTCGCGGCGCTACCAGCTAGCGAGCAGAAGCCAATTTATTTCCACTTCAGCCTCAACGTCCTTTTCACTTCGGGAATCATTCGAGTAGTCTTTCCTAGTAACCTTTCGTTCACGTCGCAAAACGAAATCCGAGCCATTTAATAAAGTGAAGGCCACTCCCTCGGCGCGAAACGGAGTCCGTTGCATTGATAGACAAGCGACGCGCTGCATTCAAGCGATGTTTTATCTTCTTTTCGTGACGATCCTCGCATCGAGCCTCCCCGTGCACACTGCACAACCCGTTGCACGGATAGACGCGCTACAAGGTGACTCGATGGAAAGAAAGGATGGGATGGGATGGAACAGATGGGATGGGATGGAACGGATGGATGGGATGGAACTGTTGAGATGGGATGGAAGGGATGAGATGGGATGGGACGGATGGGATGGAACGGATGGGATGGAAGGGATGAGATGGGATGGAAGGGATGAGATGGGATGGAAGGGATGAGATGGGATGGAAGGGATGAGATGGGATGGAACGGATGAGATGGGAGGAACGGTGCGATGGGATGGAAGGGATGAGATGGGATGGAAGGGATGAGATGGGATGGAAGGGGTGAGATGGGATGGAAGGGATGAGATGGGATGGAACGGATGGGATTGAACGGATGGGATGGAAGGGATGAGATGGGATGGAAGGGACGAGATGGGATGGAACGGATGGGATTGAACGGATGGAATGGAACGGATGAGATGGGATGGAACGGATGAGATGGAATGGAAGGGATGAGATGGGATGGAACGGATGGGTTGGGATGGAAGGGATGAGATGGGATGGAAGGGATGAGATGGGATGGAAGGGATGAGATGGGATGGAACGGATGGGATTGAACGGATGGGATGGAAGGGATGAGATGGGATGGAACGGATGAGATGGGATGGAAGGGATGAGATGGAATGGAAGGGATGAGATGGGATGGAACGGATGGGATGGGATGGAAGGGATGAGATGGGATGGAAGGGATGAGATGGGATGGAACGGATGGGATTAAATGGAGATGGGATGGAAGGGATGAGATGGGATGGAAGGGATGGGATGGGATGGAACGGATATGATGGGATGGAACGGATATGATGGGATGGAACGGATGAGATGGGATGGAAAGGATGGGTTGGCTTCAATGGGATGTATTGGGTGATGGAGTGGATTGGGTGGGACGGGACGTGATGTGACGAGATGGGCTGAATGGGGGGGGATCAAAAGGGATGAATGTGATGGGATGCGTGATGCCATGAGGTGCGATGGTTTAGCACTGAGCAAAGCTGTTCTCTTTGCGAAATCATAATTGTATTTTCATGCATCCATACACGCACATGCAATGCATCCATCCGCAAAACATGAACCCTTAGATACCATGTAACGCCTGCGGGCTTGTGTTAAGGGCATTCCGCTGCGCCAAATAACACAATCGTTTTGACCCAGTGGGTAGCGAGGTGTTACATACCATCTCCCATGCTAAAAAGCTTCTCTCCTCCCAAGTATTTCCCTGCTCCGCTTATCAGTCCTTTGCTGAGGCGCCAAACTAGACCGCTCTTGATTGATAGCTTGTAGCCCTACCCTCCCCTCCTGGTCCAACACCCACTCATGTACTCGTGCGTGCTGTTCTCCTCCCTTCGTCACTCTTCTCCAACAGCACAAGCTCTAGCGGAGAGCGCAGCGGCATGGGGAGTGGCGCCCACAGGGTGGAGTGGAGGGGGGGACTGCAGCCAAGTGCAAGGGGTGACTTGCGACAGCAATGGCACGGTGGTGGCAATGTGAGGCACGGTGGTGGCAATGTGAGGCACGGTGGTGGCAATGTGAGGCACGGTGGTGGCAATGTGAGGCACGGTGGTGGCAATTAATAGTGACATGGTGACTTGCCATGGTCTGCTGTGGGGTTCCATCTGTTGCTTTCCAGACCCCATCCCCATGCGCAAGGAACTTATGACATGCGTAGTCATGTTTTCCTGTTAGCGTTTTGTCATGTTGTGTTCACCGTGCTTCATGACAGGACGCTGTCTTGTTTGTTCATTGACACACAACACATGTGATGTTTGGTGTGATGCCATGGGCATGGCACGTGCGGCATGGCTTGTTATGCCGTGCTTTGCCATGTCTTGGGCATGTCTTGGGCATGTCTTGGGCATGTATCTCATGAGCAGTGACCTGAGCAATACACCGTTGAATGGCAGCATTCCCAAGGAGATTGGCAACCTCACCACCCTCACTCTCCTGTAAGCCTCACCACCAGCGCTCTCTGCTATGGTCCTACCGTCCCTCCATAATACTGACTGCTCATCTGCTGTCTAAAGTTTCAAAGCTGTTGCGGCCTGCCCCCCTTCCATTCTCGTTTGTCTTCCCTTAGTCCCCCTTCCCCTCTGCTCCATGCCCTGTGTTTCGTCCCAAAACAGCAACCTCGCAAACTGCTCTCTAAGTGGCTACATCCCCTCCACCTTCAGTGCCCTCACCTCCCTCTCTCTCCTGTAAGACCCCACTCCCTCCCTCCTTCCATCAGCTCCTTACCTCTCTTCCTCCCTGCCTTCCTCCCTCTACTTCCGCCGTCCTCTGTTTCATAGCCTCCCCGCTCCCATCTTCCCGTCCCCCTCCCTCCCAGCTTTCCCTCCTGCGCTCTCCTCCTGCTCCTCATACCCAACTCCATCTCCCTCCATCCGCCCCTCACACCGCCCCTCCCTCCCTATCTCTGCCCTCCTTCTCCCACTGTCTCATCCTTCCCCACCCGCACTCATCTCCCCCTCCTCCCTCCAGCGATCTGAGTCACAACAGCCTGTGGGGCACCACACCGTCGTTTCTCAGCCTGCTGACGCAGCTCAGGCGCCTGTGAGTCGGCGGCTTGGGAGGCTTGAGAGTTGGAAGCGTGAGAGACGTGAGAGGTTTGAGAGGCTGGGGAGTTGGAAGCATGATAAGTCTGTAATGCGCCCTTCCTTCAGGCACTGCCAGGGACCTGAGAGACAACTCTCTCAAGCAGTCCATTCTAAAAAGACCTTCAAGTCAACTCAAAGCCCATCTCACTCTCCCCTCCCCATGCCGCCCTGCCTTGGTGCCTTGCCCACTTCCTTGCGCCCTGCCCATTCGTGCCCTGCCCGCCAGGGACCTGAGCGACAGCACCTTGCACGGATCCATCCCGGGCAGCCTTTGGGTGCTCCCCGAACTGCGACACCTGTGAGACACAAAATGCCCATGCTCGTGACACAGAATCCTGGCCGATTCTAGAGGCGCTTACAAGATCCTAGCCTTGGCTTCGAAGAGTCCTTTTTCTCACCGGCATCCCGAGTGACAAGGGATGGAGGGGGTTTGTTCATAGCCTAGCCTCCCTCTTCAGTTTTTTCTCTCCCTTGCCTTTTTTACTCTTCCTCTCTTTTCTTTTCTGACAGAGACCTCTCGTCCAACCACATCAACTCAACCATCCCAGCCTCTTTGGGTGGACTCAAGTCACTCACCGCCATGTAAGCCGCCACTCTCGCACCCTCTTCCCTCTGAAAGGCATTGCACTCTCACACACCCCAGTGCACCATTCCAAAATGAGCCGCTATGGCCACATGGCAGGCAGGGTTGATTGGATGGCCGTTGGAGGTTCTTATTGTCAAGGCACGACGAGAGTTCGAGTCGAGCAGTGAAGTGCCTACATGAGTGTTCATAAAGAGGAGGCTCGTGGCAGCAGTGAAGGAGACTTTCTTCAAACTGCCAACGCCTTTTCTTCTCAGCTGCTACTGCTTCACTGAAACCAGATCAGACGCACCGTGCCAATGCATCCATCTATTGTTCCTTCCCCGACTGATGCACGTTTCTGTGGGTGCTTTTTTCCCCACCACCCAGTGATCTGAGCAACAACACCTTGACTGGCAGTGTGCCGTGGAGCCTTGGCTTTCTCACGGAACTCGAGGCGATGTAAGCTAAAAAAACATGGGAAATTCTTCTCAGAAAGAAAGGACCAGTCAGGGTTCGAAGCTGGTTTTGCAGTGGAATCTCATTTGTGCTCTAAGCTGAGTGACCTGACAGACAGCAGCAGCATCCTTTCCTGTCATGTCAGGCCTGCTTAGTCTGTCAGTAGCTCATTGTTTCATTAGACGTATGAAGCTTCACATTTGTGACTCGAAATTCCAGTTTCCCTGCCCAATCACTTTCGTCCCTTTCCAGATTACGCAAACGTGTCTTCTTTGTTTTATCCCGTCTCTTCCTAAAACTCACCTCCCCAGCCCCGTCTCCCCTCCTCCCTTCCCCCCCCACTTCTCCCTCCTTCACCCCCCCTCTCCTCCTTCCTCTTCCCCCACGTTCTCTCCCCGCGTGCACTGAACTAAAGGAACTTGTCCAAGAACGCCTTCTCGTCCTCCATCCCATCGTCTCTTGGCCTCTTGACTCGCCTCGCATCCCTGTAAGCGCGTCTGCAGTGTGTTTGTGGTTTAGAAATGAGAGGCAGGCGGGAGGCACGTGGAAGGAAGACGTGTGGAAGGTGGAAGGAAGCTGCGGAGATAATTACTACAACGGGAGCTAGGCTACGGGCTAGGCACGTGTGCTCGTGTGATCTCTGCGTTCGTTGGTCCTTAGTCGTTTTCCTAGTGCACACACTGCTTGCTAGTTCACAAGGCAATTTGGCAAGAGTTTCACTAAGAAAGTTGACAACAATGATACAATGAAGTTGGCTAGGCAAGACTACATCAGAGCTAGGATGCAAGCAGGTCGACTGCCAGCGCAGCACGGTCGACCGCGTGCCAGCACGACTTGGTCGACCGCGCTCCAGCAGTGCAGGGACGCGGCTTGCCAACGCTGCAGGTCGACGGCGAGACAACAGCGCAAGTCGACGGCGTGCCAGCGTTGCTCCTGCAGTCCAGCATCGCACCCGCTTCGCAGGTGCTCGTAGATGATTGGCGTGCACTGCTTCGTCACCTGCACAGCGCACACACCAAGTCCACCTCGTGCTGACGACTGCATCTGATGCACCACGTCGACCTCGGGATACCATCACCGAGGTCGTCCTCGCCAAAACCACCTGGGCGACCTTCGCAAGCCTTCGCAGCACCTCGTCACCCAGGTAACTTGGTCGACCGGGCAACCAGGTCGACCAGAGGCTCCAGTGCGTGCCCGTCGACCACCCAGGTCGACGACCACTTCCGGTCGACCTCCCAGGTCGACCACTGCCTCTGGTACGTGCCGGTCGACCTCCCAAGTCGACGGCCACCTCCAGTCGACCTCCCCAGGTCGACCACTATTCCCTGGTCGACCAGAAGGCCTGGTCGACGTCCCTGGTCGACCAGAAGGGCTGGTCGACTTCCCAGGTCGACCAGGAGGTCTGGTCGACGTCCCAGGTCGACCAGAAGGGCTGGTCGACTTCCCAGGTCGACCAGCCGAAGTTGGCGCCCTCCTGAAGTCGGCGCCCATGCAGTGGCTCCCCGTGCAGGTCGACCAACCTCGTCGACCAACTCGCCCACTGCTGCAGGTCGGCTGCACCCTACACCCAACCACGAAGTCGGCTCCGCCCAAGCGAGGACGGGGCCAACATACAACTCCCGTTGACAGAAGCTTCGTGGAAGGTGGAAGGATAGTGGATGGAAGGTGAAATCGTATAGTCACTCACGCAAAAACACATTGCTGGAAATCATTTCTTTGTCAATGAGGCAAACGGCAACCATATCGTAGTAATTTGAGAATGCTTTTGTATCAACCCAAGCACTTGAATGAGGAAAGATAGCCACAGCAGTTACCCAGTTTTCACACAGACGGAAGCGGAGGCAGAGAGATGAGATCGCCTAACGCTCTACCCTTCCCGCCTCTCTTCCTTTCAAATTCCACCTCCTCTCTCAACCCCTTCGCTTTCTATTGTTTTCTCTCCACCCTCCTGCGCACAGCAACCTATCGAGCTGCTCTCTCAATGGCACTGTTCCCAGCATGCTCAGCTATCTCACTCGCCTCCACACCCTGTGAGTCCCACTGGCCGTCACTCCCAGTGAGTAAGCTTAGGAAGTCCGTTAACTTAGCCCCATTTCTCCATTTCTTGTGTCTGCCTGCGAGTGAGTGCAGCGACCTGAGCTCCAATGCCCTTAGTGGTTCCCTGCCCCGCCTGCGCCGTTACAGCCTCCTCACCCACTTGTACGTGAGAAATATCGCTGATGCCACCCGCCAGTGCCACACACATGCCATCTGCACGTAATGCACACACTTTCCATCTGTATGTGATACACACACATGCCATCTGTATGTGATGCACACACATGCCATCTGCACGTGATGCACACACTTTCCATCTGCACGTGATGCATACACTTTCCATCTGCACGTAATGCACACACTTTCCATCTGCACGTGATGCACACACATGCCATCTGCACGTGATGCACACACATGCCATCTGTATGTGATGCACACACATGCCATCAGTATGTGATTCTTACCTTCCGTGCCACTGGTTAGTGCCACATGCCATGCCATCCTCTCGTGGCACTGCCTGTTAGCACCTCGATATGCCATCCCCAGATCTCGCCCCCTTGACTCAGACTGTCAGCCCTCTCAACTGTATCCCGGTCGCTCCCCATTCCCTTCCCATCCATCCATCCTTGCTCTCGTGCCACACCCCACGGGCCAGGACGGTTGGGGCCCCCCTCATAGCCCATGGCGGTCATGCCCCCCATCCCCATCCTCATCCCCATCCCCCGTCCATCCCCATTCCCCCCTAACAGCGACCTCAGTGCCAACGCCTTCCAGGGCACTCTCTCTCAAGGGCTGGGCAAGCTTCAGCAGCTGCAGCATCTGTGAGCACCTCAAAACTCTCTAAGTTTTTCCCAACTGTATGTTCCAGCGACCCAGTCAACGGGTCCCGCTATGCGTAGGTGAGCTGGAATGACTGCTCAGCACAAGAGGAACTACTTAGTGCACAGAAAGAACTAGCGTCCTTGCTATAAGATTCTTTCCCTTTTTTTCGTTTTCTATTCCCTTCACCAAGCACACTTTTACCCCCTTTGTCTCCCAGACCCTCATCATGGGCCTTCAACCTGGCGTTTGTCTCTCCAACTCTCTTCCGCTCAGCTCAAGTCTCCCTGCCCTTCCTTTCCTTCCACCTGCAGTGACCTGAGCAGAAACCAGCTGAACGGCACTCTGCCCGAGGGCCTTGGCAGAAGCTCTCTCCTCTCCCACCTGTCAGTGCTCCCACCATTCCCAGCACACCCAACCTAACACACCCGCAACACCACCCCTTCAGCCCTCAACGCCAGGCTTTCTGGCAATGAAAATCACCTTGTTTCTCGCTTCCTCGTTACGTAGCTCCAAAATCCCTCTCCCTCTTGCGTGCCATGCAGTGATTTCAGCGCCAACTCTTTCAACGGCACTCTGCCTCAAGGACTGCAGCAACTCACGGCTCTCACTTACCTGTAAGCTCTGACATCTCTGCACGCCCGTCTGTCTAGAGTGCGGCCAACAAGGGCGCTGAGCATTGGGCTGCTTGCAACTTCACCGTCCCTCCACAATACTTGCAGAGCTTTCCGGAAGCCTTTACTCTCTTCCTTTCCCTTCCTCTCTTCTGCTTCATGCGAATGATTCCTTCTCTCATCACCTACACACCCATCCCTTCTCGTCACCTACACACCCATCCCTTCTCGTCACCTACACACCCATCCCTTCTCATCACCTACACACCCATCCCTTCTCGTCACCTTCACACCCATCCCTTATCATCACCTACACACCCATCCCTTCTCATCACCTGCAAACCCATCCCTTCTCATTCGTCAACTGTATACTCCTTGCCCTCTCCCTCCCAGGCTCACATTTTATCCTTCACTCTCTCCTACCATGCCCATCAATTCCTCTCATCATGATATGCCACCACTCATAACTCCCTCCCACCGCACCCATGACTCCCTCCCCTCCCACCACGCCCTCCCCACCAGCAATCTGGGCAGCAACGCCATCAATGGCTCCATCCCCGAATCTTTCGGAAACCTCACCAACCTCATCTCTCTGTACGCACCAACATGTCACCAAGCAAATACCACGCCCAGCCACGTGTCTGCCCTGACAAGGTGCTTCTCCTCTCCTCGTGCATGGAAGCGCACACTCTGCAAATGAACCCCCACCAACCTTGCAGGCAGTTTCCAGTCCTGCAGGCAAGTAGGCCCCCACCGAATGCTCCCCCAGCTTGATATGCTGCTCGTTCATTTAACATGCCTCCTTTTCATTCTATCCACATGAATTTCTCCAATCCCATCCTTCAAATTGCAGGAACTTCACCTCGAATCTGCTCAACGGATCCATTCCATCGTCCTTCGGGGATTTCAGCAACCTGCTCTACTTGTAAGCCTTTCACAGCTCCTGTGCTGGTGAGGAATCCATTTGGCTTACATCACCCTGTCATCTCCTCCGCTCAAGAAGCTTTCCGAACCTGTGAATGTATCCATGTGTTCCCTGTTTGACAGATTCCCCACTCCTCTCCGAACCTTTAAGAACCATCATTTCAGAACAGTCTCTGCTGTCCCTCATCTGTCCAGTCCAGGGTACCTCAGTGTGTTTTAAACATTATTTTTTCTGTTCGTATTTCCCACTTGCTGCCCCGCTTCACCCTTTCCTCCTCACCCATCAGTGACGTCAGCTACAATGGCCTCAACGGGTCGCTCCCAGACTCCTTCAGCCGACTATCCGCACTCAAGCACCTGTAGGCACTCAAGCTCTTGCGTGAACGACTTGAGCCCGCATGAGAACTGTTTCAACGTGATTGGTTGATGCCTTTGTGCTGCCATCCTCTTGAAATGGAGTTCTCATGGCATCGCATCTGCTATTATGGCTTGGTTGGATCAATTTAGGCATGAGCAGCAAAGTACCTAAAACTTCAGCTCACAGCTGTTCATTGCTGATAGCTGAAACTCCATCTTGCAAGCAAGTATGGTTGATTCATTCCAATGACCTTGCAAGCCCATGACTGCCCGTCTCTCACAGGGATGTCGCCAAAAACCAGCTGAACCAGACACTGCCTGCCAGCATCAGCAACCTCATCAGCCTCACCAACCTGTGAGTGGCAGCATGCTGTTGATAGGGGGGGAGGGGGGGGATCATGTTCCCGTTGAACATGTATTAGGTGGAAGCAAGCATGTATGAGGTGGAAGCAAGCATGTGTGAGGTGGAAGCAAGCATGTATGAGGTGGAAGCAAGCATTAATGAGGTGGAAGCAAGCATTAATGAGGTGGAAGAAAGCAAGCATGTTGGAAGGGAAGCATGCTTGGAGGTAGTAAGTTTGGGGAGAAGCATGCTGGGGAAAAGCATGTTGAAGGAAAGCACTTTGTGGGGAAGCATGTTTGCGGGGGTGGATTTCAGTCATCATTCATTTCAACGGCTTTTCTTTCTTATCTCCTTTCCCGCCATTAAATATTCTCCTTGTTTTGCTGCAATGCGTGCACCGCATCCACTTACTCATAGAAACCTCCAGGCGTGCGTGAATGGGATGCTCCCATTCTCGCCAAGTTGATGCATGCCCTCCCCTATCCTCTGCACATTTTTCCTCTCAAAAAGCATCTCGACGAATGTTTTCTCATCTCACGGAATGCATTCATGCATTAATGCTTGCTCTTCCCCACGGCTCCTCCAGCAATTATTTTTCCTTCGCTTCCCCTCTGCTATCCATGACCCTCCCATCTCATCTCATCTCATCTCATCCCACGGGGCTCTTGTTCATCGTCAGTCAGTTGAAAGTCATTCCTCGACGATGCCTTACTGCTTGCTCTTCCCCGCGGCTCCTTCAGCAGTTCTTTCACTTTCACCCCTCCTCTGCAACCCCACGTCCCTTCCTCCGCCCCTCACAGCAACGTCTCCATCAACTTCATCAACGGGACTCTCCCTGCCGCCATCAGCACCCTCACCAACCTTGTTGCTCTGTCAGTCCACCCCTCCTCTGTCATCAGTCACCCTTCCCCCTGTCTTCTTTATCCTTCTGCTCGAATGCTTCTGTGACTTACCTCCCGTCTGTTACCCTTGTTAACAATGCTTTGGGAATCATGCATGGAGACAAAGTTCTTCCTCTTGTTTTGAGGCGCCCCAATGGAAGCTCATGGAACGCATGGAAGCGCTGAATCTTGCATCTCACACCGTCCCTCCGTTTGCTTGTATTCTTGTTTCCATACCATCAGCTTTCACCTCCTACTATTGACTGGATTGGTAGAGACTGATTTGATATGGTTTTTTTTTTTTCCCCTTGGTTCTATCTAGCACAAACAGGTTTGTCAGTGCAAGTGCAGTGGAGTTTGGCGACCCTTTATACAGTGCTGGCTGATAGCTACCATCATACCAATGTTGCCATTGTGCTGGGTTTTCCATGATCTTGTTTCTGATTGGCTGCAGAGACGTCCACTTCAACAGCATGAACTGCTCCTTCCCATCGTATATAAGCACACTCACTAAACTCACGTGGCTGTAAGTCTGGCAAGATCCATACAAGTCTGACGCATGCATGCCTTGACAAATGGTGGTGACTACTAGTTTATTTTTATTGCAACGATAAATGTGCACTGTCCTTGCATCATGTTCTATCTGCCGCTACCTTTGTACATGGTATAGTCGTCAAGTGTGAGTATTTCTTCAGAGATTGAGATACTTTTCGGTTGTGGGTGGCAATTCCCGAGGTGCTGTGATGTGATGTAACACAAGCCACCTTGTGTGTTTCTCTCCACCATAGGCTCGTGCTGTTCCCAACTGTCCACAAAGCTCACTTCTTTTGTGATTCCTTGGCACATCAAAGCTTCATGTTGTTCCCGTTCGGCTGGCTGGTGCATGCATGTGACAGTGGCATGAGCGACAACAAGTTCTGGGGTCCCATTGGAGAAACCATTGGGGCACTCACCAACCTGGAATACATGTAAGTCAGTCCCTGTCCTGCCGCGCCATGCCATGCCATCTCATGCAATGCCATGTCATCCCATACAGTACCATGCCATGCCATGCCATGCCATCCCATGCCATGTCATGCCTGCCTTGGCATCCCATGCAATTCGCTGTGCTCCATGTGGGTCACCAAAGCACGCCTCTTACTCTGTCGTCCACATTATTGGTCTCATCTCATGTATCCCCCCCACCCACCATGTCTCTCAATGCCGCTGCCTGCCAGAGTGTGGTGGTGTATCATGACATCCTTGGATCGGTGGCCCAGTGCTGTTTCTCAAATGATCCGTCTATTGATATGATCCTGGTTACACAAGACTCATAAGCCTGGTGGTGTTTCTATGTCTCCCCCTCTGCCACTCTTCTTGTTGATCCCCCAATCATGCCCCTACTCTGTGATGCCCCTATCATGCCCCTTCACTGTCATAATGTCATTGCAGGGATGTCGGTAGAAACCGTGCCCTGATCTGCTGCCTTGATCCCCTCACCATGCCCCGTCAATGTCATTGCAGGGATGTGGGGTGGAACCCGAGATTCGATGCCGACACAGCTATTAGCGGATCCATCCCCGCCAGCATTGGCAACCTTCTCAACCTCAGATACCTGTAAGCTTCCACACAAGACCTCTTTAACCAGTAGCACATGTCACCGTCCACACACACCCTCCTCTCAACCTCACGTACTTGTGAGCATTTGAACCCACTGCCATGCGTAGATGAATGTTGAGTTGAGAACCACAACTCACTGCCATGTGTTGATTGATGATGAGTTGAGAACCACAAGCACGGTTGGCTGACAGTCTGTTCAACCTCTCATACCTGTGAGCACTCATTCCTGCACTGCTGGCCTCTGCTCCTCCTGTGCAGGAAACTGGCTGGCAATAAGATCAATGGAGGCATTCCCAAGACCATCACGAAGCTTAAAAAGCTCGAGTTTCTGTGAGAATTTGAGATGAGCCTTTATCTCCCCCCTGTCATGTGCTGAAGGAACACTCGTTGTATGAACCCTGCCCCTTCTGCTGTCTTCCCCTCCTCTTTGACGGTTTCCTGCATCTGTTCCTCCGCCCACATCACTATCCATACAAATGACCCCCGCATCTTTTCCTTGTGCCGACCACCCTCTCCTCGTGCAGCTCCGTGGCATTCAACAGCATGAACGCAGATTTGCCAGACTTCCTGTCCGAGCTCACAGCGCTCAGGCAGATGTAAGGAGAACACGCATTAAACTAGCAATTTTGAGCGGCCTCAAAAGACATACATTTAGCTAGCACAAGTTGGCACTGGTTTTGCTTCCACTCCTGAGGAGCCTGAAACACATGCAGCCCTAAAAAACATGTACGGACAAGAAGTAACACATGTAGGGAAGGGAAGGGAACCTTGAGACCTCCGTAGCAGAGATGTATGGGGTGGTGGAAGGGAACCATCCATTAGAGGTTAAGAATGGGATTTTTACCTTAAATGGGATGAACCGTGTGTTTATCCTCCTGTTTCATGGACAACGGGATGTATGGACATGGAAACGTCACACGGATCGTCATTACCCCCTTGCCACACCCTTCCTTGCTCTATTCCTGCCACCATTCCAAGACCCCTCTTGCCCTACCCGTACTGTTTTTCCCCCATGTCACGTCTCTCTCTGCTGCAACCCCTACAGGGGGATGCGCACCAATGGTTTCACAGGGTCTATTCCCACCAGCCTCGGCACTCTCTCCCACCTGCAGCGACTGTGAGTCTTGTGTGCAGCCTGCTGACAGCAGGCTGACGTAAACAAAGTATCGTTTCACAGGGTCCATTCCCACCAGCCTCGGCACTCTCTCCCACCTGCAGCGAATGTGAGTCGTGTGTGTGGTGTGGGTGGAGTGGCCTGCTGACTGACAGCATGGTGACATACAACAGAGTGTCTGTAAACGCGGCGGGGTTTGCTCCCACCAGCTTTGGCAGTATCGCCCGTTGTTTTTCCATGCTCCTCGCTGTGTGCTTCGCTGCTTTTTACTTGTGGTTTGCACAATATACGTGTTCCCCATTACTATGTTTGTGCCCACTGCATACGTCCCTCACGGCAGGGAGCTGAGTTACAATCAGCTCAGTGGCATGGTGCCGGTTTCCTTGGCCAACCTGCACAACCTCACCGAGCTGTAAGCCCATTTTCCCCCTTCAAGGTACCGATATACTCCCAAGTATAAACAGGATCTTAGGTACAAGCACATGTTGCCACTGTGCACAACCTGCACAACCTCACCGAGCTGTAAGGACCCACTCAGGTACATATGACATGCTGCCACTGCGCGCAACCTACAGATGTTCGCCCTATGTGCACGGGTGATAACTGAGTCAACTTAAAAATCACCTCAGAGAGCTGTATGGGCATGTTTCCCCAGGTACATATACTTGTACTTGTTTCCTCAAGAGCTGACTATGTGAAGGGTGGGTGGGTGTTTGCGCACAACCCAGCCTCACCTAAACCCATAATCTCCAAAGAAATGAAAAGGTTGCAGCTAATCTCGTAGAGCATCATCCCCGATCTCCTCCTACCGTTTCCAACCCATTGTTACTGTTAATTGAAGAGTCCTCTTCAGCTCCAGTGCGTTCCTTGTATCACAATTTCAGATCAAGTACCTACACCCCCATGCCCACGTGCAACTTCATTCATGCACTCGTACGATTATCCATTGCACCTATCAACATGCATGGATGCAAACATGACATGACATGACATGTGTCCGCACACACATGTTTCTTGAATCCCTCCCACCCATCAGGTGGCTGCGAGACAACCAGCTGAACGGCACCATCCCCTCCTTACTTGGAGAACTGACCAAACTCGTTGCTCTGTGGGTGCCTCGTTGCCCTGTGGGTGCCTCGTTGCCCTGTGTGTGGGTGCTGATAATGAAAACCATTTTTTTCTTGCCATTTCTTGCAGAACAATTCACATCCCTTCTCAATCACATCCCTTCTCAATCGCATGCCTTCTCGTGGACGCACAACCACATGCTTCCCTTTGCATTCCCTCCCCTTGTTGCCCTCCGCACTGCTGCATCTTGCTGCCCTCTGTACGCTGCCCGATTACTGTCCTTTACTTTGCCCTCTGCGGTGCCTGCAGGGATCTGAAGAACAACGACATGAATGGCAGCATCCCCACCTCGATCTACAACCTCACCAGGCTCACCAAACTGTCAGTGCCGCAACCCACCCGCAGCCTCCATGTCACACACCCACAGTGCACACAGAGCAGAGAACAGCGGGACAACAAACCCCTCTCCCTCTACTGTGTCTTTCAGAATATTCAAGAGCATCTCTGTCTACACCCCAAATCTATACACCTCTGCCTCTATCTTACCTTGTGCCTTATGCACTTTCAAATCTTCAAAGGCACACCTCCCTTCCTCCTTTTGAATTGTCGGTGCAGCGATTTGAACTCCAATGGCTTCACGGGACCACTTGCCTCTAGCATTGGGCGGCTCGTCAGCCTTCAGTTCTTGTAAGTAATAAAGTAAAATCTCTTCTTCACGACATTGGTCACTCTTCTTCACGACATTGGTCACTCTTCTTCACGACATTGGTCACTCAAAGTTGAAGCGCTTGCCAATAGGTAAGGGGTAGAGGGGGGCTGTTCAGTTCATTATCATACACGTGTGTGTTGTCACAAGAATCATAGTATACTAATTGTACTATTGTAAAATTTGCTAAAGTGGGTGTGGAAGCCCAGCGTATCATTGTTCTGGGAGTAGCTGTAGATAGGTGAATGAGGCCTCCACCAATAATAAGGGCAGGGCCGAGCGCAAAGTGAGCTTGGGACAGGGAGCAAGGCGAGGAGGAAGCAGGTACTCCGACGAATTGTTTACAAATCTAGTTCTTGAACCATCATGTTGAAATGTGCTGTCTGCATGCAAAGCCACTCAGCCATGAATTGTCAGTGCGTAGAAGTTTCTGTGTAGCAGCTCCACGTAAAAGTTACCGTGAAACAGGTTGCATGTAGAAAATGAACATCACAAAATAGCAGTTTCCATGCAGCAGTTGAACATTAGAGTTACAGAACAACGATTTGCATTGTAAAGCCACAGATAACAAAACATTGTGGTGTAAATCAGTTTTGCAAAGCGTGAAATTTATTCCAAAAGGCTTGATTCCCCTGAATCCTCCTTTCCCTCTCCCCTCAGCGATTTGAGCAGCTGCCAGTTCTCAGGGTCTCTCCCAAGCACCATTGGTCGCCTCACCAACCTGACTCAAATGTGAGTGCCGGCTGTATTCCACTTGTGTCAGTCGTGATATCATCGCCCAAACTTCACTCACCCTCATGTCACGTTCGGATGCGTGCATGCTTCCTTTACATGCATGTGACTCTTTGAAGTGTACTCTTACATTTGTGAGTATACTTGGGAATACCACATGCCCGAATCACGCTATGATGAGAAGGTTATGGGCGACAAAAAAACACAGTACACTCTGTATGGCACTAGTTAACCCCCATACCTTGTCTGCTGCTTCGGTAACCAACTCGTTTCCTTGAAAACGGTGAACAATATTTCCTCTCATTTCCAAGTCCCCGTCCATTTCGTGATCCCATTTCCTATACGTTCAGGTGGCTGGCAGACAACCATTTCAACGGCTCCGTGCCCGACTCATGGAGCAGCCTCACGCAGCTGCAGGCACTGTGAGTGCTTCTCTCGTTAGTGCTTCTCTCGAGCTCTAATCTGCGAGACTTTGAGTGGTACTAGCGATATGTGAGTGCTGCTCTCTGTAATGCTGCTTGGAGGCTTTTGATAATGAAAGTGAGGGTGCTACCATGACATGTGAATGCTGCTCTCAGGCTCCTCCTACTCCCCACAGTGGCATCGCAGGCAATGCTCTTTCCGGCACTGTCCCAGCAGCATTCTTCAACCTCAAGAGCCTCACCCAACTGTGAGTCTACGTTTCACTAGATACATGTGTATGCATGAATACGAATAAAAGAAAATCAGGGTTTTCCTGGAACTCTGCATGCCAGCTGCGAGCCTTTGGCTGCCTCTTTGTCTTTGAATCACCTTCAAACCCCTGTCCAAACTCTTAAGGTGCTCATTTGTACATATTTTAACCTGCAACAACTTACATGCACTTGCATGGCATCATCCAGCCATTGCATGAAGGCGCCAGCAGAGGAATTTCAAGTAATAGGTGCAATGAACCTTCAGGTGTAATAACCATGAAATGGAAATGGCTGAAGTAATGATGTGTGGCACAATACGAGGCAGGCACATGCCGTATCGCATGAGATTTAGGTAACGACAATTTCATGCATTCCAATGTTCCTAACAAAACCAGTTTCCAACAATATTTCCAACTCCATAACCCTGCAGGCACTTCCCCAACAACTTATTCCATGGTTCCCTTCCCACCGCCCTCTTTCAACTCACCAACCTCACTGATCTGTAGGCCTCTTTTTGAGTGCGTCCTTGCCTTGAGATTCATACACATCACCTACCGCGAATCACCTTTCTGTCTTATTGTTTACCACGTAACAGACCTATGAGTTCACGTGTCATGCATAAGAATCCACAAGTTTACTTATTCGTGAGTTTATGCTCTCTGCTCTGCATCACTGACAAGTCCCGCAAGCCCGTTTCACAAAAATGACATCGATGCTGTTGAGTGAAAGCAAATACGTGCTTATATCTGGCATTGACAGTCCCATCACATGGTGCCCTGCTCTGGTCTGGCTCGTGCTTGTCCAGGAACTTTGGCAATACATCCTTGTCGGGACCGATACCTTCGGAGATCAGCAGTCTTGTGCAGCTAAAGTGGACGTAAGCTTGGTGCCTAGTGCGCGCGCGCGCACACACACACACACACACACACACACACACACACCTGCGTACACACACACACACACACACGCACACACACACACACACACACACACACACACACACACACACACACACACACACACACACACACACACACACACACACATACATACACACATAGATGTCAGCCACCCAGTGCACCTGGAGCATACACAAGCTGACTGGCTCTACCGAATGCTCCTTCTGTGCTTTACTTGTCTGGAGCCTCTGACCTGCAGCGATGGGAAGAAGGCCAACTTCAGTGGACCCCTGCCGACCACCATCACACGAATGACGACCCTCGAGAGATTGTGAGTACTCGTGTACTTATTCAGAGTATTTTAGAAGTAACACCACCATACCGTCAGCATGGCCTATTTCAGTGTCTCTGCCCGTGAAGCCAAGAACCGTGAAAGCCTTGGTAGAATCTGTGGAGGGAGATGCATGCGGTGTGATGCTCAATGAAGCCAATGCAGTCCATGACGTCACTCAAAAACCTGGCATGAGAACTTGGCAATCATGAGGACACTCATGTGCATACACATTCACGCAAAACATGGACGCGTGCATGCGCATGTGTATGTGAAGGTGCTTATGGATCACACCAGCATATGAATGTGCACATCAGTGTGCGTACAACATGTAAAATGCTCTTGATGGCATACTTACCCTTACAAAGGCGGGGATGTAAAGGGAGGGTATGGCAGACCTGCCTGCTGCAGCCCCACATTACCTTCACCTACATGACCAGTACCGCCAGTGCCATTTCCTCCCCTTTTCAAGTCTCCGATTGCACCTCACACCCCTTTACCATCCCACCATGTGTGTGTGTTACTGAGAGGACTTCACTCGTGTTAAGGCAATTCCTTGCCTAACTTGCCACCATATGAATGCAAATGGAACTGGCAGGAATCTGGCCAACAACCGCTTGAGTGGACCCATTCCTACTGGCTTTGCCAACCTTACCAGCTTAACAATGCTGTAAGCGTTTACACATAGTTCAACTGTTCTGTTTGTTCATAATGAGATTCACAAGGCTTCAGCTGTTTTGTTTGTTCACCTCTGGCGCACACACTTGGTTGACCCATTCCAGTCGTACGGCGTAAGTTGTTCAGGGCTTTCCCTAATTGTGTCTGCCATGGTCAAACTTCACCCTGTGTGGTATTACGTTCTGATGCTCCATGTGTGAAATGCATGCAGCATTCTGAACAACAACAGCCTCTCAGGCGAACTACCTGCTGAGCTGGGCCAGAACCCTGCTCTCAAGGACCTGTGAGCACTCACTCACTCGTGAGCACCAAAGCGCTTGTGCACATACCTGCTAGCCATGCCGTTTCACTTAAACGTCCACACGCCTCAGATTATTTTCTTGATAATTTCTTTTGTCTTTTCTATACCCCCCGAATATGTCCTCACACGCCCCTCCTGTTGTGTTGAGTTATCCTTTTGCAGTGGTCTTGGCAGCAACTACCTGGAAGGATCTGTCCCTGAAAGCTTCTCTGGGCTTACCAACCTTACCAAACTGTGAGCAAACACAAGCCATCAAGCGAGCAAAGACACTTAACTTGTCGTCTCCTTGCCAACCAGACTGACGCCACTCGGGGGCGCATGACGCCAATCTATGTTCCAATGCTTTAGCATGCCATGTCAGTAAGAACTAACCTGTGCAATACCAGATTAACGTGACAGCTTTGAGGTTGTCTTCCAAAATTTTGACAGGGCCTATCCAGGAGCACCACTCTCAACCGATTTGTATGTCCTATGCATGGCCGCTGCAGGGTCCTGAGCAACAACTCCCTCTCAGGCTCCCTTCCTACCATCATCAGCACTCTCACCTCGCTCAGCATCCTGTCAGTCTCCGTGTGCCGCGTGTTGGTGTGCTTCGTGTGCCCCGTGCCGAAGCTATTTGCACTTTGTGTTCTTTGTTTCTCCCCAGAGGCCTCTGGATTGTTGGGGCTTTCGTTGGATATCATGGAAACTTGATTTCGCTCCTACTTCTGCTGCCGCCCGCCACCATCACAGCTGCTGATTGCTTGCCATTAACATTACACAGCCCGTTAACAAATAGCCTGCTCTGGCATGATATGGAGTGGCGTACGTGCGGCATGGTATGCCGCGCCACGGTATGTTGCATGGATGATTGGGAATGATCACATGACAGGAATTTGCATAACAACAACTTTGAGGGATCGCTGCCCAATCTCCCATACAACCTAACGACTGTGTACGTCTCTAGAAGCTCGCATATCAACCTGTCGACTGTGTACACAATGCAATCTCCTGCATTGCTCTACTTGAATTCCTCTCCTTAATCTCACATTCTCTTCGACATGCAACTGCGATTCGGGTAAAGCAATTGCTCTAGATATAAGGTATTGTTATTGTCGCATATTGCTGCGAATCACATCCAAGTCTTGTAGCAATCAAAGCGTTCGCCCTTTGATTCTTTTTGTTATTCCCTGTGGTCTCTCGTGGCAAAACACAGTGACCTCAGCGGCAACAACTTCACGGGAGCCTTTCCAGAGAACATTGCACAGCTTGACAGCCTTGCCTCATTGTAAGAGCAGGCTCACGCAACCGCTCTCACTCTCACTAGAGCATTTTGATCCGATAACCCTGCAGCTTAGTACTACTAATGGGATTGCAGATCGTTTCGCAGCATGGGATGGCGAAGGTAGCAATGTGGCAAGTGCGGAGGGTGGCTAGGCGAGGCTAGACCAAGTGCGACCCACTTCTGGCAGTCCACCTGAGCCGACCCACTTCTGGCACTCCACCTGAGCCGACCTTGCTCGCTCCTAGTCCCCTACTTGCACGCAGATGTTTCTGGCTTCAGAGCCTCACACATGCACATATGCAGCAGACTGCTCACACAACTGTATTGACTGTTACACATTGTTGCTGTCGCAAACAACCTCACCTTTACTCCACCTCGGTCTGCAGGAACGTCAGCAGCAACAGGCTTTCTGGCTCGCTTCCTTCAGAATTGAGCAGCCTCGTGGCCCTTACATCCCTGTACGTGCCACTGCAGTCCCTTGTTCCTGCACCAGCTGCTTTCACCTGCTTGCATCCAAAAAATGCGCGAGCCGCTCGTTAGGACCCTAGTACACCTCAAACTTAACCCTTCTCTTACACCATTTCACACTCTTCTTTCACACCTCTTCACACATTTCTTTCACACCTCCTGCCATCCCTCTGCCAAGCAGCAACACAAGTAGAAACCAGTTCTCAGGAGCCATCCCAACCGCCCTCCAAAACCTCAAGCTCCTTAACTCCCTGTGAGACCATTCGTTTCCTGCATTCGTGGGACCTCCACGTGATGTCTGGTGAACACTGGTCCCTGTATGCACATATGACGTTCAAAATCCTGCTATCCCTGTTACATCCTAAACCTTATTTTTTTCTGAATATCCACGTGGCTTCCTACAAATGGCAGGGACCTGAGTGGCAATTCTCTCAGTGGCAGCATTCCAGACTTCCTGAGCGTGCTCACGTCCTTACAGAGCCTGTGAGTGGAACCATCAAGGATTGTGATTGTGTGGTGCGTGTAAATGTGCAGTACCTGCGTTTTGTGCGGCGCAAATTCCAATTGAGTCCAAGCCATTCTGATACCACTTTTTTCTCATTTCAATCGCTAGCAAGCAAATCATCATTGCTGAAAACATTCAGTATGTGTTGCTTACTATGCTGCCCTGGCCCCACCTGCCCCGATTCGCCCTACTACTTTCACAGCAATCTCAGCTCCAACTCGCTTTCTGACACGCTGTCTGCATCTTTAGGAGCTCTGGATCAGATAACGTGCCTGTAAGGGTCACTTTCGAATATAAATACTTGGAGCTCAGAAGAACCACTGAATCTGGAAGGAGAGGTGGAAGGAAGCGAGGGCGTAGATTATGAACATGAGACAAGCAAGCATTGGAACAGCTTCACGCAGTTCGTATTCTGTCAAATTGGAATCGAAGCATGCCTGTCCACCTTGTACAAGCTTGTGCTAAACAGCGACACTTTACATTGCAGTATTCATTCTGTCGCATACATGCTGTAAGAGCTCAAAGCGAGACATTGTAGTGCCATGGTGCAATGAATCTCACCATTCGGATTTGATTTTCTTCTGTTTATTCCATTTAAAACAAGAGATCACCACTGTGGTGAAAGAGGAAAACGTCGGTGGATGAATTGGTAAATTATCATAGAAAAAGAACGAGATTATGCTCGTGCATGAGCACTGAGAACCCAAGAATATCCACTTTTGGAGGACTGGTTAGAGAAGAAATCAAATTGCAAGAGCAGTGTTTAAACGTTGATGAGAGCATGTAGCAAGAACATAGAATGGCACCCTACAGTGACAAACGGAAAATGCCCATTCATTTTTTTCATATACGTAATCTTTCAGGCCTCACTCATGTACTGGCCTTCTAAGAGCTGTGCCTGCCTCTTCAGCTGCTTCTCTCTGCTGAACGAGAGTTACAGGTCGTTTGTGATTGAAATCTGCTCAAATCCTCCAATCCCATTCATATGCGCCTTCTCACATTTCCTGCCTTCCCTTCTCCCCCCTGCCCCCACAGTGACATCAGCAGCAACCAGCTGTCTGGATCCATCCCATCTGCTCTTGGCAGTCTCACCATGCTCGTGCACATGTGAGTGATGCACATGTGAGTGATGCAAGTATGCATGATGAATGGTCATGCACATGTTAGTGATCCATATGTGGTTGAGGCATGCATGCCCGTACACATATGAGCCCCCTGATTTATGTCATGTAAGGATGAGAAAAGGGCGAACTTAAACCTGTTTGTCCCAAACAGTTTCAAAAACCTTCCGAAGTTGAACCAAACATGTTCTGTACGAGTCAGACAATTAGGAGGAAGCTCTAAACACTGGAAAATGGTACCTTCATGCCAGATCGCTAAGTCACAAGTCACAACAGCATTTCACACACTCTTCATGTCGCATACACGCCACGCGCCCCCCTTCCCGCCCCTCCCAGGGACATGAGTCATAACAACATTTCAGAGTCCATCCCCACCAGCATTGGCCACCTCTCAGACCTCACCTTCATGTACGCCCAGATTCGGTTATGTCATCCTTATCGCCCTCCTATAAGCACATCGCTGTTAGCTCCATGTGTAAGGTGTGATGACGGCGTTGGGATGATGGCGTTGGGATGATGGCGTTGGAATGAGGCCTCACTGTGATGGTGGCCCCTCTGTGAGGCATGTTCATTGTGTGAGCAAAGGTTTCCTCTGCATGCACAGACTTCTTCATCGTGCACTGTCCCCTCTGCTCGCCCTGCCCTTTCTGTTTGCCATGCCCTACCTGCTCACCATGTGTCTCGCATTCACAGTCCATCCATCCACGTATTCACCCATCTTCAATCACCTGCCACCACTCACACCACCTGTGCAGGAATCTAAGCCGCTCAAGCCTCACAGGCCCCATCCCTGATTCCTTCACCTCGCTCTCCGACCTGGTTTTCCTGTAAGCAACCAGACAGTAGACTCTCAGCGTCACACCTCTAATTTGTTGCTCTTGTAACGCATCAAGCAGTAAACTTCCAAAGGCTCGCCCCAGACCTCCTGTTTCTGTATGTCCCTAGGCACTGCTCGCACTGCACCGTTTTGGCAATCCCACGAGAAGCAATCAGCTTTCACAGGCATGTGGAGCCTGGATTCTCCTTAAGTGATGTATATTGTGGAATATGTGCGCAGCCTTGGATTGTTTCTTTTTGGTCATCATGCCATTGATTGTAGGGTGTAGGTTTATTACTCATGTATTATTATCATTTACTCGCTACACTACACCAGCACAGCACCCATGTTCATCATTCGTGCTAATCCTCCTATGCTGGTCTTTTCTGATCACCAGGAATCTAGGCTACACCAGAGTGGCTGGGTCAATGCCATCATACTATGGGTTGACAAACACCGCGTCAGCACCCATGTTCCCATTTGTACACCCACCCTCCCATCCCCCACACCACGGCTCTTCTTTAATCAATACTGCAGGGATCTCAGCTACACTGGTGTTGCTGGGTCCGTGCCATGGGGTATCAATAGCCTGGGGCAGCTGCAGGCCTTGTAAGACACTCTGAACCTGCCCTGATTCATTCAATATGCAATCTCCACGAAAAACTGATTGCTTCATCCAATAGAAGCCGGTACATGGATGATTAATATCTATAATCTATCTATGTGTTTCAGTTCAGATGTGACAGCTGTATCACCATGTGTAACAATAATGGCACAGCACTTGCCCCTGCTCTCACAACACCAAACTTTACCCACACATCCCCAACCTTACCCGCACACTCCCCAACTTACCCTCATACCTTCCATCCCACCACCAGGTACGGCACCCTCAGTATTTTCTGCAATGACAATGCCACCTGCCCTGCCGCACCTCCACCACCTGCCAGCCCGTTGCCCCCTCCTGCACCGCCAGCCAATCCCACGTCGCCAGCTGTCACAAACTCCACCTCCCCTGGGTCTGACAACTCGTCTACGCCCAACACCACCTGCCACGTGTGCCAGAGCTACTGCCTCGGCTGCTCCCCCTCTGCCCCCTGTGCGTCTCCTGCTGCTGCTGCTGCTGCTGCTGCTGCTGTTGTTGCTGCTGCTGCTGCTGCTGCTGCTGCTGCTGCTGCTGCTGCTTCTTCTGTCCCAACTTCACTGCTTCTCCCACCACACGCGTACTCTCACTCACTGTACCTCTCATTCCTTTTGATTTCCTGCCATCTTGCACACTCTCCCCTTACTTCGTCTCACACATTCTGGCCCCCCCTTCTCTTTCCTCATCCCGTTCCTTGTCTCTTCTGGATTCTTCAAAACATCTCTTTCGTCTCTCATCCACTCTCACAGCTCATGCCTTATCTCTCCCCCTTATAACCCAGCCTCTCCTCGCTTCTGCTACCACAAAAATCCGTAGCAGCAATAGTTGCGCACTCAGTGCGTTCCCTCATCACTCTCACCGCCCTCTCCCCGCTTGTTCTGTTCTCCCTCTTCATGCTTCAGCCTCCCCCCCTGCTTCCAGCAGTTCTCTTTCCCCAAGGGCCATAGCAGGCATAGTGGCGGCACTCATTGCACTCCTTGCTCTCATCGCCCTTGTCATCCTGCTCTGGTTCTGCTTCCGCCAAACCAAGCCTGGTAGGTGCATGCTGCGAAGTCTCACAAACGAAGGCGGCTTGCCAGCTGATGTCAGACGCTCAAGGATCTTTCCAGTCACCTCATCTCTGGCTTTGGTTCTGTTCTTCCCAACCAGGCAGGTCAACTGGCCTGTATGTATGAATGTTGTATGTATGTGTGTGTGTGTGTATGTATGTATGTATGTATGTATGTATGTATGTATGTATGTATGTATGTATGTATGTATGTATGTATGTATGTATGTATGTATGTATGTATGTATGTATGTATGTATGTATGTATGTATGTATGTATGTATTTTTGTCAATGGGGTCTGCGGCAGGGCACTATCTCCTCACCGCGGCAGTGGTAATATCTCCGCACTGAAAGAGACAAAGAAGGCCACCATCTTCAACATGTCTCTGCCTCCCTCTCTCTCCAACCAATTCTCCTCCACTTGTTTCCTTCCTCTGCTGATCAGCTTGCCTCACTCTAGCCTGCTACGTTCCCCGTATATTTGTTCTGCCTTCCCATCTCCCCCATCCCCAGCGTGCAAGCAGTACTCACTGGCAGACATCCACCAGGCCACCAACTTTTTCTCGGAGGTCAACCTGATCGGCTCGGGGGGCTTCAGCGACGTGTACAAGGGCGTGGACCCGAGCGACCCTGAGGTGCTGTGGGCTGTGAAGCGCGCCACAGTGCTCTCCAATGATTTCATGAACGAGGTAAGGCAAAGTACACTTGTGGGGTGGTGTGGGATGGTGTGGGCCATCAAGTGCGCCGTGGTGCTCTCTAACGACTTCATGCAGGAGGTTTGGAGCTGTGTGAGGCAATGTGGGGTGGCGTGTGGCATTTTGGAGCGATGTGGAGTGGTGTGTGGTGGTGTGGAGTGATGTGGGGTGGTGTGGAGTGGTATGGGCTGTCAAGCATGCCATGGCACTCTCCAACGAATTCATGTGAGAGATGCACAGAGGGGGAAGTTGTTGTTGAAGCCGCAGATGAGCAATGACATGAGCACTACATGAGCAATGACATGAGCATTACATGAGCAATGACATGAGCATTACATGAGCAATGGATTGGGTCGACCATTAGTCGAACCTGCCAAACTCGGGTGGACCAACCTGCTTTAGTCGAACCTGCCCAAACTTGGGTCGACTGACCTGCTTTTTTACTGACTATCACAAACGTAAATGCTATCAAGAGTGCCAACGTAAACACTATCAACATTGCCAACGTAAACTTTATCAACGGTGCAGCAGGACTGCAATAAAGTATAACTGACTTGTTTTTTGACAACTGACACATGCTGTTCCTGTGGAACGGCGGTTGTAATGAATGGATGGGTGCCAATGTTTATGCTATCAATGGTGCAGCAGGAGTGCCATTCAGTAGAAGTGAGTTGTTTTTTGGCAACTGACGCATGCTGTTCTGATGCCACGTGGTTCTCCTGGAAATTGGTGAGAACGTGCAGAACGTAGCAAAAAAAAGGGCCACCAACTTTGATGGCAGGCAGAAGCAGGGTGACGAGAAAACGGCCACATTGTGAACTTTGGTACCACGCAAGAGAACAAGTAACAAGAAAATAAACCCAAAATATTGTATTTTGAATCTTTTCATGCCCTGTAAACATTTGCAAAAGCACTGGCTGATACTTCAAGGGGTTGTTTTAGATATGTTGAAGCACCTTCCGACAGTAACCGTGCATTTCTGTAGGCAGAATAATAGTGTGATGGATGTGACATTGAAATGTGTTGGGCACAACGGAGTTGAGGGAGGAATCAAAGGCACTCTATGCATAGACATGTATGGAAGGTGCGGGCCAGTGTGGGCCATGAAAATGGTCGTTGATGCTCATCAGCAACTTGATGCATGATGTGAACTGAACGATGGTAGCTAGCAAGGAGAAGACAAACGAGAGGCAAGACACTGTGATCCTAAGGATCTTGAAGGGGCATCAGTTCGTTTTTGTGGGCTGTGAAGAGATATGGGAATGGAAAGAGAGGGGTGGAGGCGAAGAGAGAGGTGGGAGCGGTGGGAGAGGTGGGAAAAAGAGGGCCAAAGGAAGTAAGTCACTCGAAGAGCGGTGGTGAGGGATAGGTGGGAGTTTTGCTGTGTGTAGAAGAGTGTCAGTGCGTGGGCAATGAAGAGGTTGACATGACAATGTGGAGAAAACGTTTTAAAGACAATGAATCGAGGCTAGAAAGAGAGGGTTGAGTTGACATTCCAAAATGAAATAAAAGGTGAGAGTAGTGTTTTGCATCCTCGTGCATCTACCTGCCGCCACCTCGTTCGGTTTCATCCTCCGTTGTTTCCCTCACTCCGGTTTATCTTCTCATCACCTCTCAGCTGGCAGCCATGGCGTGGCTGCAGCACTCGTGATTACTACTCGCTCCCGCGCACACTGCGTGCCTTAATTTTGTCTTCCTGATCGCCCTCCCACGTTTGACTCCTCTCTCACCCCCCCCGCCCCTCCCCTCCCTCTTCCAGGTGGCAGCCATGGCACGACTCAAGCACCCATCACTGGTGCCACTGCTGGGGTACTGCATCGACTACAACGAGCAAGCACTGCAGATGGAGCAGATCATTGTGACTCAGTTCATGCCCAACGGGGACCTTGCGCACTGGACCGAGCCAGGTGAGCGTTGGGGCAGGTGAGGTTAGCCAAGCCCGTTCAGACCTTACCAACAGGGCTTTAATCGAGTCACATGGGGCTGTGCTGCAAGGAAGGCAGATGGACTCAGTTCATGGCCAACGGGAATCTTTGGCAATGGACCAAGCCAGATGAGCATGGTGCAAGCCATGCGAATGTAAAACCAAGCCTGCTGAGGCTACGCCAACAGTGTTTTGAATCGAATAACGTGGAGGGGTGCTTTAAACCAGGCACATGGAGCAGGTTCGTCGTGTCCCACTTCATGCCCAACAGGGAACTCTGACATGGACCAAGTCAGGTGCGATGTGGCCAACAGGGCTCCAAACGATCACTTGGGGAGAGGGGGCGAGGGGGAGAGGCGAGGGGGAAGAGAGGGGGGGTGTGAGCAGGACGATAGAGTAGATCATCGTTTCTCGGTTCAAGGGGGATTTCCCACACTGGAGCAGGTCAGGTGGGGCTAGTTAGGGCCGAGCTACCAAACAGAATCGAAGTAGCATTCAACAACAAATATATTCATAGAAATAATACAAAAAAACTATAACACTCCAAAACTGGAACTTGATCGAAACACCAAATCAAAACGCTGTTGCTTTATGGATTTCGACCTTGGCCGCATTAACTACATCACGCCAATGCAATTTGCACGATGCTCAGTCATATAGCAAAAGTTGGAAACATAGAATGAAGGCAAGAAGGGAAGAGCAGGAATTTAAATGAGACAAAAAACAATAACATAAAAGCAGAGAAAAAGACAAGTACAGAAAGGAACATGATACATTCAGTATATACTCTGTGCGAAGATGTATTTTATGGGGGACATGATACATTCAGTGAGAATGTACGAAGATGATTTTTATGGGGAAAGGGAAGTAGTAGAGGGTGGAAAAGGGGTGATGGAACGGGGGGGAGGTGGGGCACACAAGTGCGAGAAGAAGGTGGGAGAGGGAAAGGAGACAAGTGAGGGAGGGAGCACGTGGGTGGGTGATACAGGGAGGTCACAATGAGTTAATGAGCGAGGTAGCAAGTGAGTTTGTGAGGGGGGAGGGGTCGCGTGATTGGAGGAGGGTGGGAGCACGGGGTGGAGATAAATCGGGTGAACAAGGAGAGTGAAGGATGGCGAGAGAGATCAATTGGATGCACGACAAGTTAATTCTGGGCTACTGGGTACCTTAGTACGAGCAATTTGATGCACAGCAAGTACTGCTCGATTAAAACTCATACACGCATGTAATTTCCTTCCCTGTGCTCCCATTCGTACATGCCCTCATCTCCCAGCAGCCAAGCACCCAAACACATGTTCCCTCACACCCACTTCATTTCCCTATGCCTCCAACAAGCCTCCATGTTCGCACCTCCCAGAATCCAAGCCCATCTCACCCCACAAACCTTCTCTTGCTCTCTCCATTCCCCCATGCCCCCCACCCCCCCCACCCCCGGGCCAAGCCCATCTCAAACTCTCAGCCTGCTCATCTCCCCTTACCCCACCGCACCTTCCAGGAGCGAAGCCCATGACGTTGCGGCAGAGGCTGGCGGTGCTGGTGGATGTGGCGGATGGGCTGAGCTTCCTCCACAGCCGTCGGATCGTGCACCGCGATGTCAAGCCCGCCAACGTGCTGCTGGATGCCCACATGCGGGTGAGACATACATAAATGCATAAATACATACATAAATACATAAACGCGTCTGCTCTTGTATTGGAGGCACCTCAAGAACAGTGTATCCGCTCATGTATTCCTGTTTTGCATCCAGTTTTCTTTGTCCTGAAGGTGCTATTGTGCCCCGTTCTTTGATCAGATTTCAACCATTTTCTCACCCTTTGATCTCTCCTCCCCTCTCTTGCGATGCCACATACCTTGTGTGTTTCACCCTTGCAGCCAAAGTTTGAAGATTTTGGGTTGACCCATCTCCTCCTCCCTCTCCCCCACAAGGGTGGCGGATTTTGGGCTCACGCAAATTTCTTTAAAACACACACTATTACACAACGCAGCTCCTCATCCCTCTCCCCAGACCAACACCCCCACAGGCGCAGCTTGCGGAGTCTGAATTTATGTGGCGACCCAGGTGAACCCTTTTTTACAACTTGAGGTACCAAACCTGGTCAACTTATCCTGCCTGTTCTCGGTCTCTCTCCATCGCCATGCCTTGCATTATTTCAGGCGAAGGTGGCGGATTTTGGGTTCATGCGGAAGATGGAGGCAAGCCAGGTGCAAACCACCAGGGTGATGGGCACCCCGGGCTATGAGGACCCCGAATACCTCCAGACCCGCCTCGCCACCACCGCTACCGATGTGTACAGGTGAGCAGTTAGTTTCTTGGCATCTGCGTCGGGTGGAGGACTGCATGCAAAAGCTCATTCGCGTGCGTCCGAGCATTTTCAGCTTTGAACTAGCATAATGATTTGTGTTGAGCACCACTCTTCTCTCTTCTCTCCTCTATCCTCTCTGCTCTCTGCTCTTTCCTGAACGAATGCCCTTCTCCCTTTTCAGTTTTGGGGTGCTGTTGCTGGAGATCCTGACGGGCAAGGAGCCCATCCTCTCCGTAGATTGCTCGCAGTCCCACATTCGGGAATGGGTGAGTCATTCTTTTTATTCATGAGCCACGACAAGCCCACTCGCGAAATTCTCTCTCAATCCGTCGATGCCTCACACTCACTCACTCGGGATGGGTGTCGTCGATCTCCCCCTTTGGCATCCCGAAATCCAATCGCATCGGCTCAAAACTACCTCCCTCCGTTTTCCTGTCGTACAGGTGGCTGCAGAGCTCTCCAGTGGTGACGTCAGCTCTATCATAGACCCTCGGATGGTCTCCCCTGCAGCGTCTGGTGCTAGCATGGTGCATGCTGACGTCATGAAGAGTTTGGCATCCTTGGCGATGGAATGCTCTGCCATGCCGGCTGCCTCACGCCCCTCCATGGCCAAAGTGCTCTCACAGCTGAAGCAGCTGCACGAGGAGGTGGTGAGGCGGGAGGGGGAGAGCGGATTGCAGCAAGGGAGTGGGCTGGGGGGGCTGGGAACGGGGGGAGCGAGTTGGTTGGTGAGGGAGAACCGTGTGAGCCCTGCACCTGAGTCTGCAGTAAGGAGTGTGAGTGCGGTGAGGGGAACGACGGATGACGAAGGCAGTCCTGAAGAGGATGAGAGCTTGACTGTTGGTGAGGTGACAAGTGGGGAAGCAAGTAGGAGCATGGGTGATGACCACAACTGAATGGAGCACATTAAAGCTAATATGGTACAATGTGTATAAATACCATATGTATGTTGGAAATGCAAAGCTTTTATGTGGATCGAAGCTGATTTTGAATGGGTATTTGCACTAAAGCTAGATAGTTCCCACAATACGGGGATGTGTCTAAAAAGGAGTCGCAAATGAGAAAAAAATGAGTTCGTAGATTCCATAATTGTTGATTTCTATTGCCCCTAGAGAATCTGTTTTATTGTGCATCCACAACCCTAATTGATTGAAGCGCTTTGTTGCTTGCTCAGGTGCGTCCACTACTGTCACGCCCCTCTCCTTCACTCTTCGGTGCCTCCCATTGCTTCTTTTGCAACCACACCACCCTTTCACTACTACCAGCTCCTATCGCAATCTCCCTAACCAACCCCGCATCTGGACCGGTCGTCGCACAGAGGGCTTTTTTGCACTCCCATGTCCAACACTCCCCTCCAAATTCCTCACGAGTCTACTCATCTCCTCGCTCTCCAGGAACTTAGTGGGTGCCAGTCGTCATCAAGACCTCGATGTCACCACCACGTTAACAGCACGAAGATTTATCATTTCATAACGAGAAGGCCCAACGATTTCGCCAGAGTTTTTAGCACTTGATTAAAGGAGCGCAACACCGATGTGAAGTGACATCGCAATACTTTCTCCGGAGTTTTTGCGGTACGAGAGATTTCGACGGAAGCAACTGCAGCAGTGGAGGCGCGAGAGATAGCTACTTTTTTCCATCTCTGCCCAGAAGCCCTCGACAAGCTACCACAAAATGCTCAGCGAATATAGACAAAACGGCTAGCTATGCTGACGCCATTTGACTATTAAGAACAAGCTGAATACATTGACAGAAGCAACATGCCAGGGGATTTAAGGACACAATAACTCCAACCCTTCTAGCAACAAAGTATCAACTCGCCTACGCCTACGACAAATAACACTACATTCGCCTGTGAAATGCCGCCACCTGAAGCTGCTAAAGACACTGCCAGTTCTTTCATGGTGTGCCAACAAAGAAGTACAAAATTTTGGAGATAATTTACCACGGTTTCTGGAAGTTTTTTGGGGTTTGTGTGGAGAGTCACTGTACACCGGGAGCTGGACTACTGGGGAAAGTACGGGTGGTACAAGTGATCGTAGCGTTCCTTAGCGTTCTCTAGCACTTGTGCATTCACGGTGAAAATTGGCAAGAGTTTCACCAACAAAAGTTGAGAACAATCGTGAACAATAGTAGCAATGGCAAATGCAATAATGGCTTCATCAGAGCATAGCAACCTAGCCAGCGCATTAAAGTCAGCGACCTAACATCACTGCAAGTTCGCATCGCTCCAGTGCTGCAGAGCAGCGGCTTGTCAACACTGTAGTAAGGAGGCTTACCAGCGTTGCAACCGTAGATGACTATAGCGCATGTGCGCACCTACTTTGTAGGTGTGCGGCGATGGTTGAGCACATTGTGCACCGTCACGCAGGTGCCAAGTCGGCTATGTGCCGTTACTTGCGCCTGATGAGCCACCTCGACCTTGGGATACCAGCCCAAGGTCGGCTCCGCCAGAACCTCCTCGGCGACGGTCGCACACCCCGCAGAACCTCGTCGCCCTAGTTACTTGGTTGACGGGGAAACCACCAAGTCGGCAAGAACATGGGCGGTAAGAGCCCGCCAGTTGCTATACGTGCTCGTCGAACAATGCAAGTCAACGCCACCCGCCGACTTTACCAAGTCGGCCACTCTGCAGGTCGCCTGTCAAAATACTTAGGGTTACGTCTAATAAATACAGACAGAGGGTGTATGTGAGGAGGTTGGGGGAGAAGTGTACATTTGTATATAATCGGAGCACTCGGCAGAGGAGGTTCGGAAAGGCAGTGGTGGAGCAGTTCCGGTAACTCGCCGATGTGACAACACCAGCGGAAGATTGGTGTTGGGGGGCGAACTGACCCGGAAGGGGGAATGGTAACATGGTTGGCAGCAAGATGATGTGGGAGGGTGCGTACGAGTACTCTTTGTGTGGTATGCATACGAATGTTTCTTTCCCTGCTTGCAGATGTTATGTGATGCCATCATTCGCATTCACGTCTGTCTGCCTCCCATCATATGTTTGTGCGTTGCATGCGTGGTGTGAGCGTGTGCAAGAAATTTGTGTTTCCTGTGATTTGGATTTTCGGAGTGTGTGTGAATGTTATTTGGCTTGAGCTGATATATGAAGTGATTCCTCTGCTCAAGAGCTTTCCGACGAACCAAGAATCGTCGCGATCGGAGCACGATCAAGAAAGTTACGAACATTGAAGTTCGTATGCTTTTGATATTTGGTTGTGGCGACTATGGGAAGTTGTGAGGTTGACTCAATGTGGGGTACAGACTTTTGGGGTTGGGAAATTCGAACCCATCACTGTAGATTGCTGCCATGTGGTTGGGAGAGCCAAACCAGGTTGGCAAGTGTGGCCAAGTTGGGTTGAGGTGGATTGTGGAGGTTGGGATAGTGACAAAGGTCAAAGTTGGGTTGCCTATGGGGAAGGGAATTGTGTGGTATGGGGTTTCCTTGGTTGGGGACTCCCTTGGGACCTTCCCTCTCGTCCTCCTCTTCCCTCCTACCTGGTTTAGTGCTACTCTAACTCTCTTGTGTGTAACTTGTGAAACTTGTGAAACTATTGTGATAGAGCTAAAATTTCTGTGGCAGCATACCCCCTAGTGCGCCGAAAATAATATCTCGCGAAATACTCCACCTTTTCATGTGATTCAAATTGGGAATTGTAGACCAAGTCTAGTGCTACAATATACTCGGGTTTCGCGAGATTCCAACCGTGAAATTTTCGTCGACGCCGTTTCTTGTGAAGTCGCGGTTTCTGTCCAGAATTCTAAGTCAACGATTTTGTAATATTTCGGCACCTAATCTTCATAGACTCCGTCCTTAGTCTCTAACAGCAGATACCGAGTCCAGGAAAGCTGGAAGACATTGCCGTCAGCTGGCAAGAGGCAGAGTGGGAAGAGGGGTGGCAAGCTAGGTTGCTAGCAGTAGCAAGTAGTTGTTTGTCTGTTAGCATTGCCTAGCTAGGGTTGATGTTGGGAAGCACAAAGGAGGCCCCTGGGCTATGGGATTGCCACTGCGTGTTTGTTTTCGTGAATTACTGAAATTTCTTTCCCAAAGATAAGCAGTGCGCAGTGAAGCCATAGCCGCAATTAGAATGAGTTAGGAAGGGTCAGAACGAGGAGCTGGGCGTCCTTACGTGGCAACAAATCGCACAGATGCCGGCGCCGACAAACGGAGATGGGGACACAGAGGTGGACCTGAAGCCGTTGTGCTTGAACACAAAAAAGCTACTAGGGCCGATGGTCGTGCTGGAGCTTTTTGGAGGAATAGGCACGGGCCTGGCGGCAGTGTTGATGTCAGGAGCACATGTACAGAGTGGATCTTGGTGGAAAGTGACATGGAGGCGGTGAAGATGGCATGGTGTCACGCAGAAAAGCTGCAGAAGCGGTATCCCTATCAGTTCAGTGAGATTTTGATGGAGGTGAGCTCACTGTGTGGGACCTGTGACATACGCCGAATCAACGAGAGCTGTGTCAAGGGATGGGGGAAGATTGACATAGTGAGGGCAGGATGGGAGCAGGAGCAGGCCGGGGCATGAGCGATGAAAGGAGTAGCCTGTCCCGGGAGCTCGTGCGGGTGCTGAAGCTTATAAAGTGAGTGCAAGGGGATGTCTTGTACGTAGTAGAGAATGTGGAGATGGAGGGGGATGTTAGAGAGCAGTGCAAGTGGCCTACGAGGAAATCACGGTGGTTCTGGGGCCGGCTGCTATAGTGGATGGGGCGCAAGCCGGAAGCAGGACTCACCGGGTTCGCAGGTACTGGACGAATGGAGTCAGCGAGGCGGTCTTACAATACCGCCTGTCACTAATGGAGAGGCCAGTGCCACTGTTGGTCGAGGGCATACTTGAGCCGGGAAGGATGCCAGCACTGGTGACTCAGCCCAATCACCGATGCAGTTCCCATGTAATAAAGTGGGGAAGCCGAGGTAGGCATGGCCAACGTTTGTCTCATATAAATAAACAGTGGCGTTCAAGATGAACAACAGCACGCCTGGACCGGGCATGGTGTATGATTGCTGCGCAGGCGAGTGCAGGAGCCGACGACAATGGAGAGGGAGCTGGCGATGGGGTTCATGGAGGACGCAGTGGCACATCCAGAGGTGACAGAGACCGAGAGGAGGAAAGCCTTGGGAAGGGCCATGGATCTCAACGTCATGCAACGGCTGGTGGCAACCATCCGCATGTATCACTCGCAGCTGCGGTGGGAGCGAAAGAACGATAAAGCCGCAGCGGTTAAACACCCGACAGAGAGGTCCGCAGCGAAGGAAGCGTTGGTGCGGGCGATGCTGAGAGAGATGCAAGAGAACGATGACCTGCAACACTAGCGGGGGCATCCAATGGAGCGGAGGTGGGTATACCCTTGGGAGAAAGAAGAAGAAGCGCGAGCACAGTACGCAGAGCAGGCGGAGATTCGTCTGCCAGGGGACAGGGAGGAGGAGGCGGTGGACAAAAAGCGCGAAGAATACAGCTGGTTGTATGAGGAGATGGATCGTAGGAGAAGAAGGGAGAGTTACGAACAAGAGTTTGGGTCGTCGGAGTTCGTGTTAATGGCGGCGACAAAGGAGGAGGACAGGGTGGAGGCAGGGACTTCGGACAACGCAAGCAGCAGGACAACGCAATCAGCAGGACAACACCACCAGGGATAGGAGGGGCTGACAGCGCACGACAACCATAGGGGGAGAAGGGGCTCGACCAGGATCATGTGGCGAGGAAAGAGTGGGAGGTGGGAGACGGAATGACACAGAAAGGTGCCGCAGAGCTAAAGAAGGTGCTGACCAAATACAGGCCAGCCTTTGCTTACACGTTGAAGGATGTGGGAAGGTGCAACATGGCGGAAGTCACCATCGAGCTAACTAGAGAAATACCACTGTACCAGCGGAGGCGGAGGATTACCGCGGAAGAGATCAAGATTTGCTCGGAGAAGTGTCAGGAGTTGCCGGAGGCGGGGTTCATAAGAAAGTCCAACTCCGAGTACGCAGCAGCGACGGTGGTGGCAGCGTGCACGGACCTGACAGGGCAGGCGTTGTCCAAGCGTATGTGCGGAGATTACTGGGGATTTATAGCTTTTGTATACATTTGCAAGTACTGTTTAGGGTTGTACTGTAGCCAGGGTACAATTCGCCAGAGCGAAACATCGGAGGTTGGCGAGAGGCTTGGCGAAAAATTGCACCCCTGAGGAGTTCCTAACACGAGAAAATCCCGTCACCCAACCTTGCACTCACGCGTCTATTCCGAAGCATGCTAAGCATCTAATAACGTAGGCTACGCACAGATAGAGGAACCGGGGCGCAGCAAACAATATGCAGAGCATCAACACCGCCCAGATAGGGAACGTGTGAGATGAGTTTAGGTACATTATAGGCTTGTACCTGCGGAAAAATACCATCTAGCTTGCCCGCCAGCTCCTTCCACTGCAGCGCCGTTCATCAATCCGAGTCGAAGACGGAAAGGCCCTGCATTCATCGAGCGCGTCGTGTTCGGCAGTTTCGTCTGGCCCGTCGAAGCCCTGTCAAGGCGCCTCGACGGGTTGCATCACCACCCAGGGATTGATAATTAGGGGTCGATGAGGGGATCGCATAGTTCCATGCGCCGTTCGCCATGCCGCCACTCTCAACACCCGCTTGGTAGGCATTTTCCACTTTGGGCCTCACCCACTGCGCGGGTCTCCCGCTTACGAGCCTCGCTTAGCGCCTCACCCTCTGCGCGCCATGCCGCGCAGAGTATCACTCGCTGAGCGCATTTCCCGCTTAACGCCTGACCCGATGCGCGCCTCTCCCGCTTAGCTCCGCACCCGCTGCGCGCCCCTCCCGCGCAACAAATCACCCGCTGCGCGCCTATCTCGCGTAGCGCCTCGCCACCTGCGCGCCTTTCCCGCGTGTCGCCTCGTCCTCTCCCGCTTAGCACCGCACCCGCTACGCGCCTTCCCGCTTAGCGCATCAACTTCCTATTACCCCTTCTCGCCCTCATTTCCTCCCCCTGCTGCTTATCACTTCTCCCACTGCCCCCCCCCGTTTCCCCTCCTGCTGCTTATCACCTCCCCCACTCCTCCCATTCATTCCCCTCCTGCTGCTTATCACTTCCCCCACTGCTCCCTTCATTTTTTCCCCCTGCTCCTTATCACTTCCCCCACTGCTCCCCTTCATTTCTCCCCCCTGCTGCTTATCACTTCTCCCGCTGCTCCCCTTCATTTTCCCCCCAGCTGCTTATCACTTCCCCCACTCCTCCCCTTCATCTCCCCTCCTGCTGCTTACCACCTCCCCCACTCCTCCCCTTCATTTTCCCTCCTGTTGCTTATCACTTACCCCACTCCTCCCCTTCATTTCCCCTCCTGCTGCTTATCACTTCCCCCACTGCTCCCCTTCATTTCCCCTCCTGCTGCTTATCACTTCCCCCACTGCTCCCCTTCATTTTCCCCCATCTGCTCCTTATCACTTCCCCCACTGCTCCCCTTCATTTCCCCCCTGCTGCTTATCACTTCCCCCACTGCTCCCCTTCATTTCCCCTCCTGCTGCTTATCACTTCCCCCACTGCTCCCCTTCATTTCCCCTCCTGCTGCTTATCACTTCCCCCACTGCTCCCCTTCATTTTCCCCCATCTGCTCCTTATCACTTCCCCCACTCCTCCCATTCATTCCCCTCCTGCTGCTTATCACTTCCCCCACTGCTCCCTTCATTTTCTCCCCCTGCTCCTTATCACTTCCCCCACTGCTCCCCTTCATTTCCCCCCCCTGCTGCTTATCACTTCTCCCACTGCTCCCCTTCATTTTCCCCCCAGCTGCTTATCACTTCCCCCACTCCTCCCCTTCATCTCCCCTCCTGCTGCTTACCACTTCCCCCACTCCTCCCCTTCATTTTCCCTCCTGCTGCTTATCACTTCCCCCACTGCTCCCCTTCATTTCCCCTCCTGCTGCTTATCACTTCCCCCACTGCTCCCATTCATTTTCCCCCATCTGCTCCTTATCACTTCCCCCACTGCTCCCCTTCATTTCCCCCCTGCTGCTTATCACTTCCCCCACTGCTCCCCTTCATTTCCCCTCCTGTTGCTTATCACTTCCCCCACTGCCCCCCTTCATTTTCCCCCCTGCTGCTTATCACTTCCCCCACTCCTCCCCTTCATTTCCCCTCCTGCTGCTTATCACTTCCCCCAGTCCTCCCCTTCATTTCCCCTCCTGCTGCTTATCACTTCCCCACTGCTCCCCTTCATTTCCCCCCCCTGCTGCTTATCACTTCTCCCACTGCTCCCCTTCATCTCCCCTCCTGCTGCTTATCCCTTCCCCCACTGCTCCCCCTCATTTCCCCTCTTGCTGCTTATCACTTCCCCCACTGCTCCCCTTCATTTCCCCTCCTGCTGCTTATCACTTCCCCCGCTGCTCCCCTTCATTTCCCCCTCCTGCTCCTTATCACTTCCCCCACTGCACCCTTTCATTTTCCCTCCTGCTGCTTATCACTTCCCCCACTCCTCCCCTTCATTTCCCCTCCTTCTGCTTATCACTTCCCCCACTGCTCCCCTTCATTTTCCCCCCTGCTGCTATCACTTCCCCCACTGCTCCCCTTCATTTTCCCTCCTGCTGCTTATCACTTCCCCCACTGCTCCCCTTCATTTTCCCCCGCCTGCTCCTTATCACTTCCCCCACTGCTCCCCTTCTTTGGCCCCCCTCTCACTTCGATTCCCCCCTTCTCCCTCCTATCCCTCCCTTCTCCCCCTCATGTAGCTACATGAGGCCATCTCATCACCCCCTCTCCGCCACCTCATTTCCCCCCATTGTCGGACTAAAACCCCCTTTTCTCCGTCTCGTCAATCCCCCTTCTAACTCTCATATCCTCCTGGCTCTCCGTTTCATTACCCCCCCCTTGCCCCATCTCATTCCGCCTCTTGCTCTCTCTCAGCCCCCCTCCCCTCACCATCATTATTTCTCCTCATCCGAATCTCGGCACCCGTGTCGTCCCTCCGGTTTCGACTGGTGTCGTCAGCTTTCTCACCACCACGAACACCACCAGCCGCAGCAGCAGTATCAGGAGTGGCAGCAGCAACAGCTGCATTATCAGCAGCAGCTCCAGCACCAGCATCACCAGCAGCAGCAGCGCCATCAGCATCATCATCCTCCCCAGTGATATCCGTCATACACCGGATTTCAGCCCTCACCCCCCCACGTCCCTCCAACTCCCCCCCAAGTGTCCCCCAAGTTCCCCCTATGTCCCCCCTACCCCCCACAGAGGGGGGTGTGGGGGACGCGGACCAGGGGGCCTGAAAAAACGGGGTGGGGGGGAGGTGGGGGGGGGATAATTTCGGCAGCATTTCAGGGAGGGAGAAATCAATCTGGGAGGGGGGAGAGGGAGTGAGAGCAGCGAATCACACCCGAAAGGGAACATCATTTCGATTCAGAAAAGCACACTTTCAGGTCAGGGGTTGGAACATGGTTTCAGGTCAGAATTTCATGTCAAGGTTCCAGGCTGACACCTCTGGTCGGAATTTCTGGTCAGGGGGGGAAACATCATCTCACGTCAAGGGGGAGTGGGGGAGGGAATGCAGGATTTCAGGTCAGGGGGGTGGGGGGGAGGAAACAGAATGTTGGGCGAGGAAGAGGAGAAATAATTTCAGGTCAGGGAAGGGGAAAACCAAATATCAGGTCGGAGGGGGGAGACCAGGATATCAGGTCCAGTCCAGGGGGGAAAACCAGGATTTCAGGTTAGGGGGGGATACAAAATTCTCAGGTCAGGGGGGGGGGACACGGGGGGGAAAGCAGGATTTCAGGTTTAGGAAAGGAGGGGGGGGGGATTACAGGTAAGGGGGGAAAAGCAGAATCTTAGGCCTGGGAAGGCGACACAGAATTTCAGGTCAGGGAGGGTGAAACTGAATCCCAGCTCAGGTCAGGGAGGGAGAACAAGATACCAGGTCAGGGGAGGAAAGCAGGATTTCAGGTCAGTGGAGGAAAGCAGGATTTCAGGTCAGGGGAGGAAAGCAGGATTTCAGGTCAGGGGAGGAAAGCAGGATTTCAGGTCAGGGGAGGAAAGCAGGATTTCAGGTCAGGGGGGAAAAACATGATTTCAGGTCAGGGACGTGTGTAGTGCACAACTCAAGATCCATGGAGGGTTGTTCTCTGCTGTAGCTGGTCATATTTTGATCAAGATGCCTAACTCTGCTGAACTTGAACTTGTCCTGCTCAAAGCGGTAACAAAGGGAGGAGAGTTGGGAAAATAGGATGGAAAGGTGGAGAGGCAGGAACGGAGGATAAGGAGGTGGGAAGAGAGGAAAAAAGAGGGGAAGGGTATTGCAGGGAGGGGAAGGGTAATGCAGGGAGGGGAAGGGTAATGCAGGGAGGGGAAGGGTAATGCAGGGAGGGAAAGGGTATTGCAGGGAGGGGAAGGGTATTGCAGGGAGGGGAAAGGTAATGCAGGGAGGGGAAGGGTAATGCAGGGAGGAAAAGGGTATTGCAGGGAGGGGAAGGGTAATGCATTGCGTGAAACCTGTGTGACAGGGCGATGCCGCACGGGGCCACGCTACAAGCGACGATCGTGCGATAGTGCCTTCCCTTGCGATGACGAGCGGCGGGGGGCGAGGAGAGACTTATGGCGGACCGGCAGTTTCAGTGCGGCCTCTTGTCACTTACTTTCGGGAGGCGCCACCTCTCGATAGGCGACGAAATGAGCGGGAGAAGGGGGGAAATGAGCGGGAGAAAGGGGGGCATGACAGGGAGCAGGGGGGAAAATGAGAGGGAGGAGAAGCGGGGAATGAGGGGGGGAACGGATGGAAATGGGGAGAAAGGAGGGCAATGAGCGGGATAAGGGGGGGAAACGAGAGGGAGAAGGGGGGGGGAAACAAGAGGGAGAAGGGGGGGAAATGAGAAGGGGAAAGGGGGAACATGAGAGGGAGCAAGGGGGCAAATGAGAGGGAGAAACGGGAAAAATAAGGACGAGAAGGGGGGGAAATGAGAGGGGGAAGGGGGGTAAACGAGAGGGAGAAAGGGGGGAAAAGGGGTAATGGGGAGACGGGGAGGGGAAACGGGGTGGCGGAAAGGGGATGTAACACCCAAGGCTATTATAGTAGAGATTACAAGGCTTTAATAATAATCCCGGTACAAGATGGTAGCTCTAGCTAACCCCTCCAAATAGCCTTGAAGGTGTGAGTCTTGTTGAAGCCTTTGATGGGAAGCACTTGAAGAAGTTGTGTAGGGAGTTGTGTGAGAGAGCTCTCAATAACTTAGGAAAAACAAGCCTATTTCCAATTAATTAGTTGGAGTGGGAGGTTGAAAATGAGCTTGCAAGGCTCAAACCCCCTCAATACACCCCTTTGGGAACTCTCCCAACCATGGCTTCCATGGTGGGAGGGTTCCTAGGCTTGGAGCCTATGTGGCAATTGTGTTGGGTTGGAAAACCCAACTTAGAACCATTCAATGGTTGTGTTTAGGATAGAGTAGATTGTAACAATTGTTTGGCAGTTTCTGATTGGTTGGAATTCCAACCTTCAAATCTAAACTTTGATGGGTTGGAGTTTCCCAATCCTCTTGGTTGAGGTTTGGAAATCCCAATCCACATTTCCCTTCCAACCCAACCTTTCTTTTCCAATCCAACCTTCACTCACTCGTAGCATAATTTCTATCGAGAACAATCTCGACGAAGTAGGATGCGTTACACTCCTCCCCCCAGGTGGCAACATCCCCGTTGCCCTAGGGTGCTTCTGAGGACGAGCGATTCGAGCACGGCGCACCACATTACGACCAGGGTCAACCCCGTCCAATGGTTTTGGGCCTGCCCGTAGAGCCAGGTCTTCCATATACGCTTGAACCGCTGCTTCGGTCAAGTGTTCTTCAGGCTCCCATGAGTTGTGTTCCGGCCCATAGTCTTTCCACTGAATTAGGAACTCACGTACAATTTTGCGGCCGCGCTGTCGATCACGGTGCGTTAGCACACGCTCGACTTCGTAAAAGAGTTCCTTCTCGAGAACGATGGTTGGTGGTGGTAAGTACTTGCCTTCTGCAACGTACTTATTCAACAGAGACACGTGGAAGACGTTGTGAATCTGCAGTGTCGCAGGCAACTTGAGCGTATAAGCGACCTCACCAACCCGCGCTATCACCTCGAAGGGCCCAATCCAACGAGGGAAGAGCTTTCGTGCTCCCGGGATCTTGAGACGAATGTTCTTCGTACTCAGTAACACTTTGTCGCCAACTGCAAAGACGACTTCCCGGCGTTTCATGTCGGCATAAGACCTTTGCCTCTGTTGGGCAAGCTGCAGCCAATGGCGAGCGGACTTCAAAGCCGCTTGTTGTTTTCCAATAAAGTCCTTTGCGGCAGGGATTTTGAGGTTTTTAATCCCATGCGTCGCAGGGGTTGTGGGGTGCCGACCACAGTTCAGGACAAAGGGTTTCTCATGTGTGCTTTCATGCACAGAATTGTTCACAGCGAATTCTACGACTGGCAACAATTCATCCCAATCGTCCTGAGTTGGGCTTATGAAAGAACGAAGCATTTGCTCAAGGGTGCGGTTGGTCCGCTCTGTCTGTCCATCTGTTTGCGGGTGGAAAGCAGACGACATCTTGAGTTTCGTTCCCAGTGTCTTAATGACCTCTTGCCAGAACCGGCTTGGGAAGCACGGGTCTCGGTCAGACACCATCATGGTGCAAGCCAAACCGTGTAAACGGAAGACGTGCGTCACAAGCAACTTTGCCGTATCCTCCGCAGACACGTCAGTCGTCGTGGGCACGAAGTGCACCATTTTAGTCAAGCGATCAACAAACACCGGTATCGCTGTATGACCATCTCGCGTCTTGGGGAGATCGGTGATAAAATCCATCGATACACTCTCCCAAGGTTCATCGGGAATCTCGAGTGGTTGAAGCAAACCACCAGGCTTCTGTGTGCTTGGCTTGTTCCGTGCACACGTGTCACAGCGAGTTACAAACTGCTGGACCTCGATGCCCAATCCCGGCCACCAGTATACATCACTGAGAGCCCACCGGGTTTTCTTGACACCCAGGTGTCCTCCATACTTAGTGGCGTGCACCTCTGCTAGAATATCATTCCGCAGGTTTCCCACATGTGGGACAACAATTTATTTCTTTTGCCACCAGAGCTCATGCTCCCACAAGAGATTGTTTGTATTCTGTGGGTTCTGAAACCAAGGGTCAATATTATACCCTGCGCGGATGCGTTTCAGAAAACCACCAAAGGGAACCTCGCTCACTCGAGCAGCAGCGAGGATGTTGAAACAAGCAGCAAACACTGATTCATGTTCATTATCCTCAACACCCGTTGCTGCACCAATTGGCTGTCTGCTCAGAGGATTAGCCATGTTCGTCGAGCCCGCTCGATATCGAATATCATAGGTGAACCCACTGAGGAGTTCAGCCCATCGAGCTTGACGGCGGGTGAGTGTGGATTGAGTGGTAAAATAGGTGTTCGGACAGTGGTCGGTCGTGACCACGAAGTCAACACCTTCCAGATAACATCTCCATGTTCGTAGCGCATGCACAACCACCAACAATTCCTGTTCGGAAGTTGTCTAGCGCTGCTCAGCCGGGGAAAGCTTTCTACTCTCAAATGCCACAGGGCGTCCTTCTTGCAAAAGAACTGCTCCAATCCCTACTGTCGAGGCATCACTCACTACCTCGTAGGGCTTAGACGGGTCTGGCAACGCCAGCACCGGAGCATTGGTCAGCATGGTTTTCACCTCCTCAAATGCCTTCTGGCACTGATCGGTCCACTGCCAAGCATTACCCTTGCGAGTGAGGGCAGTCAGTGGAGCGACTACGGAGGAATAATTCTCCAAGAAACGGCGAAAATAATTTGCAAGTCCAAGAAATGATCTGACCTGTCCCACGTCCTGTGGAACGGGCCACTGTTGGACTGCCGCCACTTTCTTTGGATCAACTTTTAGGCCATCGTTGCCTATCAAGTGACCAAGTTATTACAGCTCACGTTTGTAGAAGTGACACTTCCACAACCGAGCGTAGAATTTGTGCTCTCGTAGTTTTCCTAGCACCCATTTCAGGTGTTGCGTATGTTTTTCTTCGGTCTTTGAGGAAACGAGGATATCATCCAAGTATACCAAGACGAATTGGCCGATTGCCTCCCGAAACACATCATTCATTGCTCGCTGAAATGATGCAGGAGCATTTGTCAGGCCAAAACTTAACACACGCCACTGAAAATGCCCAAACGGCGTTCGAAAAGCCGTTTTAGGAACGTCTTCCTCGGTGATGCGCGGCTGATGATACCCTTGAGCTAGGTCCAGCGCGGTGAACCACTGAGCTCCTTGGAGCCGATCGAACAAATCCTCTATTCGTGGTAGAGGGTATCGGTTCTTCACCGTGATCTTGTTCAAGGCACGATAATCTACGCACATGCGTAATCCTCCGCCCTTCTTATTAACAAACAAAATCGGTGCTCTATAAGGGGATGCACTGGGTTCAATCCATCCTTTTCTGAGGTATTTCCCGATCTGTTGTTTTGCCTCCTCGTACTCAGCTGGACTGAGGCGATACAGAGGTCGAAAGGGTGGAACCTTTCCTGGTTCAACAGGGATGGTGTGGCCCACTGCGCGGTCAGGTGGAAGTCCATCAGGGATGGCTTCAAACACTTCCTTGAATTCCTCAGCTAGTATTTTCATTTGAGGAGGGAAATCCTCAATTGCTGGCTCCGAGGCCTCGACATTTTCAAGCTGTACCACGAATAGTGTATCAGCTGATTTAACAAAATGCCCGAACTGGTTGGCCAACACACACAGCGCTCTGACGTTCCGCCGTCTGTGTGTCAGTGAGCAAAGTATCATTGACTTGCCACTGGATTGCCTTTCCGTTCTTGTTGAACGAGACAATGTTGTACTGGAAGTCCAGAATGACTTCGTTGGCTCGCAACCAATCCATGCCCAGGATGAGGTCGACACCTGACAAAAGTGGCAGGACATACACGCGAATTGTTTCGCTGTAATCCTGTACATTCATGTCGATATGTGTCTGTCCTTTACTTGGAATGACACGATCGTCACCCAAGCGAATGGGACAAGACGGTCCTGCAACGAGGACGTTGTGCGTCGTAACCCAAGTTTCATCAACCAGCGAAACCGACGCGCCCGTATCGACAAGAATCCTTGCTTCATCCCCATTCATGTATCCAGATAACAGTAAATTCTGTTGGAATCTTAGACGAATGGGACAAGCGACAACTAGTTTAGGGGGTCGATAGTACGCCCTAAATTTGTTGTGAGCACGTCCAAACCTTTGGAATGTGGTCCACCATACATGGTGCCCTTTGTCCGATGTTGCCTGGATGTGCCATTCGTGAAATTGGCGGAATAACTCTCCTTTCATGATTCGAGTCACCAATCCCACTGACGTGAGCGGGTGCTCTTGGACACAATGGTCCACAATATCCTTGATTGCTGGCAACTCGTTGAACGAGCAAGAGATGATTGAAAATTTATCTCTCAAGGATTCAATTGAAATGTTTTCAAGTGGGTATGATCGAGTTTTAAAAACAGATTTTTCACTAATAGAAGATGCATACAAACAAGCGATTTTGCATGATGCAAGCTTCTCTAGCTTTAGCAAATCCTCATCACGAAGGATATAAGCCTCATCTACTCGATCTCGATCACCAACTAGGTACCCACCCCCTAGTTGGACTTCGGAAAATCCTTCGGGCCCGAAGGGCCAGAACCATCCGGCTTCTTGCCCTGGTTGGGCTTGCCGAAGTTCATGACGGACTTCCTCCAACGGCAGTGATAGGACTTGTGGCCGAGCTTACCGCAGATGCGGCAGCTCGCCCCGGGCTGATCCTCATCCTGAGGATCCTTGGCAGGCCCAGCATGGGCCCTCTTGGACTGAGTCCCAGAGGATTCCCCCTTCTGTTGATAGGGCCTCTTCCAAGAGCCACCGCCCCTGTGTGCCTGAGTCATGCTACCACCCCCCCTAGGGCCTTCGGCACTAGGCTGCTGCTGAGCGCGAGCGTGAGTCACGTACGCAAGGAAGTTCACATCCGTGTCAATGACCTGCTCCTTGCACTCCTTGTAGGTCCTCCACTGGTGCTCCCCGCGCACAACATGCACACGCTTGATGTGCTCAGAGAGTCCTTTGAAGAACTGGTGGATGACCTCGCTCTCAGGAACAGCGGTCTTCAGCAGCGACAGAGTTTTCTCAAACTCCTTGGCGTACTCGCGTACAGGCTGGTCACCGCACTGGATGTTCTCCAGGCGGCTACGCACCTCGAGCGCCGGGGGCTGACTCAGGAATGCCGCCAGCATGGCAGCTTTGAACTCCTCCCAGCCAAAAGGATGGCCATTAACCTCTGCGTGGCGCTTGTTGGCATACACCAACTTGCTTGCAGTTGTTGTGCCAACACACTAGTGGCACGGTCATCGCACTCCCATTCGGCCTACAAGTCTGCTCAGCTTCTGGAATTTTGTGGGGAGGTGCTTCAACATGTCTTCATCAAACCCTCAAAGTTTCAGAATTTTTGAAGCAGTTAACAAGGCATGACAACATTTTAAGTTTCAAGACTTATGGCATTCCGGAAGTGTGTGTTACTCTTTTTTGGTAACACCCGAGTTCACCATTTCGGCTGCTGACTCGTCTACCGAGCTCTGATTGGTCTGAAATTCGGTCTGGCAGTCCTTTGCCCCGTTGTGCAGGTGGTCACCAAGTTTCAGAACGATCCAACATCGGAGCATTGCGTGACAGCTGTCGAAAGTTACTGTTCCGTAGTCATGGTGCACTGTTGGCAGCATTTCCCTTGCCACCCTTTCATTGTTGTCATGCCAATGGTGCAGGGACAGAGAATGAGACAAGAAGTACAGGTGGTCAAGTGAGACTCTGCCACCCCCCTTTTGAGAAGTGTGGTCTTCCTGGAAGCAGCTTGCAAGAGGGTGCAAGTGGGAAGACAAGCTGACTCATGGTTGGCTTGACTCACTATTGGTAGCCTTGAGTACAGCTCTGAACATCCATGTGTGGTTGGCTTTGCTGACCTAGCTAGGACGTTTCCCATCCTTCTCTAGCCTTTCTCCCCTAGAGCTCAACCTTCTCTAAGTTCCTAGGATGACCCCAACCCCTTATGAGTCCCCTAGGCAATGTTGTACTCACCTCTTCCTTGCATCAATGAAACTACACGTTTTCAGCCGAGCTTACGTTTTCGTTTACTGCGCAGTGCACACACCTCTGATAGTAGCAAGTAATATACCGTTGGAAAGCAGACACCTAAGGCTAACTGCTGTCCAAGTTTCAGCCTCGTATGTTATCGGAGCTGATCGTGACGGCGTTTTGAACAGAGGCGGTTTGAAGTCGTCAGTTTCTACTTAGGCGGTTTCATGGGCATCCGCGACCCCTAAGTGGACTCTGGCCTGTAACAAGTGGTATCAGAGCTGTTCTACTCTGTTCGTGGGTGAATATGGAGGCTGAAGGTTCTGCTCCAGCTGGTCCCAGTGGCAGTGGTGGCGTGAGAGGCGCTGGGGAAGCGGGAAGAGGCGTTGCAGGCGGATCTGCACCAATGGCTTCCGTTTCAACATCAGCTAAGGATGATGTGAAGGCATTCAACCTGGAGAAGTTCTCTGGGGAGGATTGGGCATCATGGAGCTTCAGGATGGAGCTCCTCTTCAACCATTATGGGCTGCTTGAAGTGATGGATGGAGAATTGAAGAGGCCTGCGAGCGAAGGAGCGACCAAGGAATGGGATCGCCGGTCCAAGGACAGATTCTTCCTTCTCTCCCAATGCCTCTCATCCAACCAGCTGCACCACATCAAGCATCTCATCAAGGAAGTTGAGTGTGGTCCTAAGGCATGGAAGATATTGAAGGATGTCCATGCCCCCAGCAGCGAAGCAATGGTGGTGGTGCTCGAGCGACAACTCCATGCGGTGAAGATCAACGAGGGTGATGCCGTACAAGGAGCGTTCGATCAACTCCGGGACCTCTATGTGAAGCTCTCTGCTGCTGGTGTGGACTACCCTGAGAAAATCAAGTGCTACAAGGCTCTCTCCCTGCTGCCGGAGTCGTGGGGGCCCTTGGTGGTCAACCTTAATGGCATGAAGGACTCGTGGTCCCTTGAGTGGATTCGCGCGCAAGTTCTTCAAGAGGAGTTTCGGAGGAAGGAGCTGACCGCCGCTGCCGGTGAAGGTGGAGGTTCAGCCTACGGCATGAAGGGCTTCAAGGGGCGTGGCAGCAAGAAAGGCAAGGCCAAGGAAGGCTCTGGAGGGGAGCAGCATTCGGGAGGGAAGCGTGGCAACAAGGGAGGCAAGCGGTGTGGCGGCAAGTGTTGGTATTGCCATGTGGAAGGTCACCCATGGTTCAAGTGCCGCAAGCTACCTGACGGTTGGAGGCCTGGTCAGCCATCAATTGAGGGCTCCAAGGGTGTTCATGGAGCTATGGGAGAAGGCATGGGCAGTGAGGAGGGCGATGGAGGTGCTGGCGGATACGGCGGCATGTTCTACCATGTAGGAGAGGCGTGCTCCGACGACATGGTTGTGCCAGCCAGCAAGATTGCTCTTCACCGCTCCTCCCATTGGGTCATCGACACGGGAGCCTTCATGACCATGACCAACCGAGAGGATCTACTGGATGAAGTCAGGCCATCAAAGGCAGCCACCGTCGTTTCAGCCACCGGCCAAGTTGTACCCGTGCGTGGCGAGGGGAGAGCCATGTTCATGGGTGCGGATGGGAGGCTTGTGGGGCTGAAGCGTGTTCTCCTTGTTCCTGGATTGTGTGCCAACCTCCTCTCTACCAAGGCCCTAAGTGAGGCAGGGATGAAGATGGAGATGTTGGGCACAAAGGTTTTCAAGGCAACTCTGGATGGGCGCGTGTTGTGGGACCTCCGAGGCGGCAAGGATATGCATCGGTCCATGTGGGAGATACCGGTGCTGCCATGGAAGGAGGCGGCTGCGCGCTTGGCTGCTGGAGATGTGAGAGGAGGACGTGTTGAAGGAGGTGTTGATGACAGTGGTGGTGGGCTCCTTGGGCATGAAGGGGCTGCGCTACCAAGTGTGACTCCTAGCACGGGTGAGACGGATTGGCTCACCGCACACCGTCGCTTTGGCCACGTGGCGCTACCTCAGTTGCAGCAGCTGTTCAAGGAGGAAAGAGTCAAAGGGTTGAGGATAAAGGGGGACCCCAAGGACGTGGGATCTTGTGAGACTTGCTTGACCAGCAAGTTTTCACGGTTTCCCTTCCATTCGGTGGAGGGGAAGTCGAGTGACCCGGTGGAGCTCGTGCATGTGGATCTCGTGGGACCCATGAAGGTGAAGGGAGATGGTGGGGCCCTGTATTCCATGACCATGGTGGATGACAACACAAGGCTCACCTGGTCCTTTCCACTTGCAAAGAAGAGTGATGCTGCAAGGGTCATCATTGAAGAGTGGCTGCCCTTGGTGGAGCGAGAGAGCGGCAAGCGGGTGAAGGCGATTCGTAGCGACCGTGGTGGGGAGTTCTTGGGAGCGGAGTTCCGGGGCTGGCTGAAGCGGCACGGCATCAAGCAGCAGCTCACCACGGCCTACACTCCTCAATCCAATGGCGTGGCAGAGAGAGCGAACCGGACCATCATGGAGGGTGGGAGAACGATGTTGGTAGACTCGGGTCTACCCTAACGATTCTGGCCCCTCGCTATTCGCCATGCCACCGTCATCAAGAACCGAGTATTGACTCATGTGGGAGGGCAGCATTGGGTCCCTATGGAGAAGTGGAGAGGCAAGAAGCCCCTGGTGGATATGCTTCGAGTCTTCGGGTGCATGGGACTCGTGCACGTCCCTAAGGAGAAGCGTGACAAGCTTCAAGCGGCGGCGGTGTGGGCTGTTCATTTGGGACTTGCACAAGGGAGCAAGGGGTGGCTCATGTGGGACCCAAAAGCCAACACCATCTTCACCACCAGAGATGCCAAGTTCATGGAGGGGCTCATGTTCAAGGAGTGGTTGGAGCGAGGGAGGAGCAAGGTCACCATTCTGCTTGGAATAGAGGTGGGAACGAATGAACCACTCCTCATTCCCATCGAGTTGTCTTCATCTTCAGAGGTAACGGAGGTGTCACATGACTTGGGAGGTGCTGAAGGGGAGGCAGCAGAGGTGGAGGGAGTGTTGCAGCAAGAGGAGGCCCCTGTAGCTGAGAGAGGTGATGCCGGGGAGGAGGTGCAGCAGCCTACACCATCCCCTACACTTCCACCAAGGCGAACAACCCAAGGGAAGCGTGGTGCTGTCCGCGGTGGAGCTAAGGAGGGTGCAGCCAAGGAGAGGCCCAAGAGAGCTGCTCACCCAAGGGATTTCCTCAAGTATGAAAGGCTTGGGGGTCCTAAGGCATTGCTGGTCCAGGAGGAGGAAGATGATGAGGAGAAGGGAGTCGAAGGAGAGATGGAGGAGATTTGTTGCTTCGGTGTCAACTTACCTCACGAGCCAGCTTCAATGGAGGAAGCACTTGCTGGAGATGATCGAGAGGCTTGGTTGGCTTCAAGGGAGGATGAGTTTCAGAGCCTCATGGAGAATGGAACATGGACCCTCACTGATCTGCCCCCGGGAAGAAAGGCATTGGATTGCACGTGGATATTACGTGTAAAAACTTATGCGGAGGGGAAGTTAGAGAGGCGCAAAACAAGACTTGTGATCAAGGGCTTCCAGCAGAGGGAGGGGGTTGACTTTAAGGAGGTGTTTGCTCCTGTTTCCAAGGCTCCTACGCTCCGGGTGTTGCTAGCAGCCGCTGCCGTTTGTGGTTGGAAAGTGGAGCAAATGGATGTGAAGACGGCTTTCCTCTATGGCGTGGTAGATGAGGAGATCTACATGAAGCAGCCAGAGGGGTATGACGATGGGAGCGGACGTGTTTGCAGGCTCAACAAGGCCCTCTATGGCCTCAAACAAGCTCCAAGGTGCTGGTATGCAAGGCTGGTGGAGGCGTTGGAGGCTCTTGGCTTCAAAGTCAGCGGGTGCGACGAGAGTCTCTTCATGACCGAGGGGGAGGAGGAGAAGGTGTTTCTTCTTGTCTACGTCGATGACATTCTCCTCTTCTCTCCATCCCTGGAGAGGATCAAGGAGGTGCAAGGGAAGCTGAAGGAGACCTTTCAATGCAAGGCCCTTGGACCAGTGGGGTATTACCTTGGTCTTCATGTGGAGCGGGACGAGGTGAAGGGATGGTTGAGGCTTCACCAACACAAGTACCTTGCAGCCATGGGGGAGAGGTATGGGCTGGAGGAAGAGGATGGTGAGGTGTTGGAGCCCGAGTTGCAGCGTCGGTTCCAGTCAATGGTGGGGAGCTTGATGTATGCTTCGGTCAACACTCGCCCCGATATTTCATTCGCGGTTTCGCAGCTGGCTCGTGTGGTGTCTAGGCCCCTTCAAGAGCACCTTGATGCAGCAGAGAGGCTGGTGAGGTACTGCATGGCAACCTCAAGGGTGGGGCTGCAATATTCAGTGCATGGGCAGCTGAAGCAAAAGGGAGTGGAGGAGGTGAGCACGAAGACCGGTGCACCTGCAAGGCGTGGACACTTGTACCTCTCGTGCTTCACCGATGCTACCTGGGCAAGTGACATCAGTGATGCAACATCCCATGGTGGCTATGTATGCTGTGTTGGAGGGAGTCCAGTGAGCTGGAAGTCTAAGAAGCAAGGGGAGATAGCTCACTCATCAACGGAGAGCGAGTACATGGCGTTGTTTCATGGGGTGAAGGAGGTGGTTTGGATGAGGAGGTTGCTTGAGGAGTTGGGGCAGGAGCAAGAGGGTCCTACACCTGTGTTTTGTGACAGCCAAGGAGCAATTGCAATGGCTCGCAATGCTGTGCTCCATGGGCTGAACAAGCACATGCATATCAAATGGCATTGGGTGAGGAAGGAGGTGAAGAAGGGCACGGTCTCCTTGCACTACATCAACACTACCAAGCAACCTGCAGATTTTTTGACCAAGCGGCTTGCAGAGCATCAGCATTGGACCTGTGCCACCTTGTGTGGCATGTCCTTCAACTAAGGGAGGCAGCTTCAGGGAGCAGCTAAGGGATGAATGAGAGCACGATGAGGGGGAGTTTGTTGTGCCAACACACTAGTGGCACGGTCATCGCACTCCCATTCGGCCTACAAGTCTGCTCAGCTTCTGGAATTTTGTGGGGAGGTGCTTCAACATGTCTTCATCAAACCCTCAAAGTTTCAGAATTTTTGAAGCAGTTAACAAGGCATGACAACATTTTAAGTTTCAAGACTTATGGCATTCCGGAAGTGTGTGTTACTCTTTTTTGGTAACACCCGAGTTCACCATTTCGGCTGCTGACTCGTCTACCGAGCTCTGATTGGTCTGAAATTCGGTCTGGCAGTCCTTTGCCCCGTTGTGCAGTTAGTCACCAAGTTTCAGAATGATCCAACTTCGGAGCATTGCGTGACAGCTGTCGAAAGTTACTGTTCCGTAGTCATGGTGCACTGTTGGCAGCATTTCCCTTGCCACCTTTTTATTGTTGTCATGCCAATGGTGCAGGGACAGAGAATGAGACAAGAAGTACAGGTGGTCAAGTGGGACTCTACCACCCTCCTTTTGAGAAGTGTGGTCTTCCTGGAAGCAGCTTGCAAGAGGGTGCAAGTGGGAAGACAAGCTGACTCATGGTTGGCTTGACTCACTATTGGTAGCCTTGAGTACAGCTCTGAACATCCATGTGTGGTTGGCTTTGCTGACCTACGTTCCCCATCCTTCTCTAGCCTTTCTCCCCTAGAGCTCAACCTTCTCTAATTTCCTAGGATGACCCCAACCCCTTATGAGTCCCCTAGGCAATGTTGTACTCACCTCTTCCTTGCATCAATGAAACTACACGTTTTCAGCCGAGCTTACGTTTTCGTTTACTGCGCAGTGCACACACCTCTGATAGTAGCAAGTAATATACCGTTGGAAAGCAGACACCTAAGGCTAACTGCTGTCCAAGTTTCAGCCTCGTATGTTATCGGAGCTGATCTCGACGGCGTTTTGAACAGAGGCGGTTTGAAGTCGTCAGTTTCTACTTAGGCGGTTTCATGGGCATCCGCGACCCCTAAGTGGACTCTGGCCTGTAACAGCAGTGTCGTCCAAGGCAAGGGTTGCAGCGACCACGCGAGCCTCGCTACGCATATCGTGGATGGACATAAAGTCCTCCGCAATGGAGAGCCAAGTCTCGACGTCGGTCTTGCCATGGACAAAGCGAGGCAGGGCTGAAGGGCAGGAGCCAAAGGCAGTTGCTGCTGCAGTAGGAGGCTCAGCACGTGCTCCAGAGGGAGGAGGACCAGCAGGAGGTGCAGCAGCAGGTGCGGCATTGCTGTTAGCGGCATTGGCGACTCGCTCTGCTGCAGGAGCAGGCTGATAGAGGTTGCCACGCCGGATCTCCCTGTACTGAGTCTGAAGCACAGAGATGCTTTTCTCCTGCTTCTTGAGCTGATCCTGCACGAACTGGAGAGTGTTGTGTAGGTCCTGAATGAGGCTGGAAGTGTCGTTCTCCTTAGGGATCGACTGCACCTCCCTGATCAGCTTCTCAATCAAGGCCTGAAGCTTAACAGTATCAGCCTCCAAGCTTTGGATGCGGCAGTGCTGCTCTCCAATGAGAAGATTCTGCTCCGTGAGTTGAGTCTGAAGCTTGACAGCAATATTCTCATTCTCGTTGGAGACACCCTCGTCAGAGCCAGCCTCATCCTCATGTTCAGCATCAGCTTCACTTCCATTGATCTCCATGTCAACCACGAAGTCCTCAAGGTTGAGATCAATGTCAGCAGCAGCATTATCTCCCTCATTGCCAACAACGGGCACCTCCTTAGCAGCAACCATCTCTTGACCAGCAGCCATGAAACAGGTTAACGAGAGGAGATCTCAACAAATCTTTAAATTAATCTTTAAGAAATCTAATTACTCTTATAGAATAATCCAATACAGAATCTCTTAAGATTGACTTGTTTGCCAAATCTTTCTATCACCTAAATGATAGAGCAAGATATACTCAAAAGAATAATCCTCAACAAGTCCTTATAGATCTGAAGGTACACTCTTCTACCAAAGGTAGATCAAGAGTCTTCCACCAAAGGTGGGTACGAGAAATAAATCTCTCCAAATTTCTTCTCAATGTTGATGAAGAAGAAGAGACTCCTTGTAGATCTTGTAGCTCCAATTGTGTGTTGAAGAGATTGAAGCTTGGAGCTTGTAGATCTTGTAGGAGTTGATGTAGATCTTGAAGAAGAAGTTGTAGATCTTGAAATTTCTTAAAAATCTTCAATGCTCCTTGGATAAAATCCTAGATCCACAAGCTAGGATCCACTAAAAAAAATAATCCAAGTAGCAAATTGCCACACAAAGCCAAGGAAGAACCTTGCTCTAGATACCAATGTAACACCCTAGGCTATTATAGTAGAAACTACAAGGCTTTAATAATAATCCCGGTACAAGATGGTAGCTCTAGCTAACCCCTCCAAATAGCCTTGAAGGTGTGAGTCTTGTTGAAGCCTTTGATGGGAAGCACTTGAAGAAGTTGTGTAGGGAGTTGTGTGAGAGAGCTCTCAATAACTTAGGAAAAACAATCCCATTTCCAATTGGTTAGTTGGAGTGGGAGGTTGAGAATGAGCTTGCAAGGCTCAAACCCCCTCAATACACTCCTTAGGGAACTCTCCCAACCATGGCTTCCATGGTGGGAGGGTTCCTAGGCTTGGAGCCTATGTGGCAATTGTGTTGGGTTGGAAAACCCAACTTAGAACCATTCAATGGTTGTGTTTAGGATAGAGTAGATTGTAACAATTGTTTGGCAGTTTCTGATTGGTTGGAATTCCAACCTTCAAATCTCAACTTTGATGGGTCGGAGTTTCCCAAACCTCTTGGTTGAGGTTTGGAAATCCCAATCCACATTTCCCTTCCAACCCAACCTTTCTTTTCCAATCCAACCTTCACTCACTCGTAGCACAATTTCTATCGAGAACAATCTCGACGAATGCTTTGAGTGTTAGTTAGTTTGGGAATTAGGTGAGAAGTAGGATGCGTTACAGGGGAATTGGGGAGGCGGGAAAGGGAAACGGGGAGGCGGGAAGGGGTAATGGGGAGACGGGAAGGGGAAACGGGGTGGCGGAAAGGGGAATTGGGGAGGCGGGAAGGGGAAACGGTGGGGCGGAAGGCGAAATGAGGAGGCGGGGAGGGGTAACGGGGAGCGGGATGGGGAAACGGGGTGGTGGGAAGGGGAAATGGGGAGCGGGAAGGGGAAACAGGGAGGCGGGAAGGGGAAATGGGGAGCGGGAAAGAAAATCGGGGAGGCAGGAAGGGGTAATGGGCAGACGGGAAGGGGAAACGGGTTGGCGGAAAGGGGAATTGGGGAGGCGGGAGGGGGGAAACGGGGAGGTGGGAAGGGGAAACGGGGAGCGGGAAGGGGAAACGGGGAGCAGGACGGGGAAACGGGAAGGCGGGACGGGGAAACGGGAATGGAACGGGTAAACGGGGAGGCAGGAAGGGGAAACCGGGAGCGGGAAGGGGGAACGGGAGGCGGGAACGGGAATTGGGGAGGCAGGAAGGGTTAACAAGAAGGCGGGAAGGGGTAATGGGGAGCGGGAATGGGAAACGGGGAGGCGGGAAGGGGTAATGGGGAGACGGGAAGGGGAAAAGGAGTGGCGGAAAGGGGAATTGGGGAGGCGGGAAGGGGAAACGGGGAGGCGGGAAGGGGAAATCAGGAGGCGGGGAGGGGTAACGGGGAGCGGAATGGGGAAACGGGGTGGTGGGAAGGGGAAACGGGGAGCGGGAAGGGGAAACGGAGAGGCGGGAAGGGGAAACGGAGAGGGGGAATGGGAATTGCGGTGGCGGGAAGGGGAAACGGGGTGACCGGAAGGGGTACTGGGGAGCGGAAAGGGGAAACGAGGAGGCGGGAACGCGAATTGGGGTGGCGAGAAGGAAGACGAGGAGGCGGGAAGGGGTTGGAAGCTCCCGTTTCTGCAGTCGTTCGCGCACTCAAGTGTGGCTGCCGTAGCTAGTGCGGAAACGCGGTAGCGAGGCAGTCGCGATCGGGCCACGACTGTGATCGTGGGTGTTCGGCAGTTTGAGACGAGTCGTGCGCGTTCACGGTGGCGTGAGGAGGCAACGTCGTGAGGCGACACGACGGACGATGAGGCTAGGCCGTGAGAGGAGGTCACGCGGGATCGCCGCGTGAGAGGGCGGAACTTACGTTGGTTTATCCCTATAATCAAGAAACTGCCCCACGCATTTAGGTTTGTGTCGGAAACGAAGGTAATCTGCGCTGGCTGTTGAGTCGAGATGTGCTTAGCTACGTATTATGCTGCATGTAGAGCGAAGAGGCGTAGATCTCACATAGGCTGGATTTTGTATACTTTTGTCGACCCAAAAGTTTTGAATCAGCAGCGAGTGCTAGGTGTCGGGAAGATCTCTGAAAGGAATTTTGCTAATTCCTTACTGAGGCTGTTTTTACACGTACAATTCCAACTTTCGGAATTCAGGCTCGGTCCGACGACCTCGCCTTCCGAACGTCAACCGCGTCGCCTTCGGGTTTCCCAACCCCAAACCTGCACCCAACCTTCGCGCGACTCCGCGACCTCGGCCTAGCTAGCTTTGCTATATTGTGCCTAGGCCTCGTTGTTTGATCAGTAGTTGTAATCACTTCCGCGATATTGCATTCTGCGCACTCTTCATTCTTACAACTCATAACACTTGGTATTCACTTGTTCACTTGCCTTCGTGCAGGACTTTCGGGCGATGCAGGCCAACATGCTATCCATGAATGGCGAGTTGGAGCGCCTGAGGGTGGAAAACGCCGAGCTACGCCAGACGCGAGGTGAAGCGCGTCAGAAGCCGCCCGTCGTGGATGAAGCAAGTAGCAGCTCCTCGCTCAACGAAAACGTGTTCAACGAGCTGGATGCCGAACAGGACGCTGAAGACGAGTGGGCAGCCCGGCAGCAACAAGCAAGGGAAACGCCACGACAGCAACAACAGAAGCAACCAACGCGGAGGCAACAGTCGCCGTCAATGCCACGACAAGCACCAGCGACGACTCTGGCGTTGGCCTCAGTGGCGCCCCCGATGCATGCAGCAGCAACAGTCTCAACAACTGTCAAGATAAAACCAACAAACCCACCCCCGTTCAACCCGAGTGACAAGACGATCACTGTATCTGCATGGTTGTTCGGCGTGGAGGTGTTCTTCAACGCTGCGCAAATTGCTGACGATGCCACCCGTATTAATTTTGCAATGTCACTGTTGCGGGGACCGGCGTTGGAGTGGTGGAGGCGAACACTTCAGACAGAGGGGACTCCGGCAGGGCTGTCACGTGCGAACGACGGGACCTGGACAACTGTCACGCAAGGAGCAACTTCAATCTTCGGAGTGGCCACGATACGCACATGGACGGAGTGGGGCGCCGCGCTGCGGACCAGATTCGAGCATGTATCCGCCTCGGATTCTGCCCGCATGAAGCTGCGTACCTGGAAGCAGGTGGCGTCGGTCCAAGATTACACGGCAACATTCAGCAATCTGGCTGACCAGGTGGACGACATGAGCGATGCGGAGCGACTCGACCGTTACGTCGCGGGCCTCAAGTACGAAGTGCAGTACGAGGTGCAACGGGCGAGGCCACGCGATTTCCTCGATGCCGTCCAGGTGGCCGAATCAACGAACGCGCTGATACAATGGGCGAAAATGAGTTCCCAGGAGGGCACTCAATTTCGTGGACCGCCGCGCCAGCCCACAATCAACGGTGTGGAGGCGCCTAGACGTGGACCTAACACGTGCTTCAACTGCCACCAACCGGGCCACTGGAGGAAGGACTGCCCGCAGCTGAAACAGGGAAACAGGAACGACGGAGAGGGGTCGGGAAAAGAGACGAGTCAGTAGCAGTCGGGCCACCTACTGACGAGACCCCGTCGCCCGGCAATCAACATCCACACCGAGTAGTGGTACCGATACGGGCTATCGACCGCAACTGGATGAATAAGGTGGATGAACACGTGGATCACCCTGTGCTGGTCGTGGGGAGGGTTAACAGGTATAAAATAAAATTATTCGTTGACGGTGGGGCGAGCCACAGTCTCGTCAACCTGGCAACGGCCAAAAAAATTGGGTCAGGCTGGACAGGTGTCTGCCCGAGATTGACGCGCGACTGGTGGACGGGACACCGCTGGCGATCAAGGACGAGGTCCGACAAATTCGGATGAAGTGTGGCGACGATTTCGGGTTTTCGATGCGAATGCTGGCGACAACACTGGATGGTTGCGATGTTCTGCTGGGACGGGATTGGCTACATCGATTCAATCCGACGATCGACTGGACGACGGGAGCGATCACGGTGCTGTGCAACAAGGGGCGCGTGACACTTCCGAAATGGGCGGAGCCGGAGCCGATGACAACACGTGTCAACGCAATCACGCTGAAGCGGGCGATAAAATAGGGAGCGCAAGGCTACGCCGTACAGCTGTACGAGGTGGTGGCGTCCGAGAAAATCGCCGACATTGACACGCTCTGCGCTGCTGTACCCGACGACGTGGCGAGCATAATTCGGAGGTATCCCGAAATTTTCGCGGATGACCTACCTGACGGGCTGCCACCTCAGCGTCCGGAGGACCACAAGATCGAACTGGAGCCAGGCGCAAAACCAACTGTTCGGTCACAGTGGCGGCTCAGCCAACCGGAGCTCGACGAGTTGCGGAAACAGCTGGATTATCTGCTTTCGAAGGGTTTTATCCGCCCCGATACTGTTCACACCGAAGAAAGACGGAGGCCTGCGCATGTGTATCGACTATCGAGCGCTGAATCGGATCACCATCAAGTCGCGTTACCCGATTCCGCGAGCGGACGACCTGCTGGATCAGCTTCGCGGGGCTCGCTTCTTCTCGAAAATCGATTTGCGAGGTGGCTACCATCAGATTCGCGTGTTCGCCGACGATTGCCCGAAGACTGCGTTTCGCACCCGCTACGGCTGTTACGAATACACAGTGATGCCGTTCGGTCTGACAAACGCGCCCTCGACGTTCCAGCTCACCATGAATGGGGTGTTTCGGGACATGCTGGACAAAAAAGTGATAGTTTACCTGGACGACATCCTGGTGTACAGCAAGACTCGGGAGCAGCATTTACAGGATTTGGAGGAAGTGTTCCGGCGCTTGCAGCAGAACCGACTGATAACTAAGGCTCTAAGTGTGAGTTCTTACAGCCGGAGCTGGAGTTCCTGGGGCACGTGGTTTCAGGGGAGGGTATTAAAATTGACCCTCGTAAAGTAAAGGCGATTTCGGAGTGGAAACTGCCCACGAACATCACGGAGTTGCAGAGTTTCCTCGGTTTCGTCAACTACGTCTGCCGTTTTGTACCGAATATGGCGGGGGTGACCAGGCCGTTAACCGATCTTCTGCATAAGGGCGTGCAATTTTTGTGGGGGGAGAGAGAGCAGCTGGCCTTCGATGAGCTGAAGAAAATTTTGAGTTCACCCCCGGTACTTCGCCTGGCAGATCCATCTCGGCCGTTCGAGGTCGTGACGGACGCCAGCGATTTCGCCGTCGGCGCTGTGCTACTACAGGACTTCGGCAACGGGCTGCAACCCATCGCGTACGAGTCAAGAAAAATGCAGCCGCCCGAGCGCAACTACCCTGTACACGACAAAGAAATGCTCGCCATCGTGCATGCATTTCGTACCTGGCGCTGTTACCTCACGGGAGCTGACGTCACCATCCGAACCGACCACAAGTCATTACAGTACATGCGCAGCCAACCACAGCTCAACCCGCGACAAATTCGGTGGCTCGACTACCTCGAGTCCAATTTCAGCTACACCATCACCTACAAGAAGGGCGCCAACAACATCGCCGACGCCCTGACCTTCCCATCGATGCAGACCGCAGCAGTACTAATCGCCCATTCTAACCAACCCGCTATTGGCAGGACTATTCAAGCACGGCTACAAGACCAACAGGTTTTTCAGGACCAATCAACATCAACGAGTCACCACAGCACATGGGAGCTATTACCTAAAAGTCGGTACCAACCGAGTTTGGGTACCTTCCTACCGACCCCTACGAGAATTGCTGACGCAGGAAGTACACGACTCCAATCTCTCCAGGCATTTCGGCGTCGACAAAACACTGAAGCTGCTGCAGCAGAATTACTACTGGCCCGAAATGGCGTCGGACGTGCAGCACTACGTGTCCGCCTGCCCGACCTGCCAAGCAATGAAGTCATCACGGCAATGTCCAGCTGGATTGCTGCAGCCACTCGAGCCACCCAAACGACCGTGGCAACATGTGACAATGGATTTTGTCACCGGGCTGCCAGCTGGCGCAAGTGGCAACGATTCGGTTCTCGTCGTCGTCGACCGCTTAACGAAAATGGCGCATTTCGCACCATGCCGCACGACGATCACGGCCAAAGAAACAGCGAAGCTTTTCATCGCGACCGTCGTACGCCTGCACGGGTTACCTTCGGCGATCATCAGCGATCGAGACCCGAAATTCACGTCGATGTTCTGGCAGGAGACGTGGGCACGGTACGGCACCCGCCTGCAGTTTTCGTCGTCATACCACCCGCAAACCGACGGACAAACAGAGAGGACAAATCAAACGATGGAGCAGTTGATCCGCACGAACTGCCCCGACATCACCAAGTGGGAAGATTCGCTTCCCATGCTTGAGTTTGCATATAACAACGTCCCCTCTGCAACGACCAATCAGTCGCCGTTCTACCTCAATTCGGGGATAGATCCAGTGGTACCCTCGTCCACGACTCCAGAAAATCCGGTACCAAGGTCGCAGCAGTTTGTTCAGGAACTACAAGCAGCACGTGACAAAGCCGCAGAATTTATCCGGAAGGCTAATACCGCTGCCAGCCGCTACGCCGACCGACATCGACGGAACTTACCCTTCCATACCGGGCAGATGGTCCTCTTGGACACGAAGAATCTTCGACTGCCCCAACCGGCAAATTGCGTCCCCACTACGTGGGACCCTTCCGCATCATTCGGATGCTGACCCCGGTCACAGCGAAACTTCTCCTCCCGGACGACTGGAAAATACACGATGCTTTCCACGTCAGTTTGCTTCGCCACTACGTGGCTCCGCAGCCGTCCGACGTCGCTCGACCCACCCTGGCGCCAAGTGTCCGCCCTGTAGCAGATCCGACACTTCAACCCTGGAAGATTTTGAATCATCGCAGTCGTGCGACCCCCGCCGGACGACACGTCGATTTCCTCCTACGCTGGGTGGATCACACAAGCGAAGATGACACGTCGGTCCCAGCCGACTCACTACGAGGGCACTCAGTACTTCGGGATTATCTTTCCCGCCGACACGTGCCTGATATTGACCACCTTTCTTAAGGGGGGGGGTAGTGTAAGGAATTTTGCTAATTCCTTACTGAGGCTGTTCTTACGCGTACAATTCCAACTTTCGGAATTCAGGCTCGGTCCGACGACCTCGCCTTCCGAACGTCAACCGCGTCGCCTTCGGGTTTCCCAACCCCAAACCTGCACCCAACCTTCGCGCGACTCCGCGACCTCGGCCTAGCTAGCTTTGCTATATTGTGCCTAGGCCTCGTTGTTTGATCAGTAGTTGTAATCACTTCCGCGATATTGCATTCTGCGCACTCTTCATTCGTACAACTCATAACAATCTCTCTCCCTTGTTCAGCGAGTGAACTAGCTGTAATAGGGTTACCAATACTTCAAATTTCAAAACTTTTGAACCTCCCTCTTTCAAATGTATACAAAAGCTTTAACAAAGTTCCTGTCATGAAGAGATGTCAAACCCCGAAGCCGGACGAGATCTTCGACAAACTAGCGGAGGCAATGGTGTTTTCAACACTGGGTCTGCGGCAAGGGTTCAACTAGATCCCTATCGCCGAAGCGGATAAGAAGAAGACGGCCTTTCATGGGCCGGATGGGCAATACGAGTGGCACACGTTGCCATTCGGCCTGAAGTTAGCCTCGCCAGAGTTTCAGCAGGTCATGGATCAGGTGTTGCGTAACTTGAAAAACGCCGCTACATCAATAATGTAATTGTATTCAGCACCGACAGCCGCGCGCACGTGAAAGACGTGGAGGACGAACCGGCGGCCATTCAGAGCGCGGGGCTAACGTGCCACATAGGGAAGTGCAAGTTTGGGCAGACCATCGTGGAGTGACTGGGCTTCGAGGTGGAAGGGGGAAAGATAGGGATTCAAAAGGCGAAGGTGCAAGTACTAGATCGGGTGGCTACACTGAAGGACAAGAGCTCGCTGCGGGCACTGCTGGGCTTCCTGAACTACTACCAGAAGTTCGTGCCCAACTTTAGCAGCCGAGCAATGGCATTGAATCAACTGCTGAGGGAGGACCGCAAGTGGGAATGGGGGCGGAGCAAGAGAAGGAGGTGTAGGACCTCATGGGGAAGTTGTGAGAGTACGATGGCTTAAGCCAGATATGCTTGCTTGCCTAGAATTTCTCATGCTATTTCTAGCATAGGTTTATTTTATGCATGCATGAATTGCTTGATTTCCTAGGCTAGGTGCTTTCCTATATTTTATTATAGTTATAGCACCGAGCTAGGTTGCGTACATCGAAATCTGGGCTTTTCGGTTGCCACCGAATTGCCTTCTACCGAATTCGGGAAGGCTCTGTTCGGGACGCTTCGCGACCCTCGGAACCTTCGCGTAACACCTGGTTACTGGGCCTTGTGTCGAGCCTATATATAGCCTCGTGTTGTACCCAGGTGATTCATTCTGTTCAAACCCACTTTTTGAGCTCGATCCTAGATCCTCACACTTGGTAATCAGAGCCCGTTTACACGCGAAAGTTTTTTCGACCGCTAAAACCGAGTCTTCAAAAACCGCGGGGGCGACAACTACTAAACACTGATTTCGGGTACGTAAAATCGGTTCGGTGTTTTTCGCTCCCCCTCGTTTTCGGTTTTGAACGCGCAATGTCAGGCATGGAGGGACAAAGCGACAATTACGCGACGACGCACGACATCACTAGCCTTCGCTCCGACGTGGAACAGACGCAGGCCGCGATCCGGCGAATCGAAGCCCTCCTGACACACCAACCAGGAGCCGCCACCGCAGCAGTCAATGCAGCAGCGAACGTAGCAGCGACAGCAGCAGCAGCAGTGGCGACACCGACATTTCACGGACCGATGGCACCACCGTCGCCGAACCTCGAAGCAGCTCGCCCGAGGCTCCCCGAAGCGTTCGGGACCGGACGTTCGACGATTCGTGGCGACCCTCGAAATTTATTTCGAGGCCATTGGCTGTTCGACCCCGACACACGACGTAGCATGAATTCAGCTCGCAGCGACACTGTTGTGGGGACCAACACTCGAGTGGATTTATTACACTGACCTGATCCGCGGGGAGAAAACGTGGCGCAGTTTCGGGCAGACCTCATCGAATGCTTCGAGCCAATTAATACAAACAATACAGCATTGTAGCATAGTACAAGCAGCAGATGGAGCTACTGTTTAACCACATTACCGACCTGACCGAAGGCGAAAAAATCCAAGCGTATACAAAAGGGTTAATAATGGAGATTCGCCGACAAGTTATCGCAGGGAACTACAGTAGTTACCGCGACATCGTGCGTGCTGCCGAGCGATACGGCGCTTTGACTCGTGGTCAACCCGAAACACAACATTACGGGCGGAACCGTACATTTGGCACGGAGCGATCGGCACCTCCCACGTTCGCCTAACCGATGGATATCGACAAATTTGACGCGAAGCAGCAACCGACAAAATGCGAATTTTGCGGCGCAGCAGGGCATCAAATTTTGTCGTGCTACAAAATGAAGAAGGCACGTGCGGCAATGCTGGGCGGCAACAGTTGAGCACCCCCAAAGTAAAAAAATGGGAATCGCCTGTCAAACATTGTATGTGTATATTGTGTAGGCTATAGTGGGTTTAGCCTTAGAGGGTACACAAACTTAGGGTTTCATACTTGTACCCACCTTCCTGCTAGTTCATTCATTCTCGTTCTATTCTAGATTCTGACATGGTATCAGAAGCCTAGGTTGCTACCTAGGACCGCTTTCTACAATGGGCCCACTATTCCGCTAGAAGCGCCCTCGTGCGCCCTACCTTACGTGCGCCCTCGTGCGCTCTACCTTACGTGCGCCCTCGTGCGCCCTCGTGCGCCTTTCTCTGCTAGTGCGCCTTCGTGCGCCCTCGTGCGCCCTCGTGCGCCCTCGTGCGCCCTCGTGCGCCCTCGTCCGCCCTCGTGCGCCCTCGTATGCCCTCGTGCGCCCTCGTGCACTCTCGAGCTGCCCCTGCAGGTCCGTCAGGCCCCCGAGCCGCCGCTGCAGGCCCGTCAGGCCCGAGAGCCGCCCCTGCACACCCGTCAGGCCCGCGCGCAGCCTCTGCACGACCGCGCGCCGCCCCTGCAGGCTCTCGCCGCCCGCCGCGTCGCCCTGCCCGTGGCGTCGCCGCCTCCCCGCGGCGTCGTCGCCTGCCCGCGACGTAGCCCCTGTCCGCGGCGTCGTCGCCTGCCCGCGGCGTCGTCGCCTACCCGCGGCGTCGCCGCCTGCCCGCGGCGTCGTCGCCTGCCCGCGGCGTCGTCCCCTGCCCGCGGCGTCGGCGCCTGCCCGCGGCGTCGTCGCCTGCCCGCGGCGTCGTCGCCTACCCGCGGCGTCGCCACCTGCTAGCGGCGTCGCCCTACTCGCGGCGTCGCCACCTGCCCGCCGCGTCGCCCTGCCCGCGGCGTCGCCACCTGCCCGCCGCGTCGCCCTGCCCGCGGCGTCGCCACCTGCCCGCCGCGTCGCCCTGCCCGCGGCGTCGCCACCTGCCCGCCGCGTCGCCCTTCTCGCCGCGTCGCCCTTCTCGCCGCGTCGCCCTGACCTAATCCGCCTCTCGCCCCTGGAGCAGCCGCCACTGCAGCAGCAGCCCCTGGAGCCGCCCGCCACTGCAGCAGCAGCCCCTGGAGCCGCCCGCCACTGCAGTATCAGCCCTTGGAGCTGCTCGCCACTGCAGCAGCCGCCCCTGGAGCCACCCGCCACTGCAGCAGCCCCCTCTGGAGCAGCACGCACCTGCAGCAGCCGCCCCTGGAGCAGCCCGCACCTGCAGCAGCTGCCGCGGAGCTCCCTGCTGCGACCCGGCTCAGCCCTGCAGTTGTAGCGGCCCCGCTGTCGCCACCGTCTTGCGCCTGCCGCGCCGACCACTGGTGAGCATTGCCCAGCACTGCTACCGCTGCTACTGCTGCTACTGCCTTTTCTACTCCCACTGCCACTGCTCCTGCTGTTACTGCTGTTACTGCCGCTACTGCTACTAGTGTTGCTCCTAACGTGGCCAGATGCAGCTCCGGGCCGTGCGCGTGAGTCCCTCACGCCCCAGCAGCTTCGTGCGCGTGAGTGGTACGCTAGTTGGGGCTGTCGGGGTGGCCGTAGTGGTAGTCGCTCTGGAGTGGGTCGGTCGGGAGCTTCTGGTAGTGGACAGGTGCAGCTGCCGTGTCCTCTTTCGCCCCAGCAGCTTCGTGCGCGTGAGTGGTACGCTAGTTGGGGCTGTCGGGGTGGCCGTAGTGGTAGTCGCTCTGGAGTGGGTCGGTCGGGAGCTTCTGGTAGTGGACAGGTGCAGCTGCCGTGTCCTCTTTCGCCCCAGCAGCTTCGTGCGCGTGAGTGGTACGCTAGTTGGGGCTGTCGGGGTGGCCGTAGTGGTAGTCGCTCTGGAGTGGGTCGGTCGGGAGCTTCTGGTAGTGGACAGGTGCAGCTGCCGTGTCCTCTTTCGCCCCAGCAGCTTCGTGCGCGTGAGTGGTACGCTAGTTGGGGCTGTCGGGGTGGCCGTAGTGGTAGTCGCTCTGGAGTGGGTCGGTCGGGAGCTTCTGGTAGTGGACAGGTGCAGCTGCCGTGTCCTCTTTCGCCCCAGCAGCTTCGTGCGCGTGAGTGGTACGCTAGTTGGGGCTGTCGGGGTGGCCGTAGTGGTAGTCGCTCTGGAGTGGGTCGGTCGGGAGCTTCTGGTAGTGGACAGGTGCAGCTGCCGTGTCCTCTTTCGCCCCAGCAGCTTCGTGCGCGTGAGTGGTACGCTAGTTGGGGCTGTCGGGGTGGCCGTAGTGGTAGTCGCTCTGGAGTGCATCGTTCGGGAGCTTCTGGTAGTGGACAGGTGCAGCTGCCGTGTCCTGTAAGTGAGGCTGCCGCTCTAGGTGCTAGTACGTCTGTTGCCCTAGGTGCTGGTGAGGCTACCACTCCCGGTACTCACGTGTCTGCTACCCCAGGTGCTGGTGAGGCTGCTACTCTAGGTGCTAGTGAGTCTGCGCCCCCTGGTACTGAGTCGACTGAGGCACTGCACACCTTCACACTGGACTCAGGTGCTTCTCGCTGTTTCTTTCGTGATCGCACTGCCCTTGAGCCACTTGCTCGGCCAGTTGCTGTCTCCCTTGCTGACCCCTCTGGGGGTCCGGTCATTGCGACCTCCTCCACTGTTCTTCCCTGTCCTGCGGTCCCGTCGGGCACACTGTCAGGTCTCCACCTCCCCTCGTTCTCTACGAACTTGGTGGCGGGTTGTGCGCTCCAGGACGCGGGTGTTCACCAGTTCACCCCTGCCTACGAGCGCGTGACACACTGCACGTGTGCGCGGACGGGCCGTCACCTGGCTACCTTCACTCGGCAGCCGGGGTTGGACCTGTACACACTGACCACTGAGTCCCCTCAGGTTGCTGCGTCGGCGTCTGTGTCAGGTCAGCTGTCGGCCCCCTGCTCGTGTCGCTCTCTGGCGCACGAGACCGTCCTTTGGCACCACCGACTTGGTCACCCGTCTGTGCAGCGCCTTCGTGCCATGCACAAACGGGACCTTGTTGCTGGTCTTCCCAGGGTTCTCCCTCCCCTCCCACCCTCGCCTGCTCCTCCCTGTCTTCCCTGTGTCGAGGGGCGGCAGCGCGCCGCTCCTCACTCCTCCTCCTTTCCCCCCACGACTGCTCCCTTGCAGACGCTCCACTTGGACGTGTGGGGCCCAGCCCGCGTCCGTGGACAGGGTCAGGAGAGGTACTTCCTGATTGTTGTTGACGACTACTCGCGCTACACCACGGTCTTCCCCTTGCGCACCAAGGGTGAGGTCCCTGATGTCTTGATCCCCTGGATCCGCAGAGCTCGTCTCCAGCTCAGCGAGCGTTTCCGCTCGGACTTTCCTGTCCTGCGTTTGCACTCTTACAGAGGTGGTGAGTTCTCCTCCGACCTCCTGGCAGCCTACTGTGCCGAGCACGGCATTGAGCAGTCGTTCACGCTTCCGGCCTCTCCACAGCAGAATGGGGTTGCTGAGCGCCGCATTGGCCTGGTCATGGAGGTCGCTCGTACCTCCCTGATCCATGCGGCTGCTCCCCACTTTCTGTGGCCGTTTGCGGTCCGATACGCTGCGCATCAGCTCAACCTCTGGCCCCGTGTCTCCTTATCGGAGACTTCTCCGACACTGCGTTGGACGGGAGAGGTTGGCGATGCGTCGCGTTTTCGGGTCTGGGGATCCCGAGCTTTTGTTCGCGATACGTCCGCGGACAAGCTCTCCTCTCGCGCTGTTCCTTGCGTCTTCCTTGGCTTTGTCCCGGACGCGCCTGGTTGGCAGTTTTACCACGTCACCTCGCGCCGGGTTCTGCCTTCTCAGGACGTCACTTTTGACGAGTCTGTCCCCTTCTACCGCCTCTTCCCCTACCGCACTGCCCCGCTCCCCCCCCGCCTCTCTTCCTCGCGCCAGGTGCTGCTGTGGTAGACCCCCTCCCCCCTCAGGGTGCCGCTCCCTCAGGTGTGTCCCAGGTAGACCCGGTTGAGCCTGTCGAGGTCGCTGTCGACTCTCGTCCTGCTAGGGGTGCTGAGCCTGAGCGTGAGGAGCCTGGCGGTGCTGAGTCTGGGGGTGCGGAGCCTGGGGGTGCTGAGCCTGGGGGTGCGGAGCCTGGGAGTGCTGAGCCTGGGGGTACTGAGCCTGGGGGTGCGGAGCCTGGGGGTGCTGAGTCTGGGGGTGCTGAGTCTAGCGGTACTGAGCCTGAGAGTGCTACACCTGGAGGAGCCCTCTCCTCACAGCAGCTGCAGGAGAGGTACCTACAGTACTGCCGCCTCAGGAGAGGTGCTACTGGAGCTCGTACCAGTACTTCCCCTCCTACCCGGGAGCTCCCCTCCCTTCAGCGGATCCGAGAGTGGTACACGCGGCGCTGCAGTCTTCGGAGTGGCGCTCCTGGTGTTGCGGACCCTGGCGTTGGAGCTGCTGCTGGTGCTGAGGACCCGGGCGTTGGAGCTGCTGCTGGTGCTGAGGACCCGGACGTTGGAGCTGCTGCTGGTGCTGAGGACCCGGGCGTTGGAGCTGCTACTGGTGCTGAGGACCCGGACGTTGGAGCTACTACTGGTGCTGAGGACCCGGCCGGTGGAGCTGCTGCTGGTGCTGCGGACCCTGGAGTTGGAGCTACTGCTGGTGCTGAGGACCCGGGCGTTGGAGCTGCTGCTGGTACTGAGGACCCGGGCGTTGGAGCTACTGCTGGTACTGAGGACCCTGACGCTGGTGTCTCTACTGGTTCTGGAGACGCTGCGCGGCCGCGACCGTACTTCGTACCGCTCCTTCAGCAGGTTCTTGGTCAGACTCCTCCTCCTTGTCCTCCTTCCTCCTTAGAGTGTCCTCCGCCTGTCCCGTCGCAGTCACAGTTACCGCCTGCCTCGCCTCTTCCTGGTCCCTCTCCTTACACTGGTCCTACAGGAGGTCTTACCGAGCGTCGTGAGCCTGAGTCTCGTCCTGCGTCGCCTGTTCGCACTGCTCGCACTGGTCGTCGTGTCCCGCGTGAGCGTCCTCCTCCTGTCCTTGGCACTCACTACATGACTCTGCGTCCCTCCACTGCTCCTCAGCGTGTCCCACTGCCGTCTCCTCCTGCGTCCTCTCTACCTACTCTTCCTGACCCGGAGTCTGACTCCCGTCGTGCTGCTAGTCCCACTGTTACGCGTCTCCTCGCCACTGTTGTCACTGACCCTACCTTTGAGTCCTCTGCTGCGTCTGCTCTGGTCGCTGAGTTGATTGACTTTGCTGCCCGGTGTCGTCTAGACTACGCCGCTAGCCTTGTTGCTGAGTCTGAGGCTGTCTGTCCTCCGTCCGTCGGGGGTGAGTGTGCTCTTGGCACGGACGGGAGGAGTTCCAGTGCTTTGTTGCTGCTTTGCCCCATCTCGTGTCCATGCTAGTTGCCCCTGAGGGAGACCCGGATGCACCAGACATCCCGACCCCGCACTCTTACGCAGAGGCGATGGCGGGTCCCTACTCCTCTCAGTGGCAGACAGCCATGGACGCAGAGATGGCATCCTGGAAGTCCACAGGCACCTACGTCGACGAGGTTCCCCCACCTGGGGCGAACATCGTCAGTGGCATGTGGATTTTCAGGGTGAAGCGGCCGCCGGGTTCTCCTCCTGTCTTCAAGGCGCGCTACGTTGCTCGAGGCTTCAGTCAGCGAGAGGGAGTAGACTTCTTCCAGACCTTCTCCCCCACCCCGAAGATGACCACTCTTCGGGTGCTGCTACACATAGCCGCTCAGCGCGACTACGAGCTTCACTCACTTGACTTCAGCACTGCTTTCTTGCAGGGCAGCCTGCACGAGGAGATCTGGCTGCGCCGCCCTCCTGGCTTCACTGGGTCGGTTCCTCCTGGTACCCAGTGGAGGCTCCAGCGGCCGGTCTACGGTCTCCGCCAGGCACCGCGTGAGTGGCACGACACACTGAGGACTACACTTGCGGCTCTTGGGTTCACTCCTTCTACTGCTGACCCGTCGCTGTTTCTACGCACTGACACCTCGCTGCCGCCGTTCTACATCCTCGTGTACGTCGACGACTCGGTCTTTGCCACTGCTGACACTGCGGCACTCGCCCACGTGAAGTCGGAGCTGCAGAAGAGACACACGTGCACAGACCTGGGTGAACTGACAAGCTATCTTGGCTTGCGGATCACCCGGGACAGAGCACGGCGCACCATCACCTTGACTCAGTCACACATGGTGCAGCAGGTCCTTCAGCGCTTCCGCTTCACGTACTCCTCGCCTCAGTCCACTCCTCTGCCTACCAGTCACTCGCTCTCAGCTCTGCCTTCGGATGAGTCCGTAGAGCCGAGTGGCCCGTATCCAGAGCTTGTGGGCTGCCTCATGTACCTGATGACCTGCACTCGACCTGACCTTGCATACCCTCTTAGCATCCTTGCACGCTATGTCGTCTCAAGACTAGAGAGGAAAGTATGTCGATTAGGTTAGGGGAGGGGGTACAAGAGTATCGAGAGAATTGTTGTACCCTCTAAGAATCACCCCTACACAACCTAGAACTAAATAATATGAAACATATAATTTGACACACCCCCATAGGTGAAGTAGGGGGGATAGCCAAACCTAACAGTGGTCACAAGACCAGTCAAGCAGAAAAGCAAGCAAGACAAAGCTCAGGGTGGATCTCAAGGACACCACACAGTCTGAGCACAAGCAGGTGGCCACAAGGCCAGTTCACATGCAGGTTTATAACAAAGCAAGAGATACAGTGATCACAACCTAGCAAGAGTAAACATGCAGGTATATATATATATATATAGTGATCACAGTACAAGCAGGGTCAAGAAGTAAGCAAGTGAGGTCCAGTAGGCACAAGGCCTAGCAGAGTGCAGAAGCGCTGATGGTCACAAGGCTGAAGCGCCTTGGTGAACACATCAGCAGTGTTGGCCTCAGTGGCCACGTAACGCAGACAAAGCTGACCGCGCTGCTGCAGCTCTCGAGCAAGGAAGTACCGCAGGGCGATGTGCTTCGTTCTGTGCTCCAGTCTGTGCTCCTCACACAAGGCAATGGCAGCCTTGTTGTCGACGTACAGCACTGGAGGAGAACAAGGCCGCTCTCCCAGGTCGGTCAGCAGGTAGGTCAGCCAGCGTAGCTCCTGGGCAGCCATGGCTGTGGCATAGATCTCAGCCTCACAACTGGAGCTGAGAACAGAAGAAGAGCGTGTGGAACGCCAAGAAACTGAGCCAGAGCCAAGGCTGAAGGTGTAACCCTGAGACGACCGCTGAGTAGCCTGATCGTCCGCCCAAGAAGCGTCTGAGTGTCCTGTGAGTACAACTCGGTCCCGCCCTCCAAGCACTAGCCCCATGCCCGACGTACTGCACAAGTAGCGCAACACCCTCTTAGCGGCATCCATGTGCTCCTTCCTGTGACGGCCAGGAGCGACATAGCGTGCAAGGATGCTAAGAGGGTATGCCAGGTCAGGTCGAGTGCAGGTCATCAGGTACATGAGGCAGCCCACAAGCTCTGGATACGGGCCACTCGGCTCTACGGACTCATCCGAAGGCAGAGCTGAGAGCGAGTGACCGGTAGGCAGAGGAGTGGACTGAGGCGAGGAGTATGTGAAGCGGAAGCGCTGGAGGATCTGCTGCACCATGTGTGACTGAGTCAAGGTGATGGTGCGCTGTGCTCTGTCCCGGGTGATCCGCAAGCCAAGATAGCTCGTCAGTTCACCCAGGTCTGTGCACGTGTGTCTCCTCTGCAGCTCCGACTTCACGTGGGCGAGTGCCGCGGTGTCAGCAGTGGCAAAGACCAAGTCGTCGACGTACACAAGGATGTAGAACGGCGGCAGCGAGGTGTCAGTGCGTAGAAACAGTGACGGGTCAGCAGTAGAGGGAGCGAACCCAAGAGCCGCAAGTGTCGTCCTCAGTGTGTCGTGCCACTCACGTGGTGCCTGGCGGAGACCGTAGACCGGCCGCTGGAGCCTCCACTGGGTACCAGGAGGAACCGACCCAGTGAAGCCAGGAGGGCGGCGCAGCCAGATCTCCTCGTGCAGGCTGCCCTGTAAGAAAGCAGTGCTGAAGTCAAGTGAGTGAAGCTCGTAGTCGCGCTGAGCGGCTATGTGTAGCAGCACCCGAAGAGTGGTCATCTTCGGGGTGGGGGAGAAGGTCTGGAAGAAGTCTACTCCCTCTCGCTGACTGAAGCCTCGAGCAACGTAGCGCGCCTTGAAGACAGGAGGAGAACCCGGCGGCCGCTTCACCCTGAAAATCCACATGCCACTGATGATGTTCGCCCCAGGTGGGGGAACCTCGTCGACGTAGGTGCCTGTGGACTTCCAGGAAGCCATCTCTGCGTCCATGGCTGTCTGCCACTGAGAGGAGTAGGGACCCGCCATCGCCTCTGCGTAAGAGCGCGGGGTCGGGATGTCTGGTGCATCCGGGTCTCCCTCAGGGGCAACTAGCATGGACACGAGACGGGGCAAAGCAGCAGCAAAGCACTGGAACTCCTCCTGTCTGTCCTCAAGGACGTCCGTGCCAAGAGCACACTCACCCCCGACGGACGGAGGACAGACAGACTCAGACTCAGCAACAAGGCTAGCGGCGTAGTCTAGACGACAGCGGGCAGCAAAGTCAACCAACTCAGCGACCAGAGCAGACGCAGCAGAGGACTCAAAGGTAGGGTCAGTGACAACAGTAGCTAGGAGACGCGTGACAGTGGGACTGGCAGCACGACGGGAGTCAGACTCTGGGTCAGGAAGAGTAGGAAGAGAGGACGCAGGAGGAGACGGCAGAGGGACACGCTGAGGAGCAGTAGAGGGACGCAGAGTCATGTAGTGAGTGCAAGGGACAGGAGGAGGACGCTCACGTGGGACACGACGACCAGTGCGAGCAGCACGAACAGGCGACGCAGGACGAGACTCAGGCTCACGACGCTCTGTAAGACCTCCTGTGGGACCAGTGTAAGGAGAGGGAGCAGGGAGAGGCGAGGCAGGCGGTAACTGTGACTGCGGCTGGACAGGCGGAGGACACTCTACGGAGGGAGGAGGACAAGGAGGAGGAGCCTGACCAAGAACCTGCTGAAGAAGTGGTACGAAGTACGGTCGCGGCCGCACAGCGTCTCCAGAACCAGCAGGGACACCAGCGGCGAGGTCCTCAGCACCAGCAGCAGCTCCAACGTCCGGGTCCTCAGCACCAGCAGCAGCTCCACCGCTCGGGTCCTCAGCACCAGCAGCAGCTCCACCGCCCGGGTCCTCAGCTCCAGCAGCAGCTCCAACGCCCGGGTCCTCAGCTCCAGCAGCAGCTCCAACGCCCGGGTCCTCAGCACCAGCAGCAGTGCCACCGCTCGGGTCCGCAGCACCAGCAGCAGCTCCAACGCCCGGGTCCTCAGCACCAGTAGCAGCTCCACCGCTCGGGTCCGCAGTACCAGCAGCAGCTCCAACGCCCGGGTCCTCAGCACTAGCAGCAGCGCCACCCCCAGGGTCCGCAGCACCAGGAGCACCACTCTGAAGACTGCAGCGCCGCGTGTACCACTCTCGGATCTGCTGAATGGGGGGGAGCTCCTGGGCAGGAGGGGAAGTACTGGTACGAGCTCCAGTAGCACCTCTCCGGAGGCGGCAGTACTGTAGGTACCTCTCCTGCAGCTGCCGGGAGGAGAGGGCTCCTCCAGGTGTAGCACGCTCAGGGTCAGCACCCCCAGACGTAGCACCCCCAGGCTCAGCACCCCCAGGCTCAGCACCCCTAGCAGGACGAGAGTCGACAGCTACCTCGACAGGCTCACCCGGGTCTACCTGGGACACACCTGAGGGAGCGGCACCCTGAGGGGGGAGGGGGTCTGGTACCTCAGCACCTGGAGCGAGGAAGAGAGGCGGGGGGGGGAGCGGGGCAGTGCGGTAGGGGAAGAGGCGGTAGTAGGGGACGGACTCGTCAAAAGTGACGTCCTGAGAGGCCAGGACACGACGCGAGGTGGCGTGGTAGAACTGCCAACCAGGGGCGTCCGGGACAAAGCCAAGGAAGACACAGGGGACAGCGCGACGGGAGAGCTTGTCCGCGGACGTGTCTCGAACAAAAGCTCGGGATCCCCAGACCCGAAAACGCGACGCATCGCCAGCCTCTCCCGTCCAACGCAGGGTCGGAGAAGTCTCCGGGAGGGAGACTCGGGGCCAGAGGTTGAGCTGATGCGCAGCGTATCGGACTGCAAACGGCCACAGAAAATGGGGGGCAGCCGCATGAACCAAGGAGGTACGAGCGACCTCCATGACCAAGCCAATGCGGCGCTCAGCAACCCCATTCTGCTGTGGAGAGGCCGGAAGCGTGAACGACTGCTCAATGCCCTCCTGCTGACAGAAGGCCTCCAAGAGGCCGGAGGAAAACTCCCCACCTCTGTCAGAGTGCAGACGCAGGACAGGAAAGTCGGAGTGGAAACGCTTGCTGAGCTGGAGACGAGATCTGCGGATCCAAGGGATCAAGACATCAGGGACGTCACCCTTGGCGCGCAAGGGGAAGACTGTGGTGTAGCGCGAGAAGTCGTCAACAACAATCAGGAAGTACCTCTCCTGACCCTGTCCACGGACGCGGGCTGGGCCCCACACGTCCAAGTGGAGCGTCTGCAAAGGAGCAGTCGTCGGGGGAAAGGAGGAGGAGTGAGGAGCGGCGCGCTGCCGCCCCTCGACACAGGGAAGACAGGGAGGAGCAGGCGAGGGTGGGAGGGGAGGGAGAACCCTGGGAAGACCAGCAACAAGGTCCCGTTTGTGCATGGCCCGAAGGCGCTGCACAGACGGGTGACCAAGGCGGTGGTGCCAGAGGACAGTCTCATGCCCCAGAGAGCGACACGAGCAGGGGGCGGACAGCTGACCTGACGCAGACGCAGACGCAGCTACCTGAGGGGACTCAGTGGTCAGTGTGTACAGGTCCGACCCCGGCTCCCGAGTGAAGGTAGCCAGGTGACGGCCCGTCCGAGCACACGTGCAGTGTGTCACGCGCTCGTAGGCAGGGGTGAACTGGTGAACACCCGCGTCCTGGAGCGCACAACCCGCCACCAAGTTCGTAGAGAACGAGGGGAGGTAGAGACCAGACAGTGTGCCAGACGGGACCGCAGGACAGGGAAGAACAGTGGAGGAGGTCGCAATGACCGGACCCCCAGAGGGGTCAGCGAGGGAGACAGCAATTGGCCGAGCGAGTGGCTCAAGGGCAGTGCGATCTCGAAAGAAACAGCGAGAAGCACCTGAGTCCAGTGTGAAGGTGTGCAGTGCCGCAGTCGACTCAGTACCAGGGGAGACAGACTCACCAGCACCTAGAGTGGCAGCCTCACCATCACCGGGGGTAGCAGACACGCGAGCACCTGGAGCTGCAGACGCACTAGCACCTAGAGCAGCAGCCTCACTGGTCAGAATGCCCGGGTCGGGCGGAACACGCAAGTACTGAGCACCCTCTCCACTAGTAAACATAGCATACATGGCAGTGAGAATAGCATCAAAGTCTAAAGCCCAGATATCAACTCCCTTCTTCTCCAGATCAAACCAGCGGGGCAGCTCATTGCCGTCAGGGAACTGAGTGCGCCAAGCGTCGTCAAGGCGCGCGAAACAGCGCGGCGTGGGGTGCGGCTTCCCACACGTCTGACCAGCGCGGTCACCAGTGCGGATGACGTACGTGCAGCTAAGGCCACCCGCCCCCCCACGCTGCGCATACCACTCACGGGCCTCCTGGAGCGACGGAGTGTGCTGCTGGCTCGGACCACCGCCAGCGCCTCCACGACCACCACCGCCGCTGCCACCTCCTCGACCACCCCCTCCCCTGCCGCTGCCACGACCACCGCCGCCCCCGCTGCCGCCCCCGCCCCTGCCACCGCCTCCGCCGCTGCCGTCACTACCCCCACTGCCGCCACTAGTCTCTCCAGCCCCTCCTCCACTCCCACCGCCTCCACCCCCGCCTCCCCCGCCGCCACCTCCACCCTTGCCTCCTTTGGTCCTGCGGCGCCCGCTCGGAGCAGACGCGGTCCCGACCTTCTCAGCACCAAGGAGGTCGACAGCAGAAGCAGAGGCGACAGAGGGGAGAAGGGGGGAAGGGGAACACCCCTCAAAGAAGGGGGTGCGGGGCTCGCCACGAGAGGCACCTACGGCGACGATGCTCGCCTCAGCTGCAAGTAGGTCCTTCTCGAGGAGGGCAATGGTGAGCTCAGTAGGGGAGCGAGCTAGAAAGGAATCCCTGACTGCGCGCAGAGAGTCAGGGAGGCGGGTGACAATGTGGTAGAGAGTGAGCCAGAGCGGGGGGGGTTGCTAACAAGGAACTCGGCAGGCATAGCAGCGCGAAAGCGGGCCTCACTAGTCTTGAGGTGGGTGATGAGGTCAGCAACAGTGTGAAAGGAGGCCAGGTCGGGGAACAGGTAGGGCAGTGAGAGGCGGCCTAGTGCGGCAGACGCAGGTGAGGAGTAACGAGCAACTACGGCTGTGTACAGTTCCTTAGCAGTCTTGCACTGGCCGAAGTGCTCGCGCTCATCTAGCGGTAGGGAGTTGCGAATAGCGAAGCGAGCGTGCGCGTCACGGGTCTGCCACTGGGAGCGCAGAGTGCTGTCAGCAGTAGTGTCAGGGGCAGTAGCATGGCCTAGGGCGTGATCGTACAGTGAAATGTCCTCCTTGGCAGTGAGCTGTAGGAAGAGGTGCAGGTCATCTAGCCAGGTGTCAAACTTCACTGGGCGGCCCTCAGCATCGAAGGCTAGCACAGGAGGGCTAGCCATAGTAGCAGTAGGAGGAACAGTAGTAGTGTCAGTAGCAGTGACAGCAGCAGCAGTAGCGCGGTAGGGCAGGGCAGTGCGGCTCTAGCAGGGCAGGGCCGGGGCAGTGACGGCGGCGGCGGCGGCAGCTGCTGAAGGCTCGGGAACGGCCGCTGCTGCAGGGACAGCGGTGGCTGCTGTGGTATTCTCGAACAGCGGCTGCTGCTGCAGGCTCGGCGGCGGCAGCTGCTGCAGGTCTGGCGGCGGCTGCTGCTGCTGGCTCGGCGACGGCAGCTGCTGCAGGGTCGGCGGCGGCCGCTGCTGTAGGTCCGGCGGCGGCTGCTGCTGTTGGTTCGGCAGTGGCAGCTGCTGCAGGGTCGGCGGCGGCTGCTGCTGCAGGGTCGGCGGCGGCCGCTGCTGTAGGTCTGGCGGCGGCTGCGACTGCAGGCTCTGCCGCGGCTGTTGCTGCAGGCTCGGCGGCGGCAGCTGCTGCAGGTCCGGCGGCGGCTGCTGCTGCAGGCTGGGCCGCGGCAGCTGCTGCAGGTCTGGCGGCGGCTGCTACTGCAGGTCCGACCGCGGCTGCTGCTGCTGGCTCGGCGGCGGCTGCTACTGCAGGTCCGGCCGCGGCTGCTGCTGTAGGCTCTGCGGCGGCAGCTGCTGAAGGTCAGCGGCGGTAGCTGCTGCAGGCCCAGCGGCAACAGCTGCTGCGGAAGAGAGGGAAGGGGACCGCGACGGGTCCTGGAGGGGCCGCGAAGGGCGGCGAGGGGCGGCGACGAAGCCGCGAAGAGGCGGCAACAGAGCCGCGAAGGGGAGGGCGGCGACGGAGTCGCGTATGGGCGGCGACGAGGCCGCGTAGGGGCGACGACGAAGCCGCGTAGGGGCGGCGACGAGGTCGCTAAAGGGCGGCGACAGAGCCGCGCGGGGGGGGGAGGGCGACGAGGCCGCGAAAAGGGGGGCCGCTAAGGGGCCTTAAGCGGGGCAACGAGGGGCCGCGAGAGGACTTTAAGAGAGGGGCCGCGACGGGCCGTTAGGGACAGGCGCACGGGGCGCGACTAGGGTAGGCGCGAAGCGCGCTCCGGGCAGGAAAAAAAAATTCGTTTTCTGTGGTGGGCCCTAGGAAACTTCCTGCTCTATACCATGTCAAGACTAGAGAGGAAAGTATGTCGATTAGGTTAGGGGAGGGGGTACAAGAGTATCGAGAGAATTGTTGTACCCTCTAAGAATCACCCCTACACAACCTAGAACTAAATAATATGAAACATATAATTTGACATGTCGCTCCTGGCCGTCACCGGAAGGAGCACATGGATGCCGCTAAGAGGGTGTTGCGCTACTTGTGCAGTACGTCAGGCATGGGACTAGTGCTTGGAGGGCGAGACCGAGTTGTACTTACTGGTCACTCAGACGCTTCTTGGGCGGACGACCAGGCTACTCAGCGGTCGTCTCAGGGTTACACCTTCAGCCTTGGCTCTGGCTCAGTTTCTTGGCGTTCTACACGCTCTTCTTCTGTTCTCAGCTCCAGTTGTGAGGCTGAGATCTACGCCACAGCCATGGCGGCCCAGGAGCTACGCTGGTTGACCTACCTGCTGACCGACTTGGGAGAGCGGCCTCGTTCTCCTCCAGTGCTGTACGTCGACAACAAGGCTGCCATTGCCTTGTGTGAGGAGCACAGACTGGAGCACGGAACGAAGCACATCGCCCTGCAGTACTTCCTTGCTCGAGAGCTGCAGCAGCGCGGTCAGCTTCGTCTGCGTTACGTGGCCACTGAGGCCAACACTGCTGATGTGTTCACCAAGGCGCTTCAGCCTTGTGACCATCAGCGCTTCTGTACTCTTCTAGGCCTTGTGCCTGCTGGACCTCACTTGCTTACTTCTTGACTCTGTTTGTACTGTGATCTCTATATATATACCTGCATGTTTACACTTGCTAGGTTGTGATCACTGTATCTCTTGCTATATTATCAAACTGCATGAGGACTGGTCTTGTGACCACTTGCTTGTGCTCAGAATTTGTGTGGTATCCTTGAGGTCCACCCTGAGCTTGCTTTGCTTTGCTTTGCTTTGACTGGTCTTGTGACCCTCTGGTTGTCTCCCACTTCGCCTATGGGGGTGTGTCAAACATTGTATGTTTATATTGTGTAGGCTATAGTGGGTTTAGCCTTAGAGGGTACACAAACTTAGGGTTTCATACTTGTACCCACCTTCCTGCTAGTTCATTCATTCTCGTTCTATTCTAGATTCTGACATCGCCAGTAGCCGCGGATCGACCTGGCGATCGCATAAAGACCCAAAAAGTAAAAAAGGGCGACGACGTGGCGATTTCGGGGCGGGTGAAAAAATGAGAAATTGATGGCGCGAAAATAAAACGTCACGACCGGCCAGCATCAGGGGAAATTGCCGAGGCGAATGGAGGCTTTGCAAAAAAAGACTCTGCACCGACCGGGAAACTCCAGCCGAACGCCAATGAAAGTAAGAATTCGTTAGAAGTATCCTATAAAGATACTCTAACGAAAAATATTGCTTCTCGTGGTTTTTAAGCCTTTGAAAAATTCTGGGGAGATTTAGAGGCCAAGAAAAAGCCTTTAGAAATTATTCCAGTACCTGAGAAGTTAGGCAAAGTACTACGGAGCGTAGAGAAGGGTCGTGCGTTCCGTAGAGTTAACATTCTCTCCCCGCAGCACAGTGTTAAGGCTCCCCATTGCCCACAGGTGAAGCCTACACAGCTGCAAAGGCTTAGAGGACAAATCCAAGAACACGAGAAATTATACAAGCCTCGGAAAAATCCTCCTATCCCCCAAGTGAGGTTGGAAATAGAAAGTGCTGAGTCAGGTATAGGAAATAGGGATGGTATTCATTTGGATGTACCCTATGATCTTATTAATGAGACCCTCTTTGGCTACTCAGCGCAGCAGAAACCACTACTCCTCGAGGTGTTATGCAATGGGCGATGACTCCAGGCACTGGTGGACAGCGGTGCATCTCACTCGGTGTGCGACCGCGAGACATTGGAGAAAATTGGAGAGAAGGCGGAGGAGACCATTACAATTATCTGCAACATTGGTGGACGGTACGAAGCTTCCCATCTATGGCGAAAGATCACTGCAGTTGCATATAGGGGCGTTGAGATGGAAGCCGGAGCTACCAGTCACCAACATCAAGGGGATAGATTTCATCTTGGGTAGAAATTTCTTAAAGCGGTTCAACCCTGAGATCGATTGGGTCAATGGGAAGGTGTGCATCTACAACAACAGGAAGCGGATAGAGCTACAAAGCTGGACGGATATAGGGGACGTTCCTGAAACGACACTAGCACAGTTCGAACAGACGGTGAAACAAAGTAACACAGGGTGACTTAGCAAAGGTCATGGCAGCGGCAGAGGAGGAGAAGCCGAGTTTGGAGCTACCTGCAGCAGTGAGGGAGGTCTTGGAGCAGTACGAGGATATAATGCCCGACGACCTACCCGCAGGCGTACCTCCAGCGTGCACCCACGAGCACGAGATCGTGGAGGAACCAGGTGCGAAACCCGTCTCACGTGCACCATACCGACTGAGTCTGACCTAGCTGACAGACATGAAAAAACAGATCGAGTATTTACTGGACAGACAACTGATCCGCCCATCCACCTCTCCCTACGGTGCACCGGTACTTTTCACCCCAAAACCAGACGGCAGTTTACGGATGTGCATTGACTACCGCGCACTGAACAAACAGACAGTTAAAAACAAATATCCCATACCGCGCTTAGACGACCTACTAGACCAACTGCGTGGTGCAACAGTCTTTTCGAAGCTGGACCTATGGTCGGGTTGCTAGTAGATCAAGAAGGTGGCCAACTTGTTCCACAAGACGGCGTTCCGTACGAGATACGGCTCCTACAAATACTTGGTGATGCCGTTTGGATTCCGCAACACACCAGCGACGTTCCAGGCGGAGATGAACCATATCCTACGGCCCCTGCTGGACGAGTGCGTAGTAGTGTACCTAGACGACATTCTCATCTACTCCAAAAGTATGGAGGAGCACGTGGAGCATCTGCGAAAGGTGTTCGAGATCCTGCGGGAGAACAAGTTCTACGTGAAGCTGTCGAAGAGCGACTTCGCCCTGAAGAAGGTGCAGTTTCTTGGGCACATGGTGAGTGCCGAGGGCGTACACGTGGACCCGCGGAAAATCGAAGCCGTTAAGAAGTGGAAAGTCTCAAAGAACATGAAGGAGTTGCAGAAGTTCCTCGGTTTCTCCAACTACTACAACAGGTTCGTGCCACAGTACGCTAAGATAGCAGCGCCACTGACCGACCTACTGAAAAGAGATACGCCCTTCAAAAGGGATGTAGAAGCTACAGACAGTACTGATCACAGCGCCAGTACTCATCCTACCGGACCCGGACAATGACTATGTAGTTGAGGCAGACGCTAGTGACCAGGCACTTGGAGCAGTACTGATGCAGGATTGCGTGAACGATTTACAGCCTATTGCCTACCTCAGTAAGAAGCTACTCGGAGCAGAACTAAACTACCCAATCCACGACAAGGAAGCCTTAGCCATAGTCGTAGCCTTCAAGGCGTGGAGGTGTTACCAAAAGGGAGCCAAGACCACAGTATACACTGACCACTGCAGCCTCGAATACCCAAAGTCGCAGCCGACGCTCTCTCGACGACAGGTGCGGTGGGTGGATTTCTTGGAGACCCACTTCCACTACGACATTGTCTACAAACCCGGGCTACACAACAAGGCTGACGCGTTGAGCCGCCCCGGTCATGTAGTGGGCTTCCAGCTCGACCGGATGAACCCTCTTCTCAAGGGTCTATTCCAACATGGGTACTCCGTGGACGCAGAGATAGCAACGGTAGAAAAACAAAAGCTGCTACAATGGGAGAAAGACTTAGCGGTAAGGAAGGGTTCAGGAAAGATTTGGGTACCAAATTACGCCCCGCTACGGCAGATCCTATTGGAGGAGTTTCACGATGTACCATACGCGGGACATTTCGGGAGCAACAAAACGTTAGCGAAAATAGCAAAGTATTACTACTGGCCCTGGATGGCAGCAGACGTGTAGGAGTTCGTCACTTCTTGCGACACGTGCCAGCAAATGAAGAGTAGCAAGCAGAGAAAAGCAGGGTTAATTCAACCTCTACTCGTACCGGAGCAACCATGGCAGGTCGTTAGCCTCGACTTCATCACGGGACTTCCTTCGACCTCACGGGGACATGATTCCATCCTCGTAGTGATCGATAAGTTCTCACTTCATATCGACCAACGCCACAGCTACAGCTGAAGCAACTGCTCGCCTCTTCTTTGACCGCATCATCACCATCCACGGCATTCTCGCTACACTCATCTCAGACAGAGATCCCAAATTCACTAGTAAGTTTTGGAAGGAGCTCATGGGACTGTTGGGGACTAAGCTTGCGATGTCTTCAGCATACCATCCCCAGACAGATGGATCGACAGAGTGACTCAAACAGGTGGTTGAACAGTTACTGCGCACAGCTTGCAAAGATGACATCAACCACTAGGACATACAGCTACTGACCTTAGAGTTTGCTTACAACAACGCCTCGCATGCGGCCACAGGAAAAACTCCTTTCTTCCTGTGTTACGGACGGGAACCACTCACACCACAGCAGCCAACCACACCAGCACACGTCCAAGCCGCACACGACTTCGTCACCACCATGCAGCAGCTCTAAGAGAAGATTCGGCGACGTCTCACCATGATGCAGAACTCCCAGAAGCAGTATGCCGATCGCCAACGACGAGATCACTCAGTAGCAGTCGGAGATGAGGTTCTTCTTGACATGCGCAACTTGAACATGTCTCACCTACCATCCAAACTCCGGCCTAGCTCCTATGGTCCTTTTCTCGTTGAGGCACACGTGACATCAGTTACATTCCGCTTGGGCTTACTATGTACATGGAAGCTTCACAATGCTTTCCATGTTCAGCTACTAAAGCCCTACAAGGACCCCAACCAACAGTTCCAGGGATGGCAGCTACCGCCACCTCCACCTGTACTCGTGCTGGATGAACCAGAGAACGAGATCGAGCACGTTCTCATTCATCGACGCCGCGGCGGCAAGACCCTCAAGTTCCTGATACGCTGGAAGGGATACGACCCCACTGAGGACAGTTGGGTACCAGAAGCTGATATGGGCAACGCACGCCATGCTCTCAAGGACTATCTTGTCAAGCAGGGTGTATCTCACGCCACCCAGCTTTGAGGGGGGGACGTGTGAGAGTACGACGGCTTATGCCAGCTATGCTTGCTTGCCTAGACTTTATTATGCTATTTCTAGCATAGGTTTATTTTATGCATGCATGAATTGCTTGATTTCCTAGGCTACATGCTTTCCTGTTTATTATAGTTATAGCACCGAGCTAGGTTGCGTACACCGAATTCTGGGCTTTTCGGTTGCCACCGAATTGCCTTCTACCGAATTTGGGAAGGCTCTGTTCGGGATGGTTCGCGACCCTCGGAACCTTCGCGTAACACCTGGTTACTGGGCCTTGTGTCGAGCCTATATTTTGCCTCGTGTTGTACCCAGGTGATTCATTCAATTCAAACCCACTTTTCTGAGCTCGATCCTCGATCCTCACAGAAGTGAAGAATGGCGCAGTGCTGGAGCTTCCAAGGGCGGATCTGGCCTTCATCCTGTACACTGACTGGAGCAGTGCGGGAATGGGCACGGTGCTGGCGCAGATGAAGGGTGAAGTGGAGAAGGTGGTGGCATTTGCGAGCCGAAGCTGTAATGCGGCAGAAGCTAACTACTCGTCATACGAGGGAGAGGGGTTGGCAGAGGTGTAGGCAGTGAAGCACTTCCGGGTATACTTGCACGGCAGGAAGTTCACGCTGGTCACAAAGCACCAGCCGCTGCTTTGGCTCATGCAGACGCTAGACCTGACAACGCGCAATGCGAGATGGGCTATGAAGCTCCAAGAGTACGAATCTAGATTAAGCATCGACCTGACAGAACCATGCAGGACGTGTATGGCCACTCGAGGAACCCGCTGGAGGTGCAGTCATCAGCATGCCTAATGGCGATGGTGAAGGAAGCAGATAGGGGAAGGGAGTGGGGGGGAGTGAGAGGGGGGCCCACAGACATCTGGGAGGATCAGGCCGCACTGGCCTAGATTCAGGGGGCAACCACAGAAGAAGGTGCGGTTACGGTAAGGGTGCGAGCGAGAGGTGGGCATTACCGCTGGTTCAAGGGGCAGGTGCCGCTGAGGACAGGGGAGGGAAGCATGTGCCCTCCCCGGGAGAGAGAGAGGGCATCATTCGAGAAGTGCACGAGAAGCTGGTGCAGACTGGTTGGTGGTGGGTGGGCATGCGTAAACAGATCAAGGAATGGGTATGGACGTGTGAGGCATGCTGCAAGAACAAGGCAGTGCTGGAGCGAGAGAGGGCGGGGTTGCAGCTTCTACCCATCATGAGTCTGGGATGAGGTGGTCGCTGGACATCGCGACCCGTATTAAATTGCTGACGATGCCACCCGTATTAATTTTGCAATGTCACTGTTGCGGGGACCGGCGTTGGAGTGGTGGAGGCGAACACTTCAGACAGAGGGGACTCCGGCAGGGCTGTCACGTGCGAACGACGGGACCTGGACAACTGTCACGCAAGGAGCAACTTCAATCTTCGGAGTGGCCACGATACGCACATGGACGGAGTGGGGCGCCGCGCTGCGGACCAGATTCGAGCATGTATCCGCCTCGGATTCTGCCCGCATGAAGCTGCGTACCTGGAAGCAGGTGGCGTCGGTCCAAGATTACACGGCAACATTCAGCAATCTGGCTGACCAGGTGGACGACATTAGCGATGCGGAGCGACTCGACCGTTACGTCGCGGGCCTCAAGTACGAAGTACAGTACGAGGTGCGACGGGCGAGGCCACGCGATTTCCTCGATGCCGTCCAGGTGGCCGAATCAACGAACGCGCTGATACAATGGGCGAAAATGAGTTCCCAGGAGGGCACTCAATTTCGTGGACCGCCGCGCCAGCCCACAATCAACGGTGTGGAGGCGCCTAGACGTGGACCTAACACGTGCTTCAACTGCCACCAACCGGGCCACTGGAGGAAGGACTGCCCGCAGCTGAAACAGGGAAACAGGAACGACGGAGAGGGGTCGGGAAAAGAGACGAGTCAGTAGCAGTCGGGCCACCTACTGACGAGACCCCGTCGCCCGGCAATCAACATCCACACCGAGTAGTGGTACCGATACGGGCTATCGACCGCAACTGGATGAATAAGGTGGATGAACACGTGGATCACCCTGTGCTGGTCGTGGGGAGGGTTAACGGGTATAAAATAAAATTATTCGTTGACGGTGGGGCGAGCCACAGTCTCGTCAACCTGGCAACGGCCAAAAAAATTGGGTCAGGCTGGACAGGTGTCTGCCCGAGATTGACGCGCGACTGGTGGACGGGACACCGCTGGCGATCAAGGACGAGGTCCGACAAATTCGGATGAAGTGTGGCGACGATTTCGGGTTTTCGATGCGAATGCTGGCGACAACACTGGACGGTTGCGATGTTCTGCTGGGACGGGATTGGCTACATCGATTCAATCCGACGATCGACTGGACGACGGGAGCGATCACGGTGCTGTGCAACAAGGGGCGCGTGACACTTGCGAAATGGGCGGAGCCGGAGCCGATGACAACACGTGTCAACGCAATCACGCTGAAGCGGGCGATAAAACGGGGAGCGCAAGGCTACGCCGTACAGCTGTACGAGGTGGTGGCGTCCGAGAAAATCGCCGACATTGACACGCTCTGCGCTGCTGTACCCGACGACGTGGCGAGCATAATTCGGAGGTATCCCGAAATTTTCGCGGATGACCTACCTGACGGGCTGCCACCTCAGCGTCCGGAGGACCACAGGATCGAGCTGGAGCCAGGCGCAAAACCAACTGTTCGGTCACAGTGGCGGCTCAGCCAACCGGAGCTCGACGAGTTGCGGAAACAGCTGGATTATCTGCTCTCGAAGGGTTTTATCCGGCCGAGCACGTCACCTTACGCCGCCCCGATACTGTTCACACCGAAGAAAGACGGAGGCCTGCGCATGTGTATCGACTATCGAGCGCTGAATCGGATCACCATCAAGTCGCGTTACCCGATTCCGCGAGCGGACGACCTGCTGGATCAGCTTCGCGGGGCTCGCTTCTTCTCGAAAATCGATTTGCGAGGTGGCTACCATCAGATTCGCGTGTTCGCCGACGATTGCCCGAAGACTGCGTTTCGCACCCGCTACGGCTGTTACGAATACACAGTGATGCCGTTCGGTCTGACAAACGCGCCCTCGACGTTCCAGCTCACCATGAATGGGGTGTTTCGGGACATGCTGGACAAAAAAGTGATAGTTTACCTGGACGACATCCTGGTGTACAGCAAGACTCGGGAGCAGCATTTACAGGATTTGGAGGAAGTGTTCCGGCGCTTGCAGCAGAACCGACTGATAACTAAGGCTCTAAGTGTGAGTTCTCACAGCCGGAGCTGGAGTTCCTGGGGCACGTGGTTTCAGGGGAGGGTATTAAAATTGACCCTCGTAAAGTAAAGGCTTTTTCGGAGTGGAAAGCGCCCACGAACATCACGGAGTTGCAGAGTTTCCTCGGTTTCGTCAACTACGTCCGCCGTTTTGTACCGAATATGGCGGGGGTGACCAGGCCGTTAACCGATCTTCTGCATAAGGGCGTGCAATTTTTGTGGGGGGAGAGAGAGCAGCTGGCCTTCGATGAGCTGAAGAAAATTTTGAGTTCACCCCCGGTACTTCGCCTGGCAGATCCATCTCGACCGTTCGAAGTCGTGACGGACGCCAGCGATTTCGCCGTCGGCGCTGTGCTACTACAGGACTTCGGCAACGGGCTGCAACCCATCGCGTACGAGTCAAGGAAAATGCAGCCGCCCGAGCGCAACTACCCTGTACACGACAAAGAAATGCTCGCCATCGTGCATGCATTTCGTACCTGGCGCTGTTACCTCACGGGAGCTGACGTCACCATCCGAACCGACCACAAGTCATTACAGTACATGCGCAGCCAACCACAGCTCAACCCGCGACAAATTCGGTGGCTCGACTACCTCGAGTCCAATTTCAGCTACACCATCACCTACAAGAAGGGCGCCAACAACATCGCCGACGCCCTGACCTTCCCATCGATGCAGACCGCAGCAGTACTAATCGCCCATTCTAACCAACCCGCTATTGGCAGGACTATTCAAGCACGGCTACAAGACCGACAGGTTTTTCAGGACCAATCAACATCAACGAGTCACCACAGCACATGGCAGCTATTACCTAAAAGTCGGTACCAACCGAGTTTGGGTACCTTCCTACCGACCCCTACGAGAATTGCTGACGCAGGAAGTACACGACTCCAATCTCTCCAGGCATTTCGGCGTCGACAAAACACTGAAGCTGCTGCAGCAGAATTACTACTGGCCCGAAATGGCGTCGGACGTGTAGCACTACGTGTCCGCCTGCCCGACCTGCCAAGCAATGAAGTCATCACGGCAATGTCCAGCTGGATTGCTGCAGCCACTCGAGCCACCCAAACGACCGTGGCAACATGTGACAATGGATTTTGTCACCGGGCTGCCAGCTGGCGCAAGTGGCAACGATTCGGTTCTCGTCGTCGTCGACCGCTTAACGAAAATGGCGCATTTCGCACCATGCCGCACGACGATCACAGCCGAAGAAACAGCGAAGCTTTTCAACGCGACCGTCGTACGCCTACACGGGTTACCTTCGGCGATCATCAGCGATCGAGACCCGAAATTCACGTCGAAGTTCTGGCAGGAGACGTGGGCACAGTACGGCACCCGCCTGCAGTTTTCGTCGTCATACCACCCGCAAACCGACGGACAAACAGAGAGGACAAATCAAACGATGGAGCAGTTGATCCGCACGAACTGCCCCGACATCACCAAGTGGGAAGATTCGCTTCCCATGCTCGAGTTTGCATATAACAACGTCCCCTCTGCAACGACCAATCAGTCGCCGTTCTACCTCAATTCTGGGATAGATCCAGTGGTACCCTCGTCCACGACTCCAGAAAATCCGGTACCAAGGTCGCAGCAGTTTGTTCAGGAACTACAAGCAGCACGTGACAAAGCCGCAGAATTTATCCGGAAGGCTAATACCGCTGCCAGCCGCTACGCCGACCGACATCGACGGAACTTACCCTTCCGTACTGGGAGATGGTCCTCTTGGACACGAAGAATCTTCGACTGCCCCAACCGGCAAATTGCGTCCCCGCTACGTGGGACCTTTCCGCATCATTCGGATGCTGACCCCGGTCACAGCGAAACTTCTCCTCCCGGACGACTGGAAAATACACGATGCTTTCCACGTCAGTTTGCTTCGCCACTACGTGGCTCCGCAGCCGTCCGACGTCGCTCGACCCACTCTGGCGCCAAGTGTCCGCCCTGTAGCAGATCCGACACTTCAACCCTGGAAGATTTTGAATCATCGCAGTCGTGCGACCCCCGCCGGACGACACGTCGATTTCCTCCTACGCTGGGTGGATCACACAAGCGAAGATGACACGTCGGTCCCAGCCGACTCACTACGAGGGCACTCAGTACTTCGGGATTATCTTTCCCGCCGACACGTGCCTGATATTGACCACCTTTCTTAAGGGGGGGGGTAGTGTAAGGAATTTTGCTAATTCCTTACTGAGGCTGTTCTTACGCGTACAATTCCAACTTTCGGAATTCAGGCTCGGTCCGACGACCTCGCCTTCCGAACGTCAACCGCGTCGCCTTCGGGTTTCCCAACCCCAAACCTGCACCCAACCTTCGCGCGACTCCGCGACCTCGGCCTAGCTAGCTTTGCTATATTGTGCCTAGGCCTCGTTGTTTGATCAGTAGTTGTAATCACTTCCGCGATATTGCATTCTGCGCACTCTTCATTCGTACAACTCATAACAATCTCTCTCCCTTGTTCAGCGAGTGAACTAGCTGTAATAGGGTTACCAATACTTCAAATTTCAAAACTTTTGAACCTCCCTCTTTCAAATGTATACAAAAGCTTTAACAAAGTTCCTGTCATGAAGAGATGTCAAACCCCGAAGCCGGACGAGATCTTCGACAAACTAGCGGAGGCAATGGTGTTTTCAACACTGGATCTGCGGCAAGGGTTCAACTAGATCCCTATCGCCGAAGCGGATAAGAAGAAGACGGCCTTTCATGGGCCGGATGGGCAATACGAGTGGCACACGTTGCCATTCGGCCTGAAGTTAGCCTCGCCAGAGTTTCAGCAGGTCATGGATCAGGTGTTGCATAACGTGAAAAACGCCGCTACATCAATAATGTAATTGTATTCAGCACCGACAGCCGCGCGCACGTGAAAGACGTGGAGGAAGAACCGGCGGCCATTCAGAGCGCGGGGCTAACGTGCCACATAGGGAAGTGCAAGTTTGGGCAGACCATCGTGGAGTGACTGGGCTTCGAGGTGGAAGGGGGAAAGATAGGGATTCAAAAGGCGAAGGTGCAAGTACTAGATCGGGTGGCTACACTGAAGGACAAGAGCTCGCTGCGGGCACTGCTGGGCTTCCTGAACTACTACCAGAAGTTCGTGCCCAACTTTAGCAGCCGAGCAATGGCATTGAATCAACTGCTGAGGGAGGACCGCAAGTGGGAATGGGGGCGGAGCAAGAGAAGGAGGTGCAGGAACTCATGGGGAAGTTGTGAGAGTACGATGGCTTAAGCCAGATATGCTTGCTTGCCTAGACTTTCTCATGCTATTTCTAGCATAGGTTTATTTTATGCATGCATGAATTGCTTGATTTCCTAGGCTAGGTGCTTTCCTATATTTTATTATAGTTATAGCACCGAGCTAGGTTGCGTACATCGAAATCTGGGCTTTTCGGTTGCCACCGAATTGCCTTCTACCGAATTCGGGAAGGCTCTGTTCGGGACGCTTCGCGACCCTCGGAACCTTCGCGTAACACCTGGTTACTGGGCCTTGTGTCGAGCCTATATATAGCCTCGTGTTGTACCCAGGTGATTCATTCTGTTCAAACCCACTTTTTGAGCTCGATCCTAGATCCTCACACTTGGTAATCAGAGCCCGTTTACACGCGAAAGTTTTTTCGACCGCTAAAACCGAGTCTTCAAAAACCGCGGGGGCGACAACTACTAAACACTGATTTCGGGTACGTAAAATCGGTTCGGTGTTTTTCGCTCCCCCTCGTTTTCGGTTTTGAACGCGCAATGTCAGGCATGGAGGGACAAAGCGACAATTACGCGACGACGCACGACATCACTAGCCTTCGCTCCGACGTGGAACAGACGCAGGCCGCGATCCGGCGAATCGAAGCCCTCCTGACACACCAACCAGGAGCCGCCACCGCAGCAGTCAATGCAGCAGCGAACGTAGCAGCGACAGCAGCAGCAGCAGTGGCGACACCGACATTTCACGGACCGATGGCACCACCGTCGCCGAACCTCGAAGCAGCTCGCCCGAGGCTCCCCGAAGCGTTCGGGACCGGACGTTCGACGATTCGTGGCGACCCTCGAAATTTATTTCGAGGCCATTGGCTGTTCGACCCCGACACACGACGTAGCATGAATTCAGCTCGCAGCGACACTGTTGTGGGGACCAACACTCGAGTGGATTTATTACACTGACCTGATCCGCGGGGAGAAAACGTGGCGCAGTTTCGGGCAGACCTCATCGAATGCTTCGAGCCAATTAATACAAACAATACAGCATTGTAGCATAGTACAAGCAGCAGATTGAGCTACTGTTTAACCACATTACCGACCTGACCGAAGGCGAAAAAATCCAAGCGTATACAAAAGGGTTAATAATGGAGATTCGCCGACAAGTTATCGCAGGGAACTACAGTAGTTACCGCGACATCGTGCGTGCTGCCGAGCGATACGGCGCTTTGACTCGTGGTCAACCCGAAACACAACATTACGGGCGGAACCGTACATTTGGCACGGAGCGATCGGCACCTCCCACGTTCGCCTAACCGATGGATATCGACAAATTTGACGCGAAGCAGCAACCGACAAAATGCGAATTTTGCGGCGCAGCAGGGCATCAAATTTTGTCGTGCTACAAAATGAAGAAGGCACGTGCGGCAATGCTGGGCGGCAACAGTGGAGCACCCCCAAAGTAAAAAAATGGGAATCGCCTGTCAAACATTGTATGTTTATATTGTGTAGGCTATAGTGGGTTTAGCCTTAGAGGGTACACAAACTTAGGGTTTCATACTTGTACCCACCTTCCTGCTAGTTCATTCATTCTCGTTCTATTCTAGATTCTGACATGGTATCAGAAGCCTAGGTTGCTACCTAGGACCGCTTTCTACAATGGGCCCACTATTCCGCTAGAAGCGCCCTCGTGCGCCCTACCTTACGTGCGCCCTCGTGCGCTCTACCTTACGTGCGCCCTCGTGCGCCCTCGTGCGCCCTCGTGCGCCTTTCTCTGCTAGTGCGCCTTCGTGCGCCCTCGTGCGCCCTCGTGCGCCCTCGTGCGCCCTCGTCCGCCCTCGTGCGCCCTCGTATGCCCTCGTGCGCCCTCGTGCGCTCTCGAGCCGCCCCTGCAGGTCCGTCAGGCCCCCGAGCCGCCGCTGCAGGCCCGTCAGGCCCGAGAGCCGCCCCTGCACACCCGTCAGGCCCGCGCGCAGCCTCTGCACGACCGCGCGCCGCCCCTGCAGGCTCTCGCCGCCCGCCGCGTCGCCCTGCCCGTGGCGTCGCCGCCTCCCCGCGGCGTCGTCGCCTGCCCGCGACGTAGCCCCTGTCCGCGGCGTCGTCGCCTGCCCGCGGCGTCGTCGCCTGCCCGCGGCGTCGTCGCCTGCTCGCGGCGTCGTCGCCTGCCCGCGGCGTCGTCGCCTGCCCGCGGCGTCGTCGCCTGCCCGCGGCGTCGTCCCCTGCCCGCGGCGTCGGCGCCTGCCCGCGGCGTCGTCGCCTGTCCGTGGCGTAGTCGCCTACCCGCGGCGTCGCCACCTGCTAGCGGCGTCGCCCTACTCGCGGCGTCGCCACCTGCCCGCCGCGTCGCCCTGCCCGCGGCGTCGCCACCTGCCCGCCGCGTCGCCCTGCCCGCGGCGTCGCCACCTGCCCGCCGCGTCGCCCTTCTCGCCGCGTCGCCCTTCTCGCCGCGTCGCCCTTCTCGCCGCGTCGCCCTGACCTAATCCGCCTCTCGCCCCTGGAGCAGCCGCCACTGCAGCAGCAGCCCCTGGAGCCGCCCGCCACTGCAGCAGCAGCCCCTGGAGCCGCCCGCCACTGCAGTAGCAGCCCCTGGAGTTGCTCGCCACTGCAGCAGCCGCCCCTGGAGCCACCCGCCACTGCAGCAGCCCCCTCTGGAGCAGCACGCACCTGCAGCAGCCGCCCCTGGAGCAGCCCGCACCTGCAGCAGCTGCCGCGGAGCTCCCTGCTGCGACCCGGCTCAGCCCTGCAGTTGTAGCGGCCCCACTGTCGCCACCGTCTTGCGCCTGCCGCGCCGACCACTGGTGAGCATTGCCCAGCACTGCTACCGCTGCTACTGCTGCTACTGCCTTTTCTACTCCCACTGCCACTGCTCCTGCTGTTACTGCTGTTACTGCCGCTACTGCTACTAGTGTTGCTCCTGACGTGGCCAGATGCAGCTCCAGGGCCGTGCGCGTGAGTCCCTCACGCCCCAGCAGCTTCGTGCGCGTGAGTGGTACGCTAGTTGGGGCTGTCGGGGTGGCCGTAGTGGTAGTCGCTCTGGAGTGGGTCGGTCGGGAGCTTCTGGTAGTGGACAGGTGCAGCTGCCGTGTCCTCTTTCGCCCCAGCAGCTTCGTGCGCGTGAGTGGTACGCTAGTTGGGGCTGTCGGGGTGGCCGTAGTGGTAGTCGCTCTGGAGTGGGTCGGTCGGGAGCTTCTGGTAGTGGACAGGTGCAGCTGCCGTGTCCTCTTTCGCCCCAGCAGCTTCGTGCGCGTGAGTGGTACGCTAGTTGGGGCTGTCGGGGTGGCCGTAGTGGTAGTCGCTCTGGAGTGGGTCGGTCGGGAGCTTCTGGTAGTGGACAGGTGCAGCTGCCGTGTCCTCTTTCGCCCCAGCAGCTTCGTGCGCGTGAGTGGTACGCTAGTTGGGGCTGTCGGGGTGGCCGTAGTGGTAGTCGCTCTGGAGTGGGTCGGTCGGGAGCTTCTGGTAGTGGACAGGTGCAGCTGCCGTGTCCTGTAAGTGAGGCTGCCGCTCTAGGTGCTAGTACGTCTGTTGCCCTAGGTGCTGGTGAGGCTACCACTCCCGGTACTCACGTGTCTGCTACCCCAGGTGCTGGTGAGGCTGCTACTCTAGGTGCTAGTGAGTCTGCGCCCCCTGGTACTGAGTCGACTGAGGCACTGCACACCTTCACCCTGGACTCAGGTGCTTCTCGCTGTTTCTTTCGTGATCGCACTGCCCTTGAGCCACTTGCTCGGCCAGTTGCTGTCTCCCTTGCTGACCCCTCTGGGGGTCCGGTCATTGCGACCTCCTCCACTGTTCTTCCCTGTCCTGCGGTCCCGTCGGGCACACTGTCAGGTCTCCACCTCCCCTCGTTCTCTACGAACTTGGTGGCGGGTTGTGCGCTCCAGGACGCGGGTGTTCACCAGTTCACCCCTGCCTACGAGCACGTGACACACTGCACGTGTGCGCGGACGGGCCGTCACCTGGCTACCTTCACTCGGCAGCCGGGGTTGGACCTGTACACACTGACCACTGAGTCCCCTCAGGTTGCTGCGTCGGCGTCTGTGTCAGGTCAGCTGTCGGCCCCCTGCTCGTGTCGCTCTCTGGCGCACGAGACCGTCCTTTGGCACCACCGACTTGGTCACCCGTCTGTGCAGCGCCTTCGTGCCATGCACAAACGGTACCTTGTTTCTGGTCTTCCCAGGGTTCTCCCTCCCCTCCCACCCTCGCCTGCTCCTCCCTGTCTTCCCTGTGTCGAGGGGCGGCAGCGCGCCGCTCCTCACTCCTCCTCCTTTCCCCCCACGACTGCTCCCTTGCAGACGCTCCACTTGGACGTGTGGGGCCCAGCCCGCGTCCGTGGACAGGGCCAGGAAAGGTACTTCCTGATTGTTGTTGACGACTACTCGCGCTACACCACGGTCTTCCCCTTGCGCACCAAGGGTGAGGTCCCTGATGTCTTGATCCCCTGGATCCGCAGAGCTCGTCTCCAGCTCAGCGAGCGTTTCCGCTCGGACTTTCCTGTCCTGCGTTTGCACTCTGACAGAGGTGGTGAGTTCTCCTCCGACCTCCTGGCAGCCTACTGTGCCGAGCACGGCATTGAGCAGTCGTTCACGCTTCCGGCCTCTCCATAGCAGAATGGGGTTGCTGAGCGCCGCATTGGCCTGGTCATGGAGGTCGCTCGTACCTCCCTGATCCATGCGGCTGCTCCCCACTTTCTGTGGCCGTTTGCGGTCCGATACGCTGCGCATCAGCTCAACCTCTGGCCCCGTGTCTCCTTACCGGAGACTTCCCCGACACTGCGTTGGACGGGAGAGGTTGGCGATGCGTCGCGTTTTTGGTTCTGGGGATCCCGAGCTTTTGTTCGCGATACGTCCGCGGACAAGCTCTCCTCTCGCGCTGTTCCTTGCGTCTTCCTTGGCTTTGTCCCGGACGCGCCTGGTTGGCAGTTTTACCACGTCACCTCGCGCCGGGTTCTGCCTTCTCAGGACGTCACTTTTGACGAGTCTGTCCCCTTCTACCGCCTCTTCCCCTACCGCACTGCCCCGCTCCCCCCCCCCCGCCTCTCTTCCTCGCGCCAGGTGCTGCTGTGGTAGACCCCCTCCCCCCTCAGGGTGCCGCTCCCTCAGGTGTGTCCCAGGTAGACCCGGTTGAGCCTGTCGAGGTCGCTGTCGACTCTCGTCCTGCTAGGGGTGCTGAGCCTGCGCGTGAGGAGCCTGGCGGTGCTGAGTCTGGGGGTGCGGAGCCTGGGGGTGCTGAGCCTGGGGGTGCGGAGCCTGGGAGTGCTGAGCCTGGGGGTACTGAGCCTGGGGGTGCGGAGCCTGGGGGTGCTGAGTCTGGGGGTGCTGAGTCTAGCGGTACTGAGCCTGAGAGTGCTACACCTGGAGGAGCCCTCTCCTCACAGCAGCTGCAGGAGAGGTACCTACAGTACTGCCGCCTCAGGAGAGGTGCTACTGGAGCTCGTACCAGTACTTCCCCTCCTACCCGGGAGCTCCCCTCCCTTCAGCGGATCCGAGAGTGGTACACGCGGCGCTGCAGTCTTCGGAGTGGCGCTCCTGGTGTTGCGGACCCTGGCGTTGGAGCTGCTGCTGGTGCTGAGGACCCGGGCGTTGGAGCTGCTGCTGGTGCTGCGGACCCTGGAGTTGGAGCTGCTGCTGGTGCTGAGGACCCGGACGTTGGAGCTGCTGCTGGTGCTGAGGACCCGGGCGTTGGAGCTGCTACTGGTGCTGAGGACCCGGACGTTGGAGCTACTACTGGTGCTGAGGACCCGGCCGGTGGAGCTGCTGCTGGTGCTGCGGACCTTGGAGTTGGAGCTACTGCTGGTGCTGAGGACCCGGGCGTTGGAGCTGCTGCTGGTACTGAGGACCCGGGCGTTGGAGCTACTGCTGGTACTGAGGACCCTGACGCTGGTGTCTCTACTGGTTCTGGAGACGCTGCGCGGCCGCGACCGTACTTCGTACCGCTCCTTCAGCAGGTTCTTGGTCAGACTCCTCCTCCTTGTCCTCCTTCCTCCTTAGAGTGTCCTCCGCCTGTCCCGTCGCAGTCACAAAAACCGCCTGCCTCGCCTCTTCCTGATCCCTCTCCTTACACTGGTCCTACAGGAGGTCTTACCGAGCGTCGTGAGCCTGAGTCTCGTCCTGCGTCGCCTGTTCGCACTGCTCGCACTGGTCGTCGTGTCCTGCGTAAGCGTCCTCCTCCTGTCCTTGGCACTCACTACATGACTCTGCGTCCCTCCACTGCTCCTCAGCGTGTCCCACTGCCGTCTCCTCCTGCGTCCTCTCTACCTACTCTTCCTGACCCGGAGTCTGACTCCCGTCGTGCTGCTAGTCCCACTGTTACGCGTCTCCTCGCCACTGTTGTCACTGACCCTACCTTTGAGTCCTCTGCTGCGTCTGCTCTGGTCGCTGAGTTGATTGACTTTGCTGCCCGGTGTCGTCTAGACTACGCCGCTAGCCTTGTTGCTGAGTCTGAGGCTGTCTGTCCTCCGTCCGTCAGGGGTGAGTGTGCTCTTGGCACGGACGTCCTTGACGACAGGCAGGAGGAGTTCCAGTGCTTTGCTGCTGCTTTGCCCCATCTCGTGTCCATGCTAGTTGCCCCTGAGGGAGACCCGGATGCACCAGACATCCCGACCCCGCGCTCTTACGCTGAGGCGATGGCGGGTCCCTACTCCTCTCAGTGGCAGACAGCCATGGACGCAGAGATGGCTTCCTGGAAGTCCACAGGCACCTACGTCGACGAGGTTCCCCCACCTGGGGCGAACATCGTCAGTGGCATGTGGATTTTCATGGTGAAGCGGCCGCCGGGTTCTCCTCCTGTCTTCAAGGCGCGCTACGTTGCTCGAGGCTTCAGTCAGCGAGAGGGAGTAGACTTCTTCCAGACCTTCTCCCCCACTCTGTAGATGACCACTCTTCGGGTGCTGCTACACATAGCCGCTCAGCGCGACTACGAGCTTCACTCACTTGACTTCAGCACTACTTTCTTGCAGGGCAGCCTGCACGAGGAGATCTGGCTGCGCCGCCCTCCTGGCTTCACTGGGTCGGTTCCTCCTGGTACCCAGTGGAGGCTCCAGCGGCCGGTCTACGGTCTCCGCTAGGCGCCACGTGAGTGGCACGACACACTGAGGACTACACTTGCGGCTCTTGGGTTCACTCCTTCTACTGCTGACCCGTCGCTGTTTCTACGCACCGACACCTCGCTGCCGCCGTTCTACATCCTCGTGTACGTCGACGACTTGGTCTTTGCCACTGCTGACACTGCGGCACTCGCCCACGTGAAGTCGGAGCTGCAGAAGAGACACACGTGCACAGACCTGGGTGAACTGACAAGCTATCTTGGCTTGCGGATCACCCGGGACAGAGCACGGCGCACCATCACCTTGACTCAGTCACACATGGTGCAGCAGGTCCTTCAGCGCTTCCGCTTCACGTACTCCTCGCCTCAGTCCACTCCTCTGCCTACCGGTCACTCGCTCTCAGCTCTGCCTTCGGATGAGTCTGTAGAGCCGAGTGGTGTCAAACATTATATGTTTATATGATTGTAGGCTGTAGTGGGTTACACCTTAGGGGGTACACTGGATTAGGGTTTCCTACTTGTATCCAACTTTGTGCTAGTACAGTCATTCCTCGTTCAGTTCTTCTGACATGGTTTCAGAGCAGGTCCTTCGCTAGGACCGTTCTTAGGGCCCACCGCTACCTACCTACCTACCTACCGTGCGCCCTCGTGCGCCTCCTACCTACCGCGCGCGCGCAGCCCGCCAGCCACTCGCGCGCGGCTCGATTTTTTTTTTTTTTTACCGCGCGCGACCCGCTACCCGCCCGCGCGCGCCCAATTTCTTGCGCGCGACCAGCTAGCCGCTCGCGCGCGGCTCGCACCGCTAAAGCGCAGCCCGCCGCGGCCCCGCCGGCCCGCACATTGCCGCCCGCGCGTAACCGCCGCCGCTGCAGCTGCCGCCCGCTCGTCGCCCGCTGCTGCTGCCGCTACCACGGTCCCGCCACTGCAGCTACAGCCTGCGCGTCGCCCGCAGCCCCTCCGGCTCGTGCGCCGCTGCCGCTGCCGCCCGTGCGCTGCTGTCGCGCCTGCTGCCACTGCTGCCCGTGCGCCTCTATTGCGCCTGCTACCGCTGCCGCTACTGCACTCGCTCCCGCTGCAGCCGCCGCTACTGCGCCCGCTGCCGCTGCCGCCCGTGCGCCTCAGCTGCTGCCGCCCGTGTGCTGCCGCTGCCGCTGCTGCCCGTGCGCCTAAGCCGCTGCCGCTCGTGCGCCGCTGCTGCTGCCGCCCGTGCACTACCACTCCTTCGCCGCTGCTGCCGGCCTGTCGACCCTGCCGCTACCGCCCGTACAAATTTTTTTTAGTGGCCCCGCCGGCCCCGTTGACACCGCCCACAGCTTCCCTGCGGCCTCATTCCTACTGTTTCTACCGCTACTGCTACTGCCGCTATGGCTACTCCTACTGTACTTACTTTCGATGCTGAGGGCCGTCCAGTGAAGTTCGAAACCTGGCTCGATGACCTCCACCTCTTCCTACAGCTCACTGCTAAGGAGGACATTTCACTGTACGATCACGCCCTAGGCAACGCTACTGCCCCTCCTACCACTGCTGACAGCACTCAGCGCTCACAGTGGCAGACTCGTGACGCCCACGCTCGTTTCGCTATTCGTAACTCCCTACCGATCGACGAACGCGAGCACTTTGGCCAGCACAAAACTGCTAAGGACCTGTACACTGCTGTAGTCGCTCGCTACTCCTCACCCGCTTCTGCCACACTAGGCCGCCTCACCCTCCCCTACCTGTTCCCCGACCTGGCCTCCTTTCAGACAGTTGCTGACCTCATCACCCACCTTAAGACTAGTGAGGCCCGCTTTCGCGCTGCTATGCCTGACGAGTTCCTTACTAGCAACCCCCCCCGCTCTGGATCACTCTCTACCACATAGTCACCCGCCTCCCCGACTCCCTGCGCACAGTCAGGGACCACTTCCTCTCTCGCTCCCCCACTGAACTCACCATTGCCCTCCTCGAGAAGGAACTGCTTGCAGCTGAGGCGAGCATCGTCGCTGTAGGCACCTCTCGTGGCGACCCTCGCACCCCGTTCTTTGAGGGGTGTTCCCCTTCCCCTCTCCTCCCCTCTGTCGCCTCTGCTGCTGCTGTCGACCTCCTTGGTGCTGAGAAGGTCGGGACCGCGTCTGCTTCGAGCGGGCGCCGCAAGAGCAAAGGGGGCAAGGGTGGAGGTGGCGGCGGAGGAGGTGGGGGTGGAGGCGGTGGGAGTGGAGGAGCGGCTGGGGAGGCTAGTGGCGGCAGTGGGGGTGGTGACAGCAGCGGCGGGAGTGGCGGCAGGGGTGGAGGCGGCAGCGGAGGCGGAGGTGGTCGTGGCAGCGGCAGGGGTGGAGGTGGCCGAGGCGGTGGCGGCGGCGGTGGTGGTCGTGGAGGCGCTGGCGGTGGTCAGAGTCAGCAGCCCGCCCCGTCGCTTCAGGCCGCCCGTGAGTGGTATGCGCAGCGTGGCTTTACCTGCACGTACGTCATTCGCACTGGTGACCGCACTGGCCAGCAGTGTGGGAGGCAGCACCCCACGCAGCGCTGTTTCGCGCGCCTTACCGACGCGTGGCGTGCCCAGTTTCCTGATGCCACTGAGCTGCCCCGCTGGGCTGATCTGGAAAAGAAGGGTGTTGATATCTGGGCTTTAGACTTTGATGCTATTCTCACTGCCATGTATGCAATGTTTACTAGTGGAGAGGGTGCTCAGTACTTGCGTGTTCCGCCCGACCCGGGCATTCAGACCAGTCCGGCTGCCGCTCTAGGTGCTAGTGAGTCTGCTGCCCCAGGTCCTGGTGAGGCTGCTGCTCTAGGTGCTAGTGAGTCCGTGCCCGCTGGTACTGAGTCGACTGCAGCACTGCACACCTTCACACTGGACTCAGGTGCTTCTTGCTGTTTCTTTCGTGACCGCACTGTCCTTGAGCCACTTGCTCGGCCAGTTGCTGTCTCCCTCGCTGACCCCTCTGGGGGTCCGGTCGTTGCGACCTCCTCCACTGTCCTTCCTTGTCCTGCGGTCCCGTCAGGCACACTGTCAGGTCTCTACCTCCCCTCGTTCTCTACGAACTTGGTGGCAGGTAGTGCGCTCCAGGACGGGGGTGTTCACCAGTTCACCCCTGCTTACGAGCGCGTGACACACTGCACGTGTGCTCGGACGGGCCGTCACCTGGCTACCTTCACTCGGCAGCCGGGGTCGGACCTGTACACACTGACCACTGCGTCCCCTCAGGTAGCTGCGTCCGCGTCTGCGTCTGCGTCAGGTCAGCTGTCTGCCCCCTGCTCGTGTCGCTCTCTGGCGCATGAGACTGTCAGAAGTAGTAGGCAAAGTTTAGAAACAGAAAGAGGGGTTTGGACTAGCAGCAGTTGAGATACAAATAGCAAACCCTAGATTGGGCTGTACTCGCTATAGATTACCCCACTGCAGGCTAGACAAATACAACATTCTGACACACCCCTATAGCCAAAGTGGGGTGTAATCAGCACAACAAGCAGTCATAATAGTAGTTCACATTTTATGAGCAAAGCTAGAGGCAGTCACAGAGGGCAAGTGAGGAGGAGGAGGGCTAGCGAGAGGAGAGAAGAGTGGAGGCGACGACTGAAGCTGCAGACACACGGGCAACAGACGGCTCTGGTGCAGCTCTAGTGGCTACCGGGAGCAAGGGCCCCGGAATACAGGAGTAACAGGCTCTGCGTCTGATCAGCAGCGACAGGAGCAACGGACCCACGGGCGACAGGTGCAACCGGCTCTCTGAGCTACCGGTGGCTATCAGAACCCCGGAATACAGGCGCTGCAGACGACACGACGGCGGCCTCCGCTCAACCTCCCCCAACAGTCCCACACCCCTCGACACACACCCCCTGCTTCGCCCCTAGCTCCACTCCCCTTTCACCCCCCTAGTACCACTCCGTCGGCTCCCCACACACCCACCCCCCTGAGCGGCAGCTGCAGCAGCGGGAGACGGAGGAGGAGGAGAAGGAGGGGACGGGGCACACAACCGGCACCCCCACACCCGCCACCCCCAAACCCTAACACAGGAACGCGGGCAGTAGCGGGGGTGGGGCGCCGACAGAAGCTTGGGGGACGGACGAGGCGCGCGCACGGGTCTGCCGCAGGCGGGACGAGGCGCGCGCGGGCTGCCCGGGCCGCGCGCGGGCCTGGCGCAGCCCGTACGGGCCGCGCGCGGGCCTGGCGCAGCCCGTACGGGCCGCGCGCGGGCTGTACGGGCCGCGCGCGGGCCTGGCGCAGCCCGTACGGGCCGCGCGCGGGCCTGGCGCAGCCCGTACGGGCCGCGCGCGGGTCCCAGGGGCGCTTCGACGGGCGACGGGGACGTTTCGACGGGCGACGGGGGGCGCTCCGACGGGCGACGGGGGCGCTTCGACGGGCGACGGGGGGGGGGGGCTTCGACGGGCGACGGGGGGCACTTCGACGGTGGGAAACCGCCGCACGCCTCGGGGCGCACGGTAGGCAGAAAACCGCCGCACGCCCCGAGCGTACGGCAGGAAGGAGGCGTCGCGCGACCGAGGCGCGCGACAAGTAGAACAGCAGCGGAAGCATTAGGTGGTGGGCCCACCCACAGGATCGACCCAAGGGGGTCGACCTGCTCTGATACCATGTCAGAAGTAGTAGGCAAAGTTTAGAAACAGAAAGAGGGGTTTGGACTAGCAGCAGTTGAGATACAAATAGCAAACCCTAGATTGGGCTGTACTCGCTATAGAGTACCCCACTGCAGGCTAGACAAATACAACATTCTGACAGCATGAGACTGTCCTCTGGCACCACCGACTTGGTCACCCGTCTGTGCAGCGCCTTCGGGCCATGCACAAACGGGACCTTGTTGCTGGTCTTCCCAGGGTTCTCCCTCCCCTCCCACCCTCGCCTGCTCCTCCCTGTCTTCCCTGTGTCGAGGGGCGGCAGCGCGCCGCTCCTCACTCCTCCTCCTTCCCCCCGACGACTGCTCCTTTGCAGACGCTCCACATGGATGTGTGGGGCCCAGCCCGCGTCCGTGGTCAGGGTCAGGAAAGGTACTTCCTGATTGTTGTTGACGACTTCTCGCGCTACACCACGGTCTTCCCCTTGCGCACCAAGGGTGACGTCCCTGATGTCTTGATCCCTTGGATCCGCAGATCTCGTCTCCAGCTCAGTGAGCGCTTCCGCTCCGACTTCCCTGTCCTGCGTCTGCACTCTGACAGAGGTGGGGAGTTTTCCTCTGGCCTCTTGGAGGCCTTCTGTCAGCAGGAGGGCATTGAGCAGTCGTTCATGCTTCCGGCCTCTCCGCAGCAGAATGGGTTGCTGAGCGCCGCATTGGTCTGGTCATGGAGGTCGCTCGTACCTCCTTGGTTCATGCGGCTGCCCCCCACTTTCTGTGGCCGTTTGCAGTCCGATACGCTGCGCATCAGCTCAACCTCTGGCCCCGTGTCTCCTTACCGGAGACTTCTCCGACACTGCGTTGGACGGGAGAGGCTGGCGATGCGTCGCGTTTTCGGGTCTGGGGATCTCGAGCTTTTGTTCGCGATACGTCCGCGGACAAGCTCTCCCGTCGAGCTGTCCCCTGTGTCTTCCTTGGCTTTGTCCCGGACGCGCCTGGTTGGCAGTTCTACCACGCCACCTCGCGTCGTGTCCTGGCCTCTCAGGACGTCACTTTTGACGAGTCCGTCCCCTACTACTGCCTCTTCCCCTACCGCACTGCCCCCCTCCCCCCTCCGCCTCTCTTCCTCGCTCCAGGTGCTGAGGTACCAGACCCCCTCCCCCCTCAGGGTGCCGCTCCCTCAGGTGTGTCCCAGGTAGACCCGGTTGAGCCTGTCGAGGTAGCTGTTGACTCTCGTCCTGCTGGGGGTGCTGAGCCTGACCGTGAGGAGTCTGGGGGTGGTGAGCCTGGGGGTGCGGAGCCTGGGGGTGCGGAGCCTGGGGGTGCGGAGCCTGGGGGTGCGGAGCCTGGGGGTGCGGAGCCTGGAGGTGCTGAGCCTGGGGGTGCGGAGTCTGGAGGTGCTGAGCCTGGAGGTGCTGCGTCTGGGGGTGCTGCGTCTGGGGGTGCTGAGCTTGGGGGTGCTGAGCCTGACCGGGCTGAGTCTGGGGGTGCTGAGCCTGGGGGTGCGGAGCCTGGAGGTGCGGAGTCTGGAGGTGCTGAGCCTGGGGGTGCTGCGTCTGGGGGTGCTGTGTCTGGAGGTGCTGAGCCTGAGCGTGCTACACCTGGAGGAGCCCTCTCCTCCCAGCAGCTGCAGGAGAGGTACCTACAGTACTGCCGCCTCCGGAGAGGTGCTGCTGGAGCTCGTACCAGTACTTCCCCTCCTGCCCAGGAGCTCCCCCCCATTCAGCAGATCCACGAGTGGTACACGCGGCGCTGCAGTCTTCGGAGTGGTGCTCCTGGTGCTGCAGACCCTGGGGGTGGCGCTGCTACTGGTGCTGAGGACCTGCGCGGTGGCGCTACTGCTGCTGTTGAGGACCCGGGCGTTGGAGCTGCCGCGGGTGCTGAGGATCCGAGCGGTGGCGCTTCTGCTGGTGTTGCGGACCCGGGCGTTGGAGCTGCTGCTGGTGCTGAGGACCTGGGCGGTGGCGCTGCTGCTGGTGCTGAGGACCCGGGCGTTGGAGCTGCTGCTGGTGCTGAGGACCCGGACGTTGGAGCTTCTGCTGGTGCTGGTTCTGGAGACGCTGCGCGGCCGCGACCGTACTTCGTACTGCTCCTTCAGCAGGTTCTTGGTCAGGCTCCTTCTCCTTGTCCTCCTCCCTCCGTAGAGTGTCCTCCGCCTGTCCAGCCGCAGTCACAGTTACCACCTGCCTCGCCTCTCCCTGCTCCCTCTCCTTACACTGGTCCCACGGGAGGTCTTACAGAGCGTCGTGAGCCTGAGTCTCGTCCTGCGTCGCCTGTTCGTACTGCTCGCACTGGTCGTCGTGTCCCACGTGAGCGTCCTCCTCCTGTCCCTGGCACTCACTACATGACTCTGCGTCCCTCCACTGCTCCTCAGCGTGTCCCGCTACCGTCTCCTCCTGCTTCCTCTCTTCCTACTCTTCCTGACCCGGAGTCTGACTCCCGTCGTGCTGCCAGTCCCACTGTCACGCGCTACTGTTGTCACTGACCCTACCTTTGAGTCCTCTGCTGCGTCTGCGCTGGTCGCTGAGTTGGTTGACTTTGCTGCCCGCTGTCGTCTAGACTACGCCGCTAGCCTTGTCGCTGAGTCTGAGTCTGAGTCTGTCTGTCCTCCGTCCGTCGGGGGTGAGTGTGCTCTTGGCACGGACGTCCTTGAGGACAGACAGGAGGAGTTCCAGTGCCTTGCTGCTGTTTTGCCCCGTCTCGTGTCCTTACTAGTTGCCCCTGAGGGAGACCCGGATGCTCCTGACATCCCGACCCCGCGCACTTACGCTGAGGCGATGGCAGGTCCCTACTCCTCTCAGTGGCAGACAGCCATGGACGCAGAGATGGCTTCCTGGAAGTCCACAGGCACCTACGTCGACGAGGTTCCCCCACCTGGGGCGAACATCGTCAGTGGCATGTGGATTTTCAGGGTGAAACGGCCACCGGGTTCTCCTCCTGTCTTCAAGGCGCGCTACGTTGCTCGAGGCTTCAGTCAGCGAGAGGGAGTAGACTTCTTCCAGACCTTCTCCTCCACCCCGAAGATGACCACTCTTCGGGTGCTGCTACACATAGCCGCTCACCGCGACTACGAGCTTCACTCACTTGACTTCAGCACTGCTTTCTTACAGGGCAGCCTGCACGAGGAGATCTGGCTACGTCGCCCACCTGGCTTCACTGGGTCGGTTCCTCCTGGTACCCAGTGGAGGCTCCAGCGGCCGGTCTACGGTCTCCGCCAGGCACCACGTGAGTGGCACGACACACTGAGGACGACACTTGCGGCTCTTGGGTTCGCTCCCTCTACTGCTGACCCGTCACTGTTTCTACGCACTGACACCTCGCTGCCGCCGTTCTACATCCTCGTGTACGTCGACGACTTGGTCTTTGCCACTGCTGACACCGCGACACTCGCCCACGTGAAGTCGGAGCTGCAGAGGAGACACACGTGCACAGACCTGGGTGAACTGACGAGCTATCTTGGCTTGCGGATCACCCGGGACAGAGCACGGCGCACCATCACCTTGACTCAGTCACACATGGTGCAGCAGATCCTCCAGCGCTTCCGCTTCACGTACTCCTCGCCTCAGTCCACTCCTCTGCCTACCGGTCACTCGCTCTCAGCTCTGCCTTCGGATGAGTCCGTAGAGCCGAGTGGCCCGTATCCAGAGCTTGTGGGCTGCCTCATGTACCTGATGACCTGCACTCGACCTGACCTGGCATACCCTCTTAGCATCCTTGCACGCTATGTCGCTCCTGGCCGTCACAGGAAGGAGCACATGGATGCCGCTAAGAGGGTGTTGCGCTACTTGTGCAGTACGTCGGGCATGGGGCTAGTGCTTGGAGGGCGAGACCGAGTTGTACTCACAGGACACTCAGACGCTTCTTGGGCAGACGACCAGGCTACTCAGCGGTCGTCTCAGGGTTACACCTTCAGCCTTGGCTCTGGCTCAGTTTCTTGGCGTTCTACACGCTCTTCTTCTGTTCTCAGCTCCAGTTGTGAGGCTGAGATCTACGCCACAGCCATGGCTGCCCAGGAGCTACGCTGGCTGACCTATCTGCTGACCGACCTCGGAGAGCGGCCTCGTTCTCCTCCAGTGCTGTACGTCGACAACAAGGCTGCCATTGCCTTGTGTGAGGAGCACAGACTGGAGCACAGAACGAAGCACATCGCCCTGCGGTACTTCCTTGCTCGAGAGCTGCAGCAGCGCGGTCAGCTTTGTATTCGTTACGTGGCCACTGAGGCCAACACTGCTGATGTGTTCACCAAGGCGCTTCAGCCTTGTGACCATCAGCGCTTCTGCACTCTGCTAGGCCTTGTGCCTACTGGACCTCATTTGCTTACTTCTTGACTCTGTTTGTACTGTGATCTCTATATATATACCTGCATGTTTACACTTGCTAGGTTGTGATCACTGTATCTCTTGCTATATTATCAAACTGCATGAGGACTGGTCTTGTGACCACTTGCTTGTGCTCAGAATTTGTGTGGTATCCTTGAGGTCCACCCTGAGCTTGCTTTGCTTTGCTTTGCTTTGCTTTGACTGGTCTTGTGACCCTCTGGTTGTCTCCCACTTCGCCTATGGGGGTGTGTCAAACATTGTATGTTTATATTGTGTAGGCTATAGTGGGTTTAGCCTTAGAGGGTACACAAACTTAGGGTTTCATACTTGTACCCACCTTCCTGCTAGTTCATTCATTCTCGTTCTATTCTAGATTCTGACATCGCCAGTAGCCGCGGATTGACCTGGCGATCGCATAAAGACCCAAAAAGTAAAAAAGGGCGACGACGTGGCGATTTCGGGGCGGGTGAAAAAATGAGAAAATGATGGCGCGAAAATAAAACGTCACGACCGGCCAGCATCAGGGGAAATTGCCGAGGCGAATGGAGGCTTTGCAAAAAAAGACTCTGCACCGACCGGGAAACTCCAGCCGAACGCCAATGAAAGTAAGAATTCGTTAGAAGTATCCTATAAAGATACTCTAACGAAAAATATTGCTTCTCGTGGTTTTTAAGCCTTTGAAAAATTCTGGGGAGATTTAGAGGCCAAGAAAAAGCCTTTAGAAATTATTCCAGTACCTGAGAAGTTAGGCAAAGTACTACGGAGCGTAGAGAAGGGTCGTGCGTTCCGTAGAGTTAACATTCTCTCCCCGCAGCACAGTGTCCCCATTGGCCATAGGTGAAGCCTACACAGCTGCAAAGGCTTAGAGGACAAATCCAAGAACACGAGAAATTATACAAGCCTCGGAAAAATCCTCCTATCCCCCAAGTGATGTTGGAAATAGAAAGTGCTGAGTCATGTATAGGAAATAGGGATGGTATTCATTTGGATGTACCCTATGATCTTATTAATGAGACCCTCTTTGGCTACTCAGCGCAGCAGAAACCACTACTCCTCGAGGTGTTATGCAATGGGCGATGACTCCAGGCATTGGTGGACAGCGGTGCATCTCACTCGGTGTGCGACCGCGAGACATTGGAGAAAATTGGAGAGAAGGCGGAGGAGACCATTACAATTATCTGCAACATTGGTGGACGGTACGAAGCTTCCCATCTATGGCGAAAGATCACTGCAGTTGCATATAGGGGCGTTGAGATGGAAGCCGGAGCTACCAGTCACCAACATCAAGGGGATAGATTTCATCTTGGGTAGAAATTTCTTAAAGCGGTTCAACCCTGAGATCGATTGGGTCAATGGGAAGGTGTGCATCTACAACAACAGGAAGCGGATAGAGCTACAAAGCTGGACGGATATAGGGGACGTTCCTGAAACGACACTAGCACAGTTCGAACAGACGGTGAAACAAAGTAACACAGGGTGACTTAGCAAAGGTCATGGCAGCGGCAGAGGAGGAGAAGCCGAGTTTGGAGCTACCTGCAGCAGTGAGGGAGGTCTTGGAGCAGTACGAGGATATAATGCCCGACGACCTACCCGCAGGCGTACCTCCAGCGTGCACCCACGAGCACGAGATCGTGGAGGAACCAGGTGCGAAACCCGTCTCACGTGCACCATACCGACTGAGTCTGACCTAGCTGACAGACATGAAAAAACAGATCGAGTATTTACTGGACAGACAACTGATCCGCCCATCCACCTCTCCCTACGGTGCACCGGTACTTTTCACCCCAAAACCAGACGGCAGTTTACGGATGTGCATTGACTACCGCGCACTGAACAAACAGACAGTTAAAAACAAATATCCCATACCGCGCTTAGACGACCTACTAGACCAACTGCGTGGTGCAACAGTCTTTTCGAAGCTGGACCTATGGTCGGGTTGCTAGTAGATCAAGAAGGTGGCCAACTTGTTCCACAAGACGGCGTTCCGTACGAGATACGGCTCCTACAAATACTTGGTGATGCCGTTTGGACTCCGCAACACACCAGCGACGTTCCAGGCGGAGATGAACCATATCCTACGGCCCCTGCTGGACGAGTGCGTAGTAGTGTACCTAGACGACATTCTCATCTACTCCAAAAGTATGGAGGAGCACGTGGAGCATCTGCGAAAGGTGTTCGAGATCCTGCGGGAGAACAAGTTCTACGTGAAGCTGTCGAAGAGCGACTTCGCCCTGAAGAAGGTGCAGTTTCTTGGGCACATGGTGAGTGCCGAGGGCGTACACGTGGACCCGCGGAAAATCGAAGCCGTTAAGAAGTGGAAAGTCTCAAAGAACATGAAGGAGTTGCAGAAGTTCCTCGGTTTCTCCAACTACTACAACAGGTTCGTGCCACAGTACGCTAAGATAGCAGCGCCACTGACCGACCTACTGAAAAGAGATACGCCCGTCAAAAGGGATGTAGAAGCTACAGACAGTACTGATCACAGCGCCAGTACTCATCCTACCGGACCCGGACAATGACTATGTAGTTGAGGCAGACGCTAGTGACCAGGCACTTGGAGCAGTACTGATGCAGGATTGCGTGAACGATTTACAGCCTATTGCCTACCTCAGTAAGAAGCTACTCGGAGCAGAACTAAACTACCCAATCCACGACAAGGAAGCCTTAGCCATAGTCGTAGCCTTCAAGGCGTGGAGGTGTTACCAAAAGGGAGCCAAGACCACAGTATACACTGACCACTGCAGCCTCGAATACCCAAAGTCGCAGCCGACGCTCTCTCGACGACAGGTGCGGTGGGTGGATTTCTTGGAGACCCACTTCCACTACGACATTGTCTACAAACCCGGGCTACACAACAAGGCTGACGCGTTGAGCCGCCCCGGTCATGTAGTGGGCTTCCAGCTCGACCGGATGAACCCTCTTCTCAAGGGTCTATTCCAACATGGGTACTCCGTGGACGCAGAGATAGCAACGGTAGAAAAACAAAAGCTGCTACAATGGGAGAAAGACTTAGCGGTAAGGAAGGGTTCAGGAAAGATTTGGGTACCAAATTACGCCCCGCTACGGCAGATCCTATTGGAGGAGTTTCACGATGTACCATACGCGGGACATTTCGGGAGCAACAAAACGTTAGCGAAAATAGCAAAGTATTACTACTGGCCCTGGATGGCAGCAGACGTGTAGGAGTTCGTCACTTCTTGCGACACGTGCCAGCAAATGAAGAGTAGCAAGCAGAGAAAAGCAGGGTTAATTCAACCTCTACTCGTACCGGAGCAACCATGGCAGGTCGTTAGCCTCGACTTCATCACGGGACTTCCTTCGACCTCACGGGGACATGATTCCATCCTCGTAGTGATCGATAAGTTCTCACTTCATATCGACCAACGCCACAGCTACAGCTGAAGCAACTGCTCGCCTCTTCTTTGACCGCATCATCACCATCCACGGCATTCTCGCTACACTCATCTCAGACAGAGATCCCAAATTCACTAGTAAGTTTTGGAAGGAGCTCATGGGACTGTTGGGGACTAAGCTTGCGATGTCTTCAGCATACCATCCCCAGACAGATGGATCGACAGAGTGACTCAAACAGGTGGTTGAACAGTTACTGCGCACAGCTTGCAAAGATGACATCAACCACTAGGACATACAGCTACTGACCTTAGAGTTTGCTTACAACAACGCCTCGCATGCGGCCACAGGAAAAACTCCTTTCTTCCTGTGTTACGGACGGGAACCACTCACACCACAGCAGCCAACCACACCAGCACACGTCCAAGCCGCACACGACTTCGTCACCACCATGCAGCAGCTCTAAGAGAAGATTCGGCGACGTCTCACCATGATGCAGAACTCCCAGAAGCAGTATGCCGATCGCCAACGACGAGATCACTCAGTAGCAGTCGGAGATGAGGTTCTTCTTGACATGCGCAACTTGAACATGTCTCACCTACCATCCAAACTCCGGCCTAGCTCCTATGGTCCTTTTCTCGTTGAGGCACACGTGACATCAGTTACATTCCGCTTGGGCTTACTATGTACATGGAAGCTTCACAATGCTTTCCATGTTCAGCTACTAAAGCCCTACAAGGACCCCAACCAACAGTTCCAGGGATGGCAGCTACCGCCACCTCCACCTGTACTCGTGCTGGATGAACCAGAGAACGAGATCGAGCACGTTCTCATTCATCGACGCCGCGGCGGCAAGACCCTCAAGTTCCTGATACGCTGGAAGGGATACGACCCCACTGAGGACAGTTGGGTACCAGAAGCTGATATGGGCAACGCACGCCATGCTCTCAAGGACTATCTTGTCAAGCAGGGTGTATCTCACGCCACCCAGCTTTGAGGGGGGGACGTGTGAGAGTACGACGGCTTATGCCAGCTATGCTTGCTTGCCTAGACTTTATTATGCTATTTCTAGCATAGGTTTATTTTATGCATGCATGAATTGCTTGATTTCCTAGGCTACATGCTTTCCTGTTTATTATAGTTATAGCACCGAGCTAGGTTGCGTACACCGAATTCTGGGCTTTTCGGTTGCCACCGAATTTGGGAAGGCTCTGTTCGGGATGGTTCGCGACCTTCGGAACCTTCGCGTAACACGTGGTTACTGGGCCTTGTGTCGAGCCTATATTTTGCCTCGTGTTGTACCCAGGTGATTCATTCAATTCAAACCCACTTTTCTGAGCTCGATCCTCGATCCTCACAGAAGTGAAGAATGGCGCAGTGCTGGAGCTTCCAAGGGCGGATCTGGCCTTCATCCTGTACACTGACTGGAGCAGTGCGGGAATGGGCACGGTGCTGGCGCAGATGAAGGGTGAAGTGGAGAAGGTGGTGGCATTTGCGAGCCGAAGCTGTAATGCGGCAGAAGCTAACTAGTCGTCATACGAGGGAGAGGGGTTGGCAGAGGTGTAGGCAGTGAAGCACTTCCGGGTATACTTGCACGGCAGGAAGTTCACGCTGGTCACAGAGCACCAGCCGCTGCTTTGGCTCATGCAGACGCTAGACCTGACAACGCGCAACGCGAGATGGGCTATGAAGCTCCAAGAGTACGAATCTAGATTAAGCATCGACCTGACAGAACCATGCAGGACGTGTATGGCCACTCGAGGAACCCGCTGGAGGTGCAGTCATCAGCATGCCTAATGGCGATGGCGAAGGAAGCAGATAGGGGAAGGGAGTGGGGGGGAGTGAGAGGGGGGCCCGCAGACATCTGGGAGGATCAGGCCGCACTGGCCTAGATTCAGGGGGCAACCACAGAAGAAGGTGCGGTTACGGTAAGGGTGCGAGCGAGAGGTGGGCATTACCGCTGGTTCAAGGGGCAGGTGCCGCTGAGGACAGGGGAGGGCTGGAAGCATGTGCCCTCCCCGGGAGAGAGAGAGGGCATCATTCGAGAAGTGCACGAGAAGCTGGTGCAGACTGGTTGGTGGTGGGTGGGCATGCGTAAACAGATCAAGGAATGGGTATGGACGTGTGAGGCATGCTGCAGGAACAAGGCAGTGCTGGAGCGAGAGAGGGCGGAGTTGCAGCTTCTACCCATCATGAGTCTGGGATGAGGTGGTCGCTGGACATCGCGGGTGAGCTGCCGGTCACCACGAAGGGGAGGAGGTACATCTTACTGATGGTGGAGCAAGTAAGCAAATGGGCACAGGCGAGGCCCCTGGTGCATGAGACAACGGAAGTGGTGGCAGAGGCGTTTGAGGAGATGGTCATCACGTGGCTGGGGCCATGCGGAGAGGTCCTAACAGACCAGGGAACGGATTTCAAGGGGGCGTTCGAGGAGCTGCTGAAGGTGACGGGGATCAGGCACCGCAGCACGTCGCGCTACCACCCGCAGAGTGATGGGCTGACGGAGAGGCTAGTGCAGACGGTGAAGAGAGGTTTGTGGGCTTATGGGGAAAAGCACAAAAGGGACTGGGACAGGAAGCTGTGCTGGGTGATGGCGGGGCATCGCTTTAATAAGCAGGCAGCACTGAAGGACGTACGTGTCACCATACTACCTGTTGTTTGGCAAGGAGCCAGTGATGCCAGTTGGAGCTCCGAGGCTGCTCATGGATGTGGTGACAACGGGGTCGGTTGAGAAGTGGGTGGCAGTGGCGGATGCAAGGGCGACGTACTTGACACAGCTGCTGCCCGCAGCTATGGAGAACCTGCACGTGGCACAACTGCAGGATATCGAAAGGTACAAGCAGCGGCAGGAGGCAGGTGGGAAGGGGGCGGGAGTAGGCATTCAGCAAGGGGAGGAAGTGTACTTGAGGAGGCAGCGGAATCATGCACTGGATGTGGGGTAATCACAGCAGCGCTCGACCGTGAAAGAAGTGAAGTCGTCGGGGGTCATAGTGCTAGTGGACGGGAAGGGTATGCGAGTGGCGGATCATGTGGCTAACGTGGCGAGGATACGCACGGAGAAGGGCAAGGCGGAACCCTCAGGTCCCATGACGCGCGCGAGGACGGCGGCAATGCGCCATAGGGACGTGGAACGTCTTCGTCGACCACACCAGCTGTCTGCCGACTCCTTCAAGTCGCCGTCCCCAAGTCGGCGCCCACAAGTCGACACCCCTTCCCAGGTCGACGAGTCCTTTCGTTGACCACCAGATCCAAGTCGGCCGCCGGCTTCCCATGGTCGGCGGCTTCGCAGTGGCCCCGTGCATGTTGACCAACTCTGTCGACCTACTTGCCCAAGTCGCTATCGCCCAAGTCGCTGTCGCTGATAGGCTAATGTGTTGTATCACCCATCTTAGAGCGTGTTCCTATGGGCCCCTATCAGGCCAACCCACTATCACATTGTCAATATCGCGTTGTACACGTTTCACAACACCTCTTGTCAGGCATCGAGCGTAGTCGCGCACGAATCAGAACACTCGCAAATTATCGCCCGAACGTGCTGTCTTATCTCGTCATTGATAGAGAAGACGCGCGAACGGCAGTTCGTGCAAATCTGCCGATGCCACAAACGGCCCACGGTGGTGACCTGGCTGCATTATTGGCAAGACTCATGTGCCAATTTTGCACGAACGATAACATATAGGGTTTGGGCGCCACGCGGCAGCACGTTTGACACGGCGACCCACCAACATTTGACATCACGTTCCACAATTTCTTCTCGCAAACATACACACAACGTATTGGGGAACACATTCACAGACAGCAATACATATTCCAGCCTCCTCGTCTGTAATCTGCCTGAACGCCTAGAACTCCCACCTCATGGCTCGGAAACGCAAAGGAAATGGTGACGCCGCAGAGAACCCCGACTGGCGCCCTGAGGACCTTGCTTACGTTGCCTGGATGAACGCCGAGATAGCTGCTGGTCGACCATCAACGAAGCCACTACGCAATGTGCAGTCACACGCTAGGAATGCTGCGCACTCTCCTGCCCCGCCTCGCCCCAACCGCGGTCCTGTTTCGAATGGTTATGATTCGGACGAAACTTACCCCGAGAAGGACACGGACGATGAGGAGGACGAAGCCGCGACAGACGGAGATCCCGTAGCAGCGTGGCATGGAGCTGCGGAGTACAGCGGCACGGTCGAAGGCCCTTCTTCAACGACAACTGCACGGGCAACCGCAAACCCGCTCGGCAAGGATAAGCGCCCCAGCAAGGCGCCAAAGCCGTCTGAAGCGCGTGGCGGAACGACATTGAGTCCGCAGAAGGGAGCGCGGCCGGAATGGTCGCTCAAGCCGTCAACCATTCTTGTTGCCGCAAGGTGGTTTACTTAAGACGAGCTCCAACAAATGACAGGGAAGCAAGGGTCGCAGTACTGGCTGCGGCTCATCGAACATATCAAGCTCCAACACCCCGACTGGAGTCGTAATGAAACCGCATGCACAAACCAGTGGAAGCGGCTCAAGGCCCTTTGGAAGCAGATCGACAAGGGAGACAGCGCCTCGGGTGGGGGACGGTGATCAAGCCGCCATAGTGGGAATGGATGGTGTTTTATTACAAAGACACCGTGGCGGCAAAGCCTCACGCGCTCGACGGTGGTGGTGCAAACAACGTTACCGTTGACCCTGCCGTGAAGATAACGACGCCCAACAAGGCAGATGCCACTGGAACACCAAGTAAGAGTCACCAAATCTTATTGCTCATCGTTTTATTAATCAAAGTCCGAAGCATACATAATACATGCCGTACATGGACTTCTACACACCATGAACCATACGCTCCGATACTAACCCATATTCACCACTGCTACGTCCCCTTCTCGCAGTGCATGGCACTCCACCAAGCGCTCGCTGCAGGATTACCGAGACGGCGACTATGGCTGCCGCCCAACTCCTCTCTACCACGTTGAAGGAGTGCTCTGAAGCGGGCGTCGCTCAAATCAATGGAGTGATTAGGGAATGGATGGCGACGCAGCAGTCGCAAACCAGCCGCGGCCTGCACTACTCTGCCGCCCACCGCGTTGATGACGACGACTGGCCGCACGACACCGCAGGACCCGGTGGCTTCACCTTCAGTGATGGCGTGGAAGAGTGGCGTCGCGGTGACACCTCTTAAGGTAAGCTTCGTCCAATGCCTCGCCAAGTCATTTCCGCCTCTCTTTCAGTTCCGACGGTCCGCCAGTGATGCAAGGACTCCAGTTGTAGTCCACCAACCCTCCGCGCGTCCACCACGGGTCGCGGTTAAATGCAATCGCAGCCCACTTGTGGTTTGGGTTCTTCATGCGCGGCCCTGCCATTTTTATCCCCATATTGTGCAGGATGACGACGCAGCTGGCCCCGGCTAGGACGCGCCAGAGATCGCAATCGTGTCTGCCCGCGAAAAGTCTGTACCGGCCTTTGAATTGGCCGATTGTGCGCTCGACGGACATGCGTGTGGCGGATTGGCAGTAGTTAAACGTCTGCTGCCACTCCAGCATAAGGCGGCTGGTAGGAGCGTGCAAAGGCGTTAGGCAGTAGTCCCTCAGAGGGTAAGCGGCATCGCCAACCAACTGGTAAGGGGCGATGTCGCCCCTTTCTAGCCTTTCGTAGAGGTAGGACTTGACAAAGACTCGCTGGTCATGAGTGGTCCCCGGGAACCCAATGAGATAATCCCATATCGTTCCTTTTGCATCACATGTAATCTGTAGTTGCACCGCATATTGTGATTTCCTGGTGTAGTACTCCGCCCTGTGTCCCTCCTTCCCCCTTATTTGTACGTGGGTACCGTCTATCGCTCCTATAACGGCAGGGATGCCCTTAATGCTTTGGAACTCGGCTGCCATGACTTGCATTTCATCCCTTGTGGGAAATCGTACCCATTCCGATTTGAAAACTCGGGGAAAGTTATGTAAAAACACGTCCACGAGTTAGTGACAGAGGGTTTTTGGGACGCCGAACCAAAACGCAAGGTCAACGTACGACATCGCGCTGGCGAAATACTTGATTGGTACTAGGATTGCGACTGTGATGGGCAGACAGTGCCGTGCAACCGGGTTGAGTACGTGTCGCATTCCATCGCAAACGTAGTCTAGGATGACACCGTTTATTCTAAACAGGTCCGTGAATGTCTCATCGGACATGGACGCCATCTCGTCCTCCCACATCGCGAAAAAGGAAAGCTGCGATTTTTGGCCCCCGAAGGTTTTTATGCGTCGGCCTTGCGAGAATGTTGCGGAAACCTGCTGGAAACCAACGCGCCCAAATCGCAACATTCCGCACACCAGAAATGCACGAGTACATCATCTGTTAAATACTGACTACGCAGTAACATTTCCGCAAAGCTATCGGAAACCCGAAGCGCACACCTTCACCCCGAGTCGCATTCGCCATATCGAATTTCGCAGCCCAACGTCCGCGTTATGGTAAGTGTGGTTCGTTCATTTCGTCACTGTATAACATCTGAGCGCAAACATAGATGACCCTTACACGCAAATGCCAAACATGTGTCACCAACTCCATTCAAACTTCATACCCATAACAACCACTATTACATCAACAAGACAACAATAAACCCGTCAACCACTCGTACGGTATCGCACACACTCAACTCCCACTACTTAGCCCCACTACAACCAACTGTATCACGCGTCGTCCTCACTCTCGCGCACTGCTGGGTCTGCCACGTCCTCAGTGCGCAGCCCCGCGCGCGCACGCTTGACTGGCGTCCTGCCGAGGCGGGAAATCACCTCCTGGTTAGATGCTCCGACCTCTGCTGGCACGAGGGCCGGGGGAATGCCGAGCTCATCGGCACGCTCCACGTACGCGTTTGTGACATTGCGAATCACGCGCCGCCTGCCGCGCTCGTCACGCAGCAATGGGCCATCTGGCAGGCTCATCTCGCCCACACATGGGCACACATGGTGCGCACACATGGTTTCGTACCTCTGGTGTCAACCGCCCGCGGTGCGTGTACCGAACGGCCACCTTGCGCGATGCCGCCCTCCCTTGTCTGCGCTCGGGCCTATCGTACGGCTCTAGAACCACCAGAGGCACCGCGGAACAACTCCCTGTCGCGTTGTAAAGAATGCCGATGATGACAATACGCTCCGTCGCATTGCGCTTATCCGGAATGTATGTCTTCGGCAGCCTGAGTGGAAGAAAAATAATCTCGTGGAAGCAGAACACGTCGTCCGGGTGCGCGGTAGCCAGCAGTCCCTTCAGGTCACCCATTGTAGCACTCTGTCACCCAGGTAGGCAATTATGCGTTGAAGGGCTGAAGACCCCATACTATATATGTTTCACTCTATCTGAACATACCCCCATATTGCCCCTGTGCGCACACTACGTACAGCGGTTGACATGCGCCACACAACCAACCTAACACTACCCCTGCTTC